>JAVKLA010000073.1:10431278-10447479 GCA_034782735.1 Sagittarius serpentarius | reverse complement strand
CCTGCCGCCCCGCGGGGGCCGCGGCGGGCTCGTGGTGGGCTTTTCCCAGGGAGTTTAGAAGGCTTCTGGTGCGTCGTGTGTGTGCGTCCTGTCCCGTCGTGCCGCCGCCCCCCCCCCCGGGGGTAGACGGTGGGAGAAAGCAGCGCTTTTGTGTCCCTTCCTTTGTCAGTTCCGAGGGTTGCGTTATTTTGAAGGTCCGAAGAGCGTAGCGACCTGCAGCGAAGACAGCGAGAATGCTGCCTCTCCGTGAAATTTAGTTTCAGCCCGAGACAAAAAAAAAAGTTGTTGTTCTTCTTTTTTGTGGAGGGGATGGGGGGGGGGGGGGAGGTGGACGAAACCTCAGGCTGATTCCAAATTCTGGGTTTGACCAGCAGGCTCAAAAATCAGCTGTTCTTGTAACTCTCCTTTGCATCCCTGTGAGGCTGCGCTTGCATCTGTTCTCAAATAAGCTGAATACATTTTAAAAATAGTTTAACTTTGGGATAGAAACCAAGGGGTAGAAATGCTGATGCTTTACAGTGGCAGTCTTCCTCCCGTCCTCTCCTCCCCGCTCCTCCCCTGAATGTAGGTGGTTTTGAAGATCTTCTGTGCCATTTACTTTGACAAAGGTCGTGGATTTCTCCTCCGCTGTACTGGCTCTGTGGCAGCTGTGTTGAGAACTAGAATTCTGAGAACTGTGTAAAGCTTGGTCCTGGTTAAAACGCTTTGTGGCAAACGAGTTGTTTTCATGAATGTAGTGTCCAGCTGGAAAATCTGTGAAAACTTCAGTTGTGCGTAGCATAGCTCCCCTTCTCCCCGCTCTCCTTCTACGGATGGAGTTATGCTTGTGCTATGGCCAGGACTCTTGCTGTTTCTTACCTCTAGTTGCTGATCTGTGCCAGGAGCGTGCTGACCTGCGCCGGGGAGATTATTCCTCTGCTGAGGAGCTGCCTCAGTCCCTCTTAGCCCTCTGCCTGATACCATTCAGCGGGCTACAACCTAAGCAGAAGGGTCGCTTAATGCAGTATGTGCTTGTTGGAGCGACGGAGTGAACTGATCTCTTGTCGGCATGGTCCCAGGCTGCACACAGTTCAGCCTGTACTCAGTTATGGCTTTTAACTTTTTCAGGTAGGTTAAAAGTCTTTTTCTTCAGTGAAAATTCAGATTCTGTATTTCTGAGCAAGCAGTGAAATTCACAGTAACTTGCACAGCTGCCAAGTCATGAAATACAGAGCTCTGGCAAACAGGATTTTGAAGAGTTAGTTTATTTTTGGACATGAATACATAATTTACGGTGAGATTATGCTGTGGGAAATATTCTTTTGGTTTCCACTAACTTAAGAAAAGAGTCACGTGTATAGAGTTGAGCAGAGTTAGGTCTGCGGCAGTCTCATTTCATGTCCTGAAGTGCAACCTCTCCGGCATCAGGAAGTGTGACCCTGATTCTGTATCTCTTAGGTACAAAGCAGGCTCTCTGGAAGATGAGAATATATGGCTTTTTGGCAGAGCAGAGTAGAGATGACTAAATGCAATTATGTATGTTAAAATATGGCACAAATGAAAGGTGGTGTGGAGTATCCAGGGATGGTTTTCAAAAGATGATTTGCACGGTCATATTTCCAAGCCCAGAGGCTTGGAAAAGGTCAACGCACATCCGCAGGGCAGCTGGAAAAACAGGTTTAGGAGGAAGACCAAGGCATATGTGTATGTTCATGTAGTATAGGTGTTCTGGAAAACATTCTCTGGATTTGCAACTTGCGTATTTATGTATCACGCTTTCTCCACTCAGTCCCAACAAAAAGTGCTGAGATTTTGACTTTTCCGATGCACCAGTTGATGGAGAGCTCTGATGGGTAGCTGAGGCTCTCCTCATCGTGTTTGTTCTGTCTGAACAGTAGTGCAGCAGTGACATTGTCAAACCGATAACCTGCACCTTACGTGCTTCAGGTGCCACGTGAGGTGGTGCAGAAAGCTGTCTGTGCTATGAGGAAGATCACAGAGTGCCTTGGAATGGAGAACAACAGAAAGGACCTTCCATTTGGGGAGCTGCCTCACACACTGCTCCAGCATCCAGTAGCTTTCATGCAAGAGGTATTTATAGCCAAATACTTGTAATAAAGCAGCAAAACCAAGGCTGAGATTTTAACTGGCACCAGAGACAACTGATGCAAAATAACTCATAGGAAAGGAAAAAAGTCCTTCTAAAAAAAGTAGCTACTCCCCTCTCTGTATAATCATCAGAGATGGCTCATTGCTGGAGGCGTAGTTCTGTGTAGCATGTCGCTCTTCCTTTCTTTTTGTTCCTTTTCTTATAATGGATGTGACTGTTGTCATGCGAATTGTTTACAGCGTGAAATACATATTCTTTCCTGCGCTCACGTCTCTCGAGCCATCCTGGGTGCAGTGGTAGGGGGTGTCCTTCTTGTCCAGTGTATGTCGTTGTGAAAGACGAGGGATGAGTCACTTCCCCTGCGGGCAGCGATGAGTAACCGCCTCTCCTTTGGGAGCAATGACGTGGGCAAGCCACCACACCAGCGGTTAGACGCGCGAGGAATCATCACCTCGAATCAGCTCTCTGCTGACTACATGATGTAATAACGTTAAGTCACATGATCAGAGGCTTTTACAGCTCGTAAAGGAGGAAAGCTCATAAGAAGGTAATAACAAACAGAAGAAGTAGTTGGTTTTCCACCGATTTTTTCGAAATTGTGCTGCCTCTGAAACGTAAATCATAAGAGATTCATATACGAGGTTTCAAACCTCGTCTTGTAAGAGTTATTAGGATTAAACTATAAAAACAAGTACTTACATGAGATTTTCTTAAAGAATAAGGCATAAGTATTTAAATTAATATTTAAATTTCTTTTAGTATAAATGTCTTAAAGTTGCGTAGAAACCTCTTGCTTTATGAACAACACTGTGTAGAAGACACTCAGAATTAGGGCTGGATACAAAACGTTTGGGTCGGGGTTTTTTTGTCTTGTAAAAGTTCTGGGAATAACATGAAATATTTCATTTTGAAGTGTAGTTGAGTCTATGTGAATATCTTACAGAAAAAATACGGAGAGACTGTAATGCAGATCAGGCAGTCCCCTTAGAATTGCCTCTGAAGCTCTGCTTTAAACCGATGGTGGATCTACGCTTGGTACAAAAAGGCTACATCATGGGTGTAAATGTGTTGTAGTGCTCTCCCCAGGTCCTGAGTTGTGCCTGTGGTCCTGACTCTGACTCTTTCCCAAAACTTTGAGAAGCGTTGGCTCATCACAACAGCATGTTTTTAGATGGAAATACTCTAGTTCAGAGTAAATTTTTGTAATTACAGACCCAGGATCAAATTTTGGCTTGAGGAAGAGACCAATATAGTGGTTCATGTCCACAGCTGGGATTCGGGAAACTCAAATTTAAGACCAGCCAAACAGGTTTCACAGAACAGTTTTAGTTGTTACTCCTGCATATCTATGAAAAATTGATGTTTCAAGAAGGGGTTGCACCGACGGCAATGACAAAAAGAATAGTTTTCATCTTCCTGTCTTTTAATACTTTGTTAGCAGCGTTCAGATTTCAGGCTGGTCATTATCTCGGCAGTTTGATCTTGAGAGACAGCGGTTACGAATAGGGGCAGGGATAGAACCGCAACTCTCCTGCCGAGAAGCAAATCTCTTCCTGATTGAAGCCCATGACAAAACTCCCATCAACTTCAAAGGAGAAGGATTTCAAGCACAGCAACCTGAATGCATCTGAAATCCACTGTTGGGCACCCTGGAAAGGTCAAGGTTTGTTTTTTTTTAAAAGATTAGTAAGGAAGAGAAGAAGAATGAGAGAAAATCGTGACTAGC
Organism: Sagittarius serpentarius; assembly: GCA_034782735.1. Lineage (NCBI taxonomy): Eukaryota > Metazoa > Chordata > Aves > Accipitriformes > Sagittariidae > Sagittarius > Sagittarius serpentarius. The sequence goes on along the minus strand of JAVKLA010000073.1, from coordinate 10,443,664 downwards.
ATAAAGGAAAGAGAAGAGGAAGCTGACAACTAAGTTCACTGTTTGTTGCTCAATCTGTCTTTATTAAGGAAGCTGATTTTTGTGAAAGCTAGTGTAGGCATTCAGCTGGATTAGGTATTTCTGCTTAAAATGAGAATGGGATGATTTCTCCTTTGGTTTGATGTTATGGAAACAAGTATCTAAGATTTGGTTGTCGCAAACAGTATCTGTAGCACTATCCTGGCTGTTTACTTAACTAGAATATGCTGTAGAGAGAAGCCAAAATTAATCAGCAGTAGCACATACTAGAATTTTAACTTAAAATGTCTTGTCCCTACCAGTCTCCGTGTGTTATTAAAACAAACAAAAAAGTAAAGGCTTCAGATAAAAGCGCTTAAAAGTATTTTAAAACCTTTTGAACAGGAGAGACAGGATAGGAAATGTTAAGTTTAGAGATATTGATGTGAATTTAGTGCTTGCTCAGTATGTACACAAGAAGTTTCGTTTATAGCCTTGATATTTAAATCTAGTCTCTAAACCCAGTATCTTCTCATACCCTGACTTCAGTGTTCAACAACAGAAAAATGCACACCCCCGCAATGGTCAGTTTTGCTCCTTTTCCATGCTGGAGCAAACCCAAACCCTATCGCATTTATGACGTTTAAGGGGCTTATTGTGTTAAGGGAGCGTAACTTCCTTCATAAAGCCGCAGATGAGCTCATTAAACCAACGTCTGCCTCACGAGTCTCCAGGGAGCGTACCAGCAGCGTAAGGCATGCCCTCTCGGCGGGCGAGACGGGGACTGGCCGGAGCGGCAGATCTGGGGAAGGCTTTCGGGAGAGGAGGGCCGGCTGCCGTGGGAGCCGGGCTCCGCCGCCCTGACGCGGCCGGCGGCACGCAGGCGCGGGCTTGGACGGAGCGTGGGCTTCAACGTGCTGAAGAAACCGCCTGTTACTCTGCTGGGGCCTAATAAAGAAGGTCTTGGGAGGGGGGTGATGGTGAAAAGAGAGAAACAGAAGCACTGTGGCGCTCATCCTCCTGCTGCTTCTCCAGCTCCTGGTTTTGCCCGCTCGCTTACACATCACGGTTGAGTAATAGCTGCAAACAGGTACGCTGAGGCTGCTCCCGTGCTCTTCTTGTCTTCGCTGTCAAAACAAGCAAACCTGAACCCTAAAAGTGAACCTCGAGTTTGTAACTACTCGTGCAAGAGCAGACTTGCATCGCTGTTTTCCTTATTGCGTCCCTTTCTGTTACTTTTCAGTTTCTTGTTTGTAAATCGCTCCGGCACAGAGAGGAGTAAATGGGACACGGTACGGAGGTAGCAGCGCGTCTTTAGCCGCACTGGGCCCTAAAACTGAGTTCATAGCAAGGGTCCCTCTCCCTGAATTCTGTAACTCAAAGGTTACTCGTCAGTTTTGATGCTTGGCAGTAAAATACTTTGAGCCTTATGAGGGCCTGAAGTGACTGAAGTCCATGCGCTGAGGAGGACATTCCTCCAAGAGGCTCACTTGGGGTGCTGGTGTGAAGTTTTAATTAATCTGTCTATGGCTTGGACCTGATTCAGCAAAGTACTTTGATTTGGGCATGTGCTTAATTTTAAGCGTCATGACAAATAGTAACGTACTTCAAGCTCCTACATGCTTTCCCAAGCAGAACTCTGTACTGACATGGTGTAAGAAACAATGTGGAGAGAAGTTAGGAAATGTTTATGTAGTGAAAGAAGATGAAAGATTTAAAATAAATGTGTGAACTGGAGCAAAATTCATAATCAGCGTTACACATTTGCAACACAGAAAAAGTATCTTTCCAAAGGATAGCACAGGTGCCTATTTCTAGGAATTCATTTAAATATGATTTTATTGTAGTCTGCAAGTAAACTGACTTCATATGGTATGTATCGGTGGCTATTAAACCACGGAAAGGAGGGTTTGTGCTACTAATAGGATTTGTTTCTCCAGTTAGGAAAATACTGGATATAGGGGATATAGAACTATGCCTACTCGCCTTTCCCCCTACTCCCCATCTGTGTCTATTTTCTGAGGGAAGGAGGAGAGAGATAATAAAAGTGGTGTAAATTTCTTCTGCGTTTCTGAAGCTGCTCAGTATTCATTTTCAGCTAACTGAAACGTAATACTGTCCCAAAACATAGTTTCCATCTGCAGTACACTTTGACTGAGATTCAAATATGTATTTATGTTGATAGAAAAAGAAAATGCAAAGCTGATTTTTATTCAAATAGTCACGAGTTTGAGAAGTGTGGCTTGGGTTAGCTTGTTCTTTTCGGATTTAAAGAAGCAGTTTGCAGTATGTCACCAATAGCCGAGTTACTGTTGTTACTGGTTCGTAGTGTTACTTCTCCTGCTTGGCCTCCAGGTTTTAGTGCCTATTCCAAGCAATAAGGAAAACCATACATCCTGGCCAGGCTGCGTTTCCCAAGGTAGGGAGCATCGTGTGCAAATCATGAAAAATAAAACACAAGTTATGAAAGGACTGATGTTGGGAAGAACTCGTCTTCCCATTCCCACAGTTGCAGCAAAGACTGACTTGCATCAAATACATGCTGAAATAAGTAAGGAAATACTATCGTGTGACCTGTGCAACACAGGATGAAAAAAAAATAGAAAAGGCAAAAAAAAGTGCACTGCTTTTGGTGATTTTTAGTCTCAGATGTAAACTGGTAGTAAATTGCATTAAAGAGAAAGTAATTAAATGCTTAGTGTTCCAAATATAGTATTTTTATTACTCCATTTTTTCTAAGCCTTAAAAGGTGCTTTTAAAGTATTTGCCGTGCAATTAACATATTTTAAACACCGTAATTGCTCTGTCATGTGAAAACATGAATTTCCAGGAATTTATACTTCGGGTGTATTCATTTCAAAGGCAAGACCTGAGCTGTCTGTAGAGTCACCAGAATTTGGAATCACATGAAGCTGTGATTCCAGAGTACAAAGTAAGGTTATTCTGTTGAACTGCCTTTTAAATGTGTTTCCAATAGATTGCACTTCTCTGTTGCCTTGACTGTTTAATGTGAACTGAATTCTTATCATAAAAGGCATCTTACTGTTTTCGATGAGATTAGTACCAGTCTCAAAAGATGGCATCAAAAAGGCACATGGCACTAATCATTGGGATGCGCGTCTGTTACCTGTAGAAATAGCAATGATATGAGCGATGTCCCAGAGAACTCGCAGCTTAAGTAAACCAAAGGCTTGATTTCAGTTTAGGTCTGGCTGTGTACAGAGGTGACTGATCATCAGTTGTTGGATAAGTGAAGATTTATAATCCTGTCAATAATAACTGATTTTGAAGGTCCTGGTCAGGCTTGGCTCCTTGCTGTACGTCATGGCAGTGAAGCAGGTGTGTCCCGGGCAGAATAGTGTAGGTAAGTATAGAGCTAAAACTGAGGCAGAACAGATGAATTAGCTTAAATGAAAGGACTAAAGGGGAAAAAATAGAGTGTGAAAGGGAGAATGTAAAATTTAATGTTCCATTAATATTTTATTAAAAACCTTTGCAGTGTATTATTAGTTCCTCTTTGTGTAAACACTGGCAAAGTATAATAAAAACATATTAAATAAAATCTATTTAATATTTATGTTAATTATCAGCATTCATTCAAACACCAAATTACCATGTAACTTACTTATTAGAAAATTAAACAGTAAAATGCAGATTTTTTACATCTGAAATAATTGCAAGGAACCGTTCAAAGGATCTGCTGCCAATAATTTCTGAGAGGGCATTTGGCCATGGTTTTGATTAGTAAATACATCTGGAAGTGTGATCTGTGTCTTCCTAAACAGCCTTTTTAGCTCTCTCTTAAGGGTTTTTTCTTATGATTTTCCTCTTAACAGAACTAAATTCCAAATTTCAGTGTTGTTCATCCTTAAATGTAAAGGGGAGTGGAGGGAGAAGAGCTCTGTACTATGACAGTAGAGTGCTTGCCTTGAAATTTGGGGTCTTTTTTCATATTTTGCAGACAAGATCCTAATTCCAGGGCAGTCCTACGTGCCATCGCATCAACCATTATTAGGTGGTCACATCAGATTCATGACACTGTGAACAGGGATTCTGCTGAACCTCTTCTTCATGGCCTTCATTCAGAGCCCCAAACTGAGCTGAACTCCAGGGAAGCAAGAAAAGACAATCTTTTATATATAAATAAGCAAGCAAGTGATTTCAGGTATTATTGTAAACATCAAGGAGAACTTTCTTTTGGTTTGCCTTTCCCCATGCACTCTGAAAAAAGAGACACCAAAATGACTTCTTGTTGTTTTACTTTTGCACATAGCTTGTAGTGGTTTCCCAAAGTAATCAGACTTTGCAGAAGTTACCAAAGAAAAAGAAAGTTTAACATCAGAGGACAGTGAAAATTAGTGATGAAGGGCTATGTAGCTGCAAGGAATTCTGTTGTTCTTGTCCATCTTTTCTAAATTTCTTCCGGTGACATTTCTCAGACTCTGGAGAAAATGAGGTTGAGAACAGAGTTTATATTTGGGAAATTATTGCCAAATTTGGCTGTGAAATGGATACTGTTTTTTAATTATAATAATCGTAGCTTGTTACAAGTGAAACAGCGCTTTTTAACTGAAAAAGATACGCAAGGTTATTTACTTTCCAAATATGAAATGTTGTTGGGAGCTGTGTTTTAATCCTCTGCTTCTTCCGTGCTTCTTGTTAGCAGTGCTGCAGTGTCAGGCAAGTGAACGTTGTGAAGAGCCCAGTTCATTCCCCACTGAAAGCTTCTGGGGCCTTTCCCTGGATTTCAGCTGGCATGGATCAGCCTTTATCTGCTAGTAGACTTGAGACATATTTATTCATTAATTCTCTTTCTTTTGAGAGGCGACCATGATCTTTAATTGCTTGCTTTCTCCTTTGTTAAATTATAGCTTCAGAGTCCTGGTGTTCAAAAAATGATTAAGATCTTGAAAGCCAAAGAAAGCAGCTATTATCCTGCTTCTCAAGACATTTTCAAGGAAGTAGAAGATGGTGAGGGTAAAGGGAATGAGATGTATTTATTGTCTGTGTTTATATGTGTGTGTTACAGAATAATCTATAATTTGTCTTGACATAACTGTAAGTCCTGATGGTGAGATATATCAGGGCTGCAGGGGCATACACATGTTAAATCACGCTCCTTTGTGTGCTGAGCTGGCTCATTATTTGTTGTGGGTTTTTTTTTTTTTTTTTGAACTTTATGTGGATACTTTTCCTGTCACAAAAATAGGTGAAAGATATAACAGTAGCAAAATCAATTAGTATGTGCATTTTTTCAGCATCGTTTTTGATTCTTTAACTGCAGTAAATCAGGAGATAGATAAATTCTGCTGCTGAAAGAAATTAAATAAGGCAGTTAGCAATAAAGAAATATTTAGCTAATATACTACTTTGTATATAAAATTAAACAACTTTAATGGAATACAATAAAATGCCATCTTCTTCTATATAATGATACTCAGTTTAGGAGATACTAGCTCTGCAAACAGATTACACTCACAAGTATTGTCTTGCCTGTTTTACTCATGGTTAAAGATCTCTGTTAAAATTTTGAAATAAAAACTACTCACATGTTTACATACTTTTTCCTTTTTTTTTTTTTTTTTAATCCCACTGTTAAAATTTTGGTTATTTAATGGAGGCGATAATTTTGTATTAGTGAACTGAAGTAAACATAAACAGTTTTTCTGTTGATGTATGACTAGAAGAAAGGATTGAAACTTCTGTAGTTCATCGAGTGCTTTTAGTTAGCAAACAGTCTACAGTGACAGAGTGCAAAATTTTTCAGGTCTCTTCTGAACTTTTGAGGCCAGAGATGTGTGGAGTACCTACCAGCCAATGGAAAGACATGATCCACCAGGACCTTGCCACCTGTAGAGGCTGGCATTGCTCTAGAGCTTTCATTTTAATAAAGGTTTGGAGCAGTAAAAGAAGAGGCTCCATCTATGTTGAACAGAGACCAAACCGAACTGCTTGTACGAGTCTGGATCCTTCCCATGTCATCCCATGCCAGCAGCAGCCCAGAGCGCGCCTGTCCTGCCTTCTGCTGAAGGGCAAAACAGCACAGGCTTCTACAGTCTGTGAAAAGAAATCAGTTGTCAGTGTTTCTTAAACATCTGGCTTGAAGCAAACGTGGAGTCCTCTTCCCCTTTGATGAAAAACGCCCGGCCATTGGACGTAGCCCTGGAAGGTGCAGTGGAGCACACAGCCCCTTCCGGAGTGTCAAGGCGCGCTCGCTTCTTGGTGCCAGATTAGTCAGGAGTATTGACTGGTACCATTTGACCTCGTGTGATCGGACCTGGCCTGTCCGACATACACCGTCTTTAAAATGATGGCAGACTTCAGACTTTTTTCTTTCATTCCAAGGTAGGGTTTCATGTTTCCGTGACCTAGGCACCTGCGACGGTTCCTGCTTCTCCTCGCCCTGGTTGGCAGCAGTGGGAGGAACAACAGACTGATGACAGAAAGGTGTTAAGCGTCCTTAACTACCAGAAGTGGAATGGGAACCATCCTAGCCCCTTGATGAGCCTCCGTGCTGTTTCATCAGCAATCTTTGGCTGTAATACGGCACTAAAACCTACATATCTTTCTCTTGTAAATGAATAAAGGATGACTTTGCATTCCTCATTGAGGCTAGGTTAGTTCGGAAATGTTCATCTCCTAAGCTGCAGCATTTTTCCCTTTTATATTTTTACAGTGCTTGCAAGAAGCCCAAGATACTGATCTGTATCTGAGACCCCTGGAAAAATACACTCAGCTCTTTCGGGAGATGGAATTCCCAAAGATCTGTAGTTTAATCCCGCCTTTATTTCACACCATCTGCCTGATACGAAGCCACTCCGAGCTCTGCAGCATGCCTGCGCAGATAATAGTTCTGCTGCAGGAATTTTGCCATCTGCTTATTGACCAGGTAGCTTCAAGTAAGGGTAGTAAACCACGTGAGTACCTAATAAATAAATGTTAGTTGATACGCAGTACACCGGTAACAAAGACACGGATTTAATGTTAGTTGTCTAATAAACACCATAATTACATTGTAGATACTTTCAGCCAGTATTAGATTATTAAATATGAAGTTGAGCTGAATAATTAGTCATCAGCTGTACAATTCACATACTGTGTATTTAAGAGTGAAATATGTTTCTCGTCTAGTGAAAGAAAACTGTTCTTCAGAAGCCATATAACCTTTCCAGTTTGGGTTGTTGCTCCTTACCCCCCTCGTCTTGGTATAAGTTTACCACCTCTTTTCTTACCACGTTTCTTGATAGGTATTTCCCTTTCATGAATTGTAAAATGCTGGTAATAGCTATGCAAATCAGGAAAATGGGGGGGGGGTGTGGTGTGTGTGTGTGCGCGTGCAAACAAGCTGCGAACGAGCCGCCTTGGTGCGTTTTCTGTCCTCCTGTCATCAATAAGATTTCCCCATGCTTCCACTGAAACCCACCGTTTCGGTGGGAGTACGAGAACTTTTAAATGTTGTCAGGCAAAGCCATTCTGTAGGATTCGCTGTTCTGGAGGCACTTCTGTTGGTCAGGAAACAGGAGAATTCCCTTCAAAGCCAGCCTGTTGTCGCCGCAGTCCTCCCTTCGGAGCAGCAGGCAGCCAGCCTCCCTCCCTGACGTCCCCTGCCTGAGAGGACAAGTGTGCAGCTTCCAGGGTGACCTGGGACCAGGGGCCGAGGGAAGGGACCTGATTCTCGTCTCCTGCCAGAAACAACTTGTGGGTCGTGCTTACAGAAGCAGGAGGAGGCTTGGCAGGGCCGCCGCTGTGCGGGAGCCCCCCTGAGAGCACCGGCAGCAGTAAATCCGCGTTCTCTGCTACAGGCTTACAGCAGTATTGAAGGGGTGAGTGGGTACAGGGTACTTCACTCTTTTTTCAGGGGGAAAAACTGGGACGTGAACATCTGTGCGCTGGAGGAATCCTCTCTCTGGCAGGGTGGGAACTGGATGCTTAGGTTTGTGCTTAAATTTGGGCTTAGAAGTGTGCTTAGGTTTGCTTGGGAAGGAAACTTGATCTGAAGAAATCATTGTGTTTATTTTTACTCTCTCAAACATCTGTTACGTACAGCAAGGCCCCATTTGCCACTTCTTTGACTTTGCACCGTCTCCTTCCCCGTGTCTTTAAGCTGAACATTAACAGGCTAACATAAAATTTTCATTGAAATTAATCTGAAAGCCTGGCAAATTATTGCTGTCTGTTAGAAGGCAAGTACTGCTGAATGACAGAGCCTGTGCATTCTGATCTCAGCCCAAAATACCAGGTTTTGAAGTGGTGCCAAAAGGTTTGGATGGAGCCATGTATAATTCTTACTTTGTAAGGTTTGGAGAACGAGAGGGCAAGAAGTACCTGGGAGGGGTGGCAATGTGAAGTAGAAGAATATGGGGAGGGGGCAGGGCGGGGGGAGGAACAGAATGAAGACTATGACCAGGAAAAGGTTTTTATTTCCACCCACCCACCCCTCCCTTGCCAGCCCTAGTTGCATTACATTAATTAAAGAAATTAACATCATGTGTTTGATGTGAATCTGCAGTAAATGTATGTTTTTGATAAACTGATGAAACAAGAACAGCAAAAAACCAGCCTATAGTCCTGTCCTCACCACTGCTCCCCCCACCCCCGCCTTACTACATGCAGACAGTGTTACCCGTGGATCCTCGTTCTCTCTTTCAGGTTATTCATGTTACTGTCCAGAATGATACATTAGGTACGCATGCATTCTAGGTTTGGTTCTGGGTTTCGGGGAAGCCCTCTTCCACTAATTTACTAAGTGAAAAATACTAGGAGGACTTGTGTTGCCGCTTCCGTATGTGCTGGCACAACATACGCTATGTAAGAGTTAGTACCCAAAGGCTGTGGAGGTGTTACGGCAAACAGGTGAATAAATTTCCAATACCGCTTTTATTGGGGGAAAAGAAATCCCTTTACTCTGTTATTTCCTGCATGTACACTGTACAAAAGGTGATACGTGGGGGTCAGTCTAGCTGGAGGGATTTGTAACAGGTTGAACACGCTTTCGGAGCACCGCAAAAGTGAGAGTTGTATTATGACATAATTGACAAACTCGAATAGTTAGAGATAACAATTTTGAAAGGTAATATATATTATTTTTTGTGTTCTTATATAAAGTGGAAAGTAACTTTATGACTGATGTCATGACTGCATTTTAAAAAGTTAATTCTTTTTTATTTTTTCTTCTGCTGTTCGTTTATTTACATTCTAGTCTAGGTTGTATCTTGCACCAGAAAATTTTTTCAAAGGAGAAACTGAAGAAGCATTGGAGCATGTGAAAATAGCTAAAACTCCCTTAGAAAGCTTTAAGGATTCCTTCTTTAGTCACAAAAACAGATTGGAGAGCTCCTTCACATGTGGCAAGGAATTTAAACCATGGGATTTCAGATCTGAGGTGTTGTTTTCCAGATTTGATGTGTTCCTTAACAGCTTACTGAAGACTGAGGTATTACTTATTATCTGTGTTGCTGGATAAATATAATACCTGAGAAATATGGGGTATTCTCAGTTATAAAAACAGCAAGACTCAGGTTTCTGATATCCAGAATGCAAAATTACGCTGCATAGGAAGAGTTGGAAGCGTTGAATAGAATGCAAATACTTCATGCTGTGCAAGGAGCAGACTGGTATTAGCAGTAAGAAAAATGACAAACGTGTTTCCTAAATCCAGCCCTTCCCAGGGTTTTGAAAGTTGCTTGGGTGAAGTGCTACTCTTCATACGCAGCCCGTGGCTGGGGCTTTCTCCTGAGCGTGGCACCTGCCTCTGCTTTCTCCAAGAACTGAGAAGGAGTCATCTGTTTATAGCTAGGAAAAACGTGGTGGTTTAGGCTAGTCCTGGGATGAGAGAGAATACTCTTCACCTCTCCTTTTAAATCTGTGCCAACAAGCAATGGAAGACGAAAAATCTGAGGTCAGGAAAGGAGTGTAGAGTGTTTTTCTGATACAGTGGTTAGGGTAGTTGCGTAGGATGGGGGCAAAGTCATAGCTTCTGGTTCCTGCTCCTGGGGCCTTTCCTTATGCTTTCCTGTGCCTGGAAGCAGTTGCCGGAGGAGTCTAGAGTGGCTGCTGATTAGGGTGGCCTTCTGAGAAGCGGGAGATTCACTTTTGGGATCCGAGCTGGAAAATGACGTACTTTAGCTCTGCAATTACTCAGCTGGTATGCTGCTCCCTGTCACCCCTCTAAAGTACTGTCGGAGAGTAAGAACTCCAGTCTTGCGGCGTCTGACGGCGCCTACCAGAGCGATCTCTGAAAGGGATGTGGGGTGAAGGCATTGGCTCTTGGCTCTCCGTTGACCGGTCGAGGTGCTCTGGCTGGGGGGTAGCGGTAGGTCCTCAGGAAGAGCACCCTGCGCCGGCCGTTTCGCAAGCGCGGCCGCTTGTGCCCGTCAGAGGCATCGCCTACAGCCACGGCACGCGAGCTGGCTCTTGCCGACAGCCTCGGTTCTTGACGGCCGGATGGGCCCACAGAGAGCCCTGCCCCGTGCGAGCAGCTCCCCTCAGGCTGCGGGGGCCGCTGAGGGAAGTCCTTGTAGGTCACGATTCCGAGCTTAGGGGTCTGCAGCGCACCAGCAGCCCGCCTGGGCAACCCGCGACCGGTTTGCTCCTAAAGCGAATGGGTGTTGCACGTTCCTAGACACACAGGGAGCCAGTTATTTTCATCCCTTTGGGGCACGAAACAATTACTTCATTCAAGTGAAATCAGAGACCATTGAAATGAATTTGGCGCACGTTACAAAGGAGGTTGAAGTGGGTTCAGTTTTACTCCCCTGAGAAAGATTTATGTTTAATTTTCGTAGCAACGTTTTGTGTTACGATAATAGATTGTGTGTTTTTACACGACAGTATGCGTTTAGTAGTGCTTGCTGTTTTTTATCTAGGCCTCTTTTAACTTAATCTGATAAAATTAAAATGGAGTTAAATTTGTATGTTCTATGGGACAATTCATTTCCGCTTGTGTTTTAATCCTATAAGTGGCTCGACCAGGATAAAGCCTTGCTGGAATTACCTGTTGTTCCTCCACTTTTTTTTTCCTATTAGTTGTTTAAGATGGCACAGATTTTAACTTCTCATTTTGCCACACCGGAAGAGAGAAGGTCAAATGAGGCAAAAACCATCTCAAACATCAGGCTTGTTACTGGTTTTTTTGTAGAGGCATACGGTTAATTAATTTTTATTCATTTGATCTAGGAAATTTTCATTAACATGTTGGAATTTCAAAAGCTGGAAAAGCTGGAGTTCGGTGGAATCAAGGGGAAAATTTTAAGCGAGCAGGTCTGCAGAATGAATGAAGAGTTTCTGGAACGCTGTGAAGTTTTCAGAAAGAGAACATACGGTCCTTCAGATTCCAGTAACGTGGTAAAACTGCGTCCCGCACAAAGGCATTTGTGCTGTTATTTCCTTGTTTATTTAAAAGTATCCGTGAACTTGGAGGCTGTGAAACTGGGAGTTTTATAGTGCTGAATGGAACAAGGCAGGCGACAGGCTTCCAACACAGCTGGGTTCAGTGTCTACCACTTCTTCTTTAAACCAGAAATTAATTTTCTTACGAAAAGATTTTGGATGCTTTCTCCCGATCACATGGCTGAATTATATAGAAGTGCCGCATGTGGAGAAGCATTCAGATGGCTCTCGCCAAAGAATTCGAGTGAATAAAATAAATTTGGATAAAGTGAAAGAAAATCCCCCACCATTGCCCAAAAAGAAAAAAAGAAAAAAGTTAATTATTGACGTACAATATACAGAACTGACAGTCAGTTCTGTAAGCTTTTTTCCCTGAGTGTTAGGATGTAATTTATATATACCAGAACTGTGTATAATGAATCAGTTGATTCCACTTGAAAGATAGAGAAGGTTTTTGAAGCGTTGGTATACAGCAATGCCGTGCAGTAATAGCTAAAATAACTCCTAACAGTATGCTCAGTAACCACTGTGGTACGGATGTCTGATAAAACAGAAAGAAAGTTTATTACTGACCTTTTCATAGACACTTTTTTTTTTTGTAATTTTCAAGATTTTGGTGTTAATTCATAGCTATAAGTACCTGGAAACTTGGAAAACAGTGTTTTCCAAAGGATTTAATCCACTTTTAACATAAATTCAAATAAAGGAGTACACTGTCATGTTACGTAGCTGGCTTGGCTGCCTTCAGAGCGGGCTGCGGTGCCGGGGCGCGGGATGCTTTTGGGGTTTGCGCGGGGCATCCCGACGCAGGGAGGGGGGACAGAGCTGCCCGGTGAGCTCCGCAAGCAGCCTTCGCCTTCCTTTTTGCCTTGCGGCTTTGTGGGTGCAGGGCATCGCCTTTAAGAGCAGGAAGGTGTTGATTAAATCCCTCTTGAAGCGAGGAGGCTGGTGAACCCTGGTCTGCCCCCTCGCAGGTGTTTGGCCCAGCCAGGGGAGGCAAG
>JAVKLA010000073.1:10414088-10431261 GCA_034782735.1 Sagittarius serpentarius | reverse complement strand
GCGGCCGGGCGGCAGCCCCAGCTGCCAATTTCGTGCGTGCTCCGTGATGACTCTCTTCTTTGCCCTCCTCATCCAAAAGGTCACCATCACAAGCGGGATTCAATCATCTCAAATATGCTATAGTAAAAACATACTTTTTCTAACCTGTTTGCTGACTGAACTTCATTTAAATGAAATTCTTCTTCTCTGTTGGATGACTGACGCTTTATTTTTTTAAAAAAAAAAAACAACAACAACTTACCCCCACCCATTCCTCCCCCAAAATCTTCAGGCCAGCTGATTCTCCTAGCTATGACCCTGCCATTTCCCAGTGCTCCTGGCACCTGTGTACCCGCGAGCCGTGGTGGGCTTGCACAGGTGCAGACCATGAGGAGGTGGGTGTTCGGGAGCTCGGCCCGGCTGCCTGGTAGTTTTGGCAGCGCAGGAAGGAGGGAGCCCTGTGTGCGAAAGGAATACCTATTTTAGGTAAGGTGTTATTTTAACAGGCTAATTTTCTGAAGCAGACCCAAATCTTAAAATTCTTATTATAATAATATATATTATTAATAATATAATTATTAGTGAAATACAGAAATTTACTGTTCTGCTAGATGTGGTAGGAAATAAATTCTGTGTGTCTGTGCACTGATTTTTCTTGCAAATATGTGGCTTAATCTAGGTAATTAAAAACCCAGCGAAATGGTTGTAAACTAGATTTGAACTAAATGAATGGCACAGGTTTAATTCATATAAGAAGCCTTGCAAAGTTGTTAATGTCTTTGGGCTAAAATCCTGGAATTGCTTTAAAATCCCTAGCAAAGCTTCCCATGTCTTAAGGTCAGGACTCACTCTACTGTACTTCTAAATTTTATCACTCCTGATAAAATCGCTTGCAATTCACACTAAATTCCTGCTAATCCCAGCACAAAGCTACAAAGCTGCCTCAGAAAGGAGAAGTGAGTGGCCGCAGAGACCTGCTGCTGCTTTTGGTTTTTTTGCCTTCTGAGGCAACAGGGTACTTGGAAGCAGGTGTGGGAGATGGGGTTTCAAGATACCCCTTCTCAGGTCTGTATGTAGTTTGCCTGGTTTTGCCTTTACTTCTACGAAAGTTTGCCTGCATACTCGGTATATAAATGTAAATGGTGATGAGGCACTTGAATAACAGTTTTAAGCTGGTAGTTAAAGTACAGCAATTATCATATTTGGCCAGACCTAGGTTGTAAGATGGTTTAAGCTGATCTGGTTTTGAGGCGGTGAGTCCTGCCTTGGTGACTCGACCAACGTAGGACAAAACCAACCTTTATAGCATGTTTCTGAATGATCATTCTGCATTGTAAGTTTGTTGACTTTCCAGCTTATTGACAAGTAAAGCATAGTTAATGAGTATTAGTTTTCAAGTTTGAGCCACTCTTACTCATGTATGCAGGCTTAGTGTTGACAGAAGTACAAGTGGAATACCAAGCACCAATTACCGTGCTGTTTTTACTGTCATTGCTAAAATATTTTTTTTTTCCCAGGCTTTTCAGAAGCTATTTGCCTTTGGGTTTGACAATGCTGATCTGGAGCTTTATCAAACAATAGCTGTCATCTTATAGCTGATTTGTTGCTCAGAACCTTCAAGGTTCATGCTATTCAGTGTGTGATATATGAATAGTGTCCACATATTTCCAAGAACAAGTTTTACATGCTTCTGAATAGGCAACGTGCAGTATGTGTTTGGTTAGTACGCGGATGGAGTTGCCCGAAATCCAGAACAGAGCAATGGTCTGGTTTGTGGCATGACAGGGGGTCTGACCCCGAAGAGGACCAAAGGGTACTTAGCTTTCCGGGCACAAATGTGGGCTTCTCAGACCGATTGTCTTAAATGGATTCTTGATGTGTTAAATACATATATTTTTAAATACATATCACACCCAGTCACAGAACTAAATTTGAATTTCTTTATTTGCGATGGAGCAATGCACGTAGTTCATCCTGTCACGTGTTTTGGGTGTATATGTGTGGGTTTGTGCAGTGTGTTTAAAAAAAACAACTGCCAAACAAACAAAAACCATGTTAGTTGAGGGGTGGGTGAGTTAAAAAGGAAGAAGATTCTTAAATAAACAAGTTAATTTGATATGCCTTTCCAAAGATGCTGGATTTTGTTTAAATGACCACCTTGGCTACTGGTACTTCTATTTTTTTATTTATTTTTCAAGTGGCTTGCGACGGAAGAGATGCAGCCAAGCTGTAAAGAAAAAAAAGAGTATTTTCTCAGAGATGATCAATGTTTACCATATTTAACAAAGGAACAAGTGTTGCTTTACGTGTACATGTTACTGTTTGTGTTGCTAACGGGACAGAGCAGAAGGTGCTGGAGCTCTCCCTTTAGAGCCACCATGAACTTGTATTAATATGCACCTGTATTTTCTGCTCTGGTATTTTTTTTCCAAAAGTCCTCATCTGTGAACATGGTTAATTAGCTTAAGTATTAAGAAAGTACAGCTGTGCTATAGAAAATGACTGTTGTTGCGTTGCCTAATACATGCGGTAGCTGCGAATACTTAAGTTAATCTAATTAAATGTAGCAATGAGTCAGAGTCAAAAGATACTGTTTACTTAGTGAGATGACTTCAAGCATCTGAGTAGCTGAAGTTTGATGCTCATAATATCCTAATTAATGATAATATGCAGAGATAACTGGGGCTTGTAAATCTTGTCGAAGTTCTTTGTTTAACGGGAGGGCTAACAGGATGAAACAGCATAAAAGCGAGAAGTAGTATTACCTGGCATAGTTGGCTATCCCTCTTATCAAGCTTCCTAAACAAAGGTGTCACTAGTACACACGTGTATTGATTTTGCACTGGTACACATACATATAGGCTTTACGCTATTTAATCTGCCTTGCTAAGTAAATGCTTCAGTTGCTAACTCAGTTGCTGTAAAAAAACCCAAAACTATCACTGTTAGATAGCATTGATCATTGCTCATCGGTTAAAATAGTACTGGAAAACCTGAAATACAAAAATCTCAGAAGTTTGTTAAGTGGCAGAGGCGAACTATGTGTTTAGCACAACAATATGCTGCGCATTAGCTTTTCTTCCCATTGGAAAGACATGCAGTTTATACTTTCTTTTTTTTAACATTACAGGAATTTGAAAATTATTATACTGAATTTAAAGCCAGAACCCTGGATCTTGACAGATGTCTTGCCTCAGTTCTTTGTGTAGGATTTCACAACGGTGCAAGTTTAGAATCCATGTTCAAGGTCGGTACCCATACACATGAAACTGTTCTTCATTTATTATTAGGAAAACAGTTTTGTGCATTGCTTAAATTATAGTTTATATCTGGGTAAACTATTTGTGAATTGAATGCCTTGGAATGCTAAACATGTATTTCAGGTGCAGAATCAAACTAAGTTCTGAGATTCTATTCTCATTTTAATGGTGTTCTGAATACTGGTTCTTTCCAGAAGTTAACCCAGAGCTAAGGCCAGATCTAAAATGTAACTCAAAGCAACAGAGAGATTCCGTGTTCACTAACATTCTGTATTTGCACTTGACTGCACAAGGCACGGAGCATCTCACGGATGGCAGATGTGTCCAGGCTCTCCATCCAGCGTAGTGTACCGTTAGCCTGGGTAGTTGGAGTGCATTTTTGCAGTAGTATGTATTATTCTTAAACAGAAATAATGAAAATGTAAGATAGGGGAAAACTCATTAGAAACAGTTCTTGAAAATACAATTTAGAAGCTGTCCTGTGTAGAACCTGTGACTAAGTGATGTCATGTTATTAAGAAAGAGGTAAGTATATAAGATGTTCAAGTGGGTGATTGTCTTGAAAGGCGCAAGGAGAAATCTCACATTTTAATCGCCCTTGATGGGCCTCCAATGGAGTACTGTGCCCAGGTATAAGCATTACATTTCAGGAAAGAGGATCTGTTGATGGTTATTGAGGTTGAAGAAGAAAAGACAGAGAACAGACATAAATCTTCAAATGCATTAAAGACTTCTGCGTACAGGAAGGAGGTAAGACTGTTCTCTACATCCAGAACGTAATAAACTTAATTTAAAGTGCAGAAGGTTCAAGCCTGATGACTGGGAAAACCGCTTTATGCCAAGTGTAATGAATTGCTAGAATAGATTGCTAGGGGAGGTGACAGGCTCTTCATTATTGAAAGATCTTTCAGGGAGGGCCAGAAAAATGTCTCTTGGTGGAAATGGCACAGGTATAGCAGACC
This sequence comes from Sagittarius serpentarius, assembly GCA_034782735.1. Lineage (NCBI taxonomy): Eukaryota > Metazoa > Chordata > Aves > Accipitriformes > Sagittariidae > Sagittarius > Sagittarius serpentarius. The sequence continues at coordinate 10,427,060 of JAVKLA010000073.1, read as the reverse complement.
TTGTCTTGGGGGAGGAACACGGACTAATTACTCTTGAAGTCCCTTTTAGACATACGTTTCTATGACGTTGTATACATCACACTCAAACTGTATCAAAGTATTGCAAATTAGTTGTGATAAGTATAAGGCAGTAATAATTAATACTTAACTACAAATTTTGAGTAAATGCGTTTTCCTTAGGGTGTCGCTTTTGGCATTGCTAGCAGTTAAATGAGTATCTTCTATTTCATGCTGGCATTTACCCTGTTTTTTTCCAAACTTATTTTCTCACTGAATTCGGATAATACATACAGTATTAAACGTGCTCTTTCAAAAGGCAGATAACTTGTCTTAACTTTAAACATAGGAAGGAGACTGGAAGATGACTTATTCTCAGAGAAGTCACTTCTACTTGCCTCTTATTTGGTAATTTTTTACAGTGCTAGGCTTTTTTTCCCCCAGAAAACCATTAACATACAATTAAGATTTTGAATTTGTGTGAGACACTGGAGGAAGAGGCTAGTGACTTACGAGAGAGAATATATCTGGAAAAAGGGAGAAAACACGCAGGTTGGAAACGTGCAGGTTAGGATTTAGAAAGCATCTAGACTGTGAGGTATATGCATGGATCTGGAAATCCTAGTTCCATGCTTTCTAGGATCTAAGCTAACCTGCCATTCTTTAGCATTCTAGAATTCATCTGTTTAGCACAGTTTAAGAGCATGTTTGGAAATACGTCATCTGTTTATCAGCACATGGCAGACACCCATAGTATAGCTTGGTACAGTGCCAGCCCTTGTACTCGAGAAGCATTTTGGATGAGATTTCAAGTTGAGAGAAGAGTATTACAGAAAGAGAGCTCTAATGCTTACTTTACCATGTTGTTTTCTTTTTTTCTCTTTATTTTCTTTTTAAGCTTTTAACTATCTTTGGAAGCTTTCTAAACAAACCTGTCATCATGGAGGTATTTAGCCCAAATTACAACACTTTATAAGAAATGTTTGATGGAGAGATGGATAACTGCAGACGTATATATGATGAACACATTAAAAAGGTATGCCACAATGCAAAAATAAAAGATTGTGTTCTTGTTGGTCCATAATGACTTAATTTCTGTTTTAATAAGCAGGCAGAAGAAAGGAATGAAATAATTAACAAAAATATGGCAGTTATTTTAGGAAACCTTAAATGGTCTAAAGAACTAAAGGAATGAATACAGACATTTTGGTCCTACTTCTCGCGTCTGCCTTACCTGTAAGTGTTCATAGTCACTGATTTAGTGGAAAGTTAACACCCTTTAAATAAGGCATTGCTAATCACTGAACAAGTGTGATCTGCACGATATGGTCTCTTACCCAAGCGAATTTGTACGTGCATGTTGCACATGTGTACAGTTCAAGTTTTGTGGTGTGTTCTGGAAAGTTTTTATTTCCGCACTGAAGTGCACTCGGTAGTGCTCTCAGAACTACCTTTTAAGAACTATAAGAGATTTGCTTGTGGATTTTTTGGATGAGTCAATAACTAACAAAACCAGGAATTTCACTGCTTTAGGACAACACTAACCTATCCCATGTAAACAGTATTATTGTTCTATGGTGACAACACTTTCAAAGATACCTATGTGGGACCTAGACATCCAAGTTACTTGAAAATTGTGCCCTGTCTCTCTCTCCTTTCCTGATCCTTCAGCAAACATGCTTTTAGTTGGCAGCCCAAAGGATGGAAAGCTCCTGTAGGACAGGTAGACCCACCTGAATTAAACTGAGTAACAATCATTCCAACTGTTGACCACTGACATAGCTATTAAGATGCCATGGGGACATATCCTCCTTTTTTCCCCAAAATTGTATTGTTCCCAGCATTCTTGCTTTAGGCATCTTTTCCCCTCTGGTTCAATTCAGTAAGGCTATGGCTAGCTTCAAAATGGCCAGCATACATAGAACTTCATCTAAAAATGAATAATGTGGGAAACTAAAACTTCTCACCATAATTGTGTTGTGAATTGCTATCATTAAATGAAGAAAACTGATTAGGTGTGGGTTTTTCCATTGTGGAGTCCTAGAAAGTCCAGAGGTTGCTTTTATTTCTCAGAAATATGTGGAGATGTTGAAACTCCTTGACCAATACGAAGATCAGACCTACTGTGAATGGAAAGTTCAGGTGGATGAAATTTGTCAGTTTAATTTAGACCAACCTCTAATTAAGTGTAATCCTGAAAATGGCCTCCTGAGTATGAATTTTGATCCTAAGGTATGTATGAATAATTGCGATTCAGTCTCTCTCTGATGTTTTTCCTTGACTCCATAGTCATAAAATGTCAGCAGTATTCTAAAGTATGAGTAAATCTTGAATCTTCCTTATTTTTTTGTCTTTGTTTTCCAGCTGGGAAATGTAGTTGCCCTATACCTGCTCAGGGGACAATTCTTACTTTAAACGGTAAAGAAGGTCATTACAGTAGTAAACGGTTTCCCCGGAGACACATGGAGGAATCTAATAAAGACAGTTAGCTCTTACCCTGTAAAATGCAGTGGTTCTTTAAGCTATCAAATGTCAAAAAGCCCTTAAATCCTACCTTTAAATTGCTGAATACTAATTAAAAGATGTCTCCTGTATACTTTCTTATGCTCCAGTCATCAAGCAGATATTCTGACGCCTTTGTATCTGAGATTAAATACAAACTAAACAAAAAGTCATCGTGTTGGGGCTTCTGAAAGGATAAATATAAGCTAAACTGTTTCTTTCCGTCTCTTAGCTAGTGGCTTTACTGAGAGAGGTGAAATACCTCTTAATGTTGAACCAGCCCAGCATTCCAGATTCTGCTTTAGCTATATGTGAGAAAAGGAACAGTTTTGCAAAGGTTCGTCATGGTGGGATACGTTAGAAATGCGTGTTTGGGTTTTGTTTTTCTTGCAGCCTGCATGTGTGTATGTGAGCACGCGCGTGGCTCTAACTACCCGGTTGTTGAAAGGAAATATCACACCTTCGTCTGTCAGAATCCCACCCACAGCTTACGCTTCAGCTTGCCATGCTGGCCACAACTAAGCGTTTGGTACTGGGGGGCACTACCAGTCCGGATCTTCCAGGCCATGGATCCAGTTGCCTTCCCATAGCTTACCTTCTAGCTGGCAGCCTGTTCTGTTTTGTGACATTCACGGTCTGCGTGGTTTCCCTTTCGTAGTCTATTGACCTCCCTCAAATAGCTGTTCCGCCCAGCAAAGGGCGTAGTATCACGTGTGGGATGTTGGAGGGATTTCATCCTGTGCGTGTCTTTCCTGTGAACAGTGTATTGGAAGCCTTGAACTTACTGTTCAGCTGCACAACAGGCTAATGCAGACTGCCCTGGAGGTAGAATATCCTCTGACTGAAAAAGAGCTGAGAACTATTGATGACCGGCTGAAAGAAGCGGAAGAAATACGCACGTGGCATGCGACAGCCTGCTGGGTCTGCATCAAACAAGTGCAAATGTCAGCGTGTGATTTGGAGCCGAGTTTTCAGCAATCAAAGGACAACGTTAGATCAGTCCAGGGAATTACGAATGCTTGGATGGAACGTGCCCTCTTTGTCAGGAAAGGTAAAAAAGAAGCTCTGTTATACCTGGATGACAACGGAGAAAGACTTGCTAAAGTATACAAAAAGCTGCAAGAAGATAGCTATCAGATCCATCATCTTTTGTTGAGGTAATGGCCAAGTGAGCCGTATTTTGGTGTGGTGATACAGTGTTAAATATTTAACTATTAATACTTAAGTCACTTGTATGGTTTTGTTCAGTTATTTGTGTAATTGCACAAACTGCATAGAAGTTCTTTAAGAATGATGTTTGAAGACAAATGGGGGAAGAGAGAATAATTTTGGGCAACATTTGAAAAGTACATTAGTGCTTTTAAAAGTTGGTGGATTGGGAATGACTGGCAAGCTGCAGTCATGATAGTGCTGCTGTCTTATTTTTGTAAGTCTGAGCTATGTTGTTCCTGTGATCCCCACAGGTAAAGTAATTTCTGCAGCTGGAGAAATTCTCCATAAACTCTTTCTTGCACTAGGTATGTTGTGAAATAATTTTGATTTGAAATGTGAATATTCCTTCCTTATATGTGTAATTAAAAATATACAATAGATAATTTAATTCACCAGTTTACTTATGCATGCTAAAGCAAATTATAATATCCTTAAATACGAACTGCTGTGTTACATGACTACAAGTGATATCTTGTACAGAGACTGAGTCAAAGAACTTGAATTACGATGTGAATGCAGAAGCGGGGGGGGTGTTTGTCTCTGCCCCATTTTTGCTAATTTTTTGAGAGACCTGCTTATGTGTCTACTGCAACAAATTTTTGTGCCCATTATTGACATTAATCTTAGTGTTACTATGTGGAGTACCTTTTAGTTCAGTTTCACACCTTACTTTATTTGTATTATTGCCTTATTTATACTATTGATATTTATTTTAAAAGATCGAAGTAAAGGTCTCTTTTTAACACAGTTAAACATAGCAAGGACCGATACTGCAATGCAGAACAAACATGCACAAGTATTCTTACAAAATGTGGATATTCCGTCAAATTTGCTGTATTTTGTGATGGTTTTCTGCTAACCTGTAGTCTTTTCGATGCGGGGATACCTTCACCCTTGCACTGGGTTTAGCTAGTGTAAATGCGATTCCAAGGAGGTTCAGGAGTCTCCTACACTGACCAAAGTACGGTCCAGGAGCATGCTTGATACGAGAGGTATTAAAGAGTGTTGTTTTGTGATACGCATTGATTATATCAAATAATACTGAATCAAGGAGGTGTATTGACTGAAGATACACATTAACACAACCATCTATTAAAGTACTTTTAAATTTTTTTTTTCTTTGCTTATTTAGGGAAATTTAAAGGTCTTCAAAATAGATTGCTCCTCAGCCTCTGGGAAGATTTATAGAGAGTGCATTGATGACATTGTGGTTGATGGTTTATATAACACCGTAATGCATTCTTTAGACTTCTCTTTGGAGAACATAGAAGAAAGTTTGAAGCCATCTCCACTTTTTCAAGCACAAATGATCCTTAACGGCCCAGAGATTCACTTTAAGCCTTCTCTAGATAAAGAGGCTGGTGATGGCTTTTGTGACCTAATAGATGAACTCCTGGGTGATGTTTTCTAAATGTCTGCCCAGGTGAAAAGGGTAGTAGCACGCCTGGGATCAGAACACTACCAGGTACAGGTTCTCATCTCATGTTTGGAAATAATGAATCCAATTAATTGTAAGCTGGAAGAAGTTTATTTTTAGTTGCAAACTTGTTTAATAGCATCTGTCTTCAAATCCTGAGCCTCATCTGTTCTCTCAGCTACACAGTTTATAGAGGCATAGTCCCATTCATTTCCGAAGGCTTAGTCATGTTTTCACCCACGTCTGCAGCTGTGAGCCACAGAATGAGGTCATCCATTTTACACAAAGCTAATTTAGAGTTGCTGAATATTTATCTCGTGGTTCCTGTGCTGTGAGCTTCCACCTTGGGTGCCATGTTGAAGTCTGTAAATCTGCACATAGTAGAAACTTAATCTCTTAGACAAGTAAGGGATTAGCCACTAAACTGGTGGTCAGAATTATATGTAGTCCATGAAAAGTTCAGCTTTGAGTAACTTGCAAGGGATACCTATTCAGTTTGGGTTTATGTGTCCATATAATGAAATGTAAACCCAAAATAGGAACAGCTGAGTGAATTGTAGTTTTTCTTGTCAATAGATTTCTGGGGAAAAGGGGTGGCATTCCAGTCTTTCATCTGCACGTAAATTTAACCAATTGGTATTATTGTCTCACTGAAACAACACAACTTTTCGTTTGATGCCTAGAATGATGTGGACAATGTGTTTGATCTGTCGGAAATCAGGCAGGAAATTATGGGGAGAGTCGCAAGTGTTACCAGCAAAGCCCTGAAGTATAGAAGACTTCTTGCCTAGCTGTGTGTCTCTCTGGCTGGAGGACCGGTCTAAGTTTACGAAGCAATTCTTTCTCTATGGTCATGGTTTATTATCCACAAAGATGGTTCTTGCTGATGAAGTCTCTCAGCAGCCTCCCACTATTAAACTGTTTAAAGAGCAGGCAAGAAAGCAACTAGTCCTAATTGACTGTTTAGTGGGGGTGGGGGCAGAATTGGAGGAGTATATACATTTATTTATCTCTGTTCTTCTTTAGATTGACATTTCTGAAAACCTTTATGTTCAGATAGGCAACTTTGAAGACTCGAAAATTTTTGAAAGTTGGTTTAAAGTGGATACAAAGCCTTTCAAAACGAGCTTGCTAATCACTATTAAGAAATGAAGCTGGATGTTTAAGGAGTATCTCCTGAGATTTGTCATTGTTAGGTAAAAAGGAGTGCGCGTGTGCGTGTTTACATGCACTAAAGGAATGACTATAAGCTTGGGGTCTTTTTACATGTAATACTCCAGTGAGCTAGTTTTACAGCTTTTTTTGTTTTTATTTTCTTAGTCGTTGTTTTAGTGGGTTTTGTTTTGTTTTTCCAGATATTGTACTTGCATATCCTGTCGGGTTAATTCTCAGTAGCAGCAGTTGCCATCTCTGGAAATCAGGCCCAGAAAGTCTTAAAATAATACAGTAAAACTGTATTGGTTTTGTTTTATTTTATAAATAACTATATTTACTTTGTAAAACAGCATAAGTAGTATCAGTAGGGCTTACTACACATTTATGCACTATAGTAAGGAATGTTTGTCCTGTCTGTCATCATACCTGTCTCTCTTCGGTAGTCTAACTGACTTTGAAGAACTTATAAAAGTGACAGATGCTGGACTCCAAAGAGAGATGACTGAGGGAGGTTATCGTGTGCTGGTAGAAATCATGGGCCATCTCTTGGAGGGGAAGGAGAGGTGGGCAACTGCTGATGAACTCTCTGAACCTTTAAAAGAGATAGCTGCACCGTTAGAAAGCTATGGACAGAAGATGCCAAGCAAAGTTTATGCCCAGCTAGAGGTATGGTAGCAAAACTAGTATTTCATGTTTACGTATGTGTAGATGGTCCTAAAATAGCAGTATTTGATCTCAGTGATATAAAATAATACCATTCTCCTTGTTCCTTCTCAACTGCCAGCAATAAAACCATGTAGCTTTTCTTATGTTCTTTAAAAGACTTGTTTTGTGTGAATGATGGAAGATCAGTTCAAAAAGAGATCTGTACATTTTGCTCGGATGAGGTCTGTAGTTATTTTTTGCCCTTTTCTTTTTTTTAATAACCAAATCACATTCACATTCATAAGCCTCCTCCCAGAAGCGGAGCCATATAGAAACTCTAGTGAGTGTATTTCCTATGTTGCTTTGCCTTCTTTAACATAGTTAGCAGTAGTTTGGGGCTCTGTTCAAATATGGATACAAAAGCAGGGATTTGATGTGTGTCAGGTGGTGCTGTCTTTCAGACGTTCTCAGCCACTTCTTTCTGTATATATTCTGCCCCACACCCATATCCCAGGTATAGTTATTTTGGGTGGCAAGTGAAATTTGGGGGAATTATCTGAATTAAGCAAAACTTGGTGGTAAGAATAAGTGGGAAAGCACTACAGCTACAGTTGTTCCTACTGACACTAAAAGAAGAGCTTATTAAGCTTTAAAATCAGCATCTGCATATGACAGACCTTTATTTGGTCTCTTTTGGGAGATGCAGTACACTGTAAATAGTGTTAAATAGAACTGGGTAGAAGTGCAACTAATGTTTTAGATAATCTAATTAGCTAAAATTAAAACTTCTCACCAGTTTCAGTGAGTTTTCCAGTCCACAGTGGAATCTCTGTTTCTGGTCCAGATAGATCTGGTCAATCTGGTCCAAACTAGATCAAGGGGATGACTAGGAAAATAAATGCAGGATTTTTGACATGTACCTTAAACTAGTCTTCTAGTTATTCTGAAGTGACCTGGATTCAGGCTTCTCTTTCTTGTACTTTCTTGACACGGACAAAAAAACCTGTCGAAGTTGGTGTTGTCGGTTTTTTTTGTTGTTTGTATTTTTTTTCCCTTATCCTGATGGTATGTGTTTTTTCACGTGGTTTACTGAATAGTTTTTCTAGAGATCTTTGGGAGATTTGTAGAATGAGAGAGCTATTTCCAGGTCAGCTTTACATATCTGAGAATGTGTTAAAGCAGCAGGAGTGGAACTCTCTGTTTTACTGTGTGGAAGATTCCCAGCATATTTTTGAATGAAGTTTTATGTGATTATACACAAAATAATTGAGTTCATTAAGTTCAAGCAGTTTATGGTTACCAGTGATCCATAAAATTAATTCTTGTACAGTTAGCAAAGTTTCTAGTAAAAGCTATGATACAGAATATAGCTTGTGGTTAAATAAATCCTCTACTGTAATTTCTTATTCATAGGCAGGTGTTGGGGTATCCTCACTGTTAATATACACATTTTCCTGATGTATTTCTGCAGTGTGTGATGTTTTTTCCTTCAAGATAATGTTACTCTGTTAAACAGGAATTGCCTGAAAAATGGAGTGCTGTTAAGAGCAGCGCTATGTTGGTACAGCACAAAGGAACTTCTCTTCGGGCATCTGAGGCTGCAGTTATCAGAAGAAAATGCACTTTACTTCATGTATGTTGAATTCTGGGATCAGTCTTCTTTCATCTCTGTGGGTTTTGTTTTGCTTTGTTTTAATAAGAACTTGATCAGTCACAAGTGTCATTACCTGTGTTTCATCAGGGGAAGGAGATGGAATTCAGAGAAAGATTTAAAATGGAAGCTCCCTTTCAGTTTGGTGCAGAAAATGCATATGCTCATCTCAATAAGGTAATGGGGAATCTCAGAAAAACATTTGCTTGTAATCTTTCAGTACTAAATCTGATTATATTGCATTGTACATATTAATATTTGTGGGTTGGGGGTTTGGCGGGGAGGCGGTGTTTTGGGATTTTTTTTGTTTGTTTGTTTTGTTTGGGTTTTTTTTGTTTGTTTTTCCCTAGAAGCTGATATAATTCTAGCACCACTCAATCTAGGTTTCTCTTGTTTCTCTTCTAATGCTGCATGTGCTTACTGATAAACTAAAAAAAAAAAAAAAAAAACCAGCCCACAAACAAAACAGAATTCTTGCTCATATTCTTTATTCATGTACCTTTAAAAAGTCAGTATAATGTGCTCTTGAATACAGTAGTCTACAGTGGACTATTTAGTGGATCTTGTTTTAAAACGTCATGAAGGGACTTTGTTAACATTTATACAACTTTAATAAGTTAAGAGATTTATTACAAGAGTATAAATTAACTGTTTTCTATGCGGCTTTTCTTTTTGTAGCTCAAATGAAGAGTCCTTCATATGCCTTTTGGGTGCTTTCAGACGTAATGTAAATGCAGCTTTTTAACCTCTTTCCAATAATTGCTCTCAGCTTTTCTTATATTGAGTCATATATACAGGATCTATAGATTTCAGTGCCAGGTTTAGGTAAGCTCAGTATACCCTGTAACTGTACTTCGAGTACTCTTTTCATCTTTGAGAAGAAGAGTGGTTACTCAACAAAGTTTGGGACATTAGTGTTTATATTAATGTAAGATTTAAAAAATAATTATAAAGTTAGAATATATTTTGAATGTTATACTTTTAATTTGATCCTGGAAGTGTTATAGTTTTGATTTAAAGTCTTCAGTATTTTAAACTTTTTTTTAATATTTATTTTGTTTTTGAAGTTACAGTTGCTATGTTTTAGGATACCCAGAGTAAAAATATCTCTGTCTTCAAGTTAAGCAATTTCATGATAATCCCAAACCAAAACAACCCTTGTAGTTTCATTTCAAGCTTTTTTAATACCAGTAACTTGCTTGAATAATTAAAATCACTGAGTAAAAATGCAGAAAGCCAGAAAATTCCACTTCAGAACTGAGGATTGTACATTAGAAGGCTAGAAGCAAGAGTCCAGAAAAGTCGGTGTACAGACCTGTATGGGAAATCAGCCTTGTAAAGTTCTCTTTCTCTCAATAAGTTGTTTTTCGTAGGCACAGCTAAAAATACACGGACTAGATTTTCTTTCCATAACTTTGTGCGTAGCATTTGTATTGCCAGGAGGGGGTGCAGGGCAGTTTCCCCCACATCTCCCAGGTGCGCCTGTATGTTGTCAGTGGATATAGGGGTGTGTTTAATAATGCAAGAAAGGTAGGTAGGTGTGTATACCTGTCAGATACTGAAGTATGAAACTCTTTAAATGCTTGGCTTTGGGGTGGAATTCTGAGAAGATGGATTTTTTTTGTGTGCTTTCTTGGTAGTGGTGGTGTAGGGCTGGAAAAAAAATAAGGTCCAGGAGCTACTGCTGTATGATGGGCTTTCTCCTGCATCCATTTATCTGTTATGTAGCAGAAGCTTGCCTTTACCAAATGTCGTTGATGCTTTTATCTGTACTTTCTGTTTCAGAGCCGCATTGATGACTGGACTAAAACCCAGTGGAGACAGATTAATGTGGAACAGATGGATGTGCAGCTCAGAAGGTTTGCCAAGGCAGGTTCCATAGCTGTCTCTTTCTGCAATTTATCTGCCTCGGTGCCACCCATTCCTCGCTCTTCCCACCCGCTTTGATGTTTCAGCAGATTTGTTACTCATGTCCAAACTGAATGTTCTGGAACATGTTTTGTTTTGGGGGCTTTCCTTTAAAACTTTATTCTTCCGGATGAGTTTCGACTCCCTGTGGAGGTACATCGTAAAACCGTGCTGTCACTTCTCTGAATTGAGCCAGTATGTGACGTAAAGAGGGTGGGGGTTTGTGACAGGCCCCACCAGATGAAAGTCATTATTTCCAGAGGCAGGTGGAATTTGCAGAGGCTTATCTGCTCAGCTCTTAGACATACCTCCAGAGTGTTGGGAGTTGCAGCAAAGATGCCTATTTTTAAAGGGAGGGCATTTTCTTTGCTTGAAGTATTTGCAATGCTTCCTTGACAGTAGCCCTGCAGAAGACAGTTCCAATGGGACAAGGGAAGTACGAAGCAAAAATAGCAACAAAGCCCCCCCCGACTATTTGCAGGACACTAGAGGAATAGCTGTGGTTCATAGACAGTATAGTAGTTGAGTATGGAAGGAAGAAAGTCTTGAACTTAATGGGTATAAAGTTTCCTCTTTACATGTTTGTTTCATTCAGGAATAAATAAGTTTAATTGCACGCCCACTTTGTAGTGCTTTAAGAGAAGAATCAGACTTTACAGCAGGTGTCTTGGCTTAAATTCCTTCAAAATTATAGACTCCACCTAGCCAGTTCTGATACTGGGAGTTGTCATGCTGTGATAGGGGTGGTAAAAGCAAGGAGAGAGTTGAGATAACTGCATTCTCCTTCTGCTTTTGCATCATTCACTGTGGCACATATGCCAGGTCCTGGAACAGAGAAGATGCTGATCACTGCCCGTGAGCTGATCACTTATGTCATGTTCATCACGCTTCAGTGTGCATGAGTCTCCCTTGCCCCTCTGAATGGTGGTTTTGAATGTATTGAGTTTATGGATATTTTTCTGCAGTGAAATAATTAATATGAAAATTAGACTTAAATCATCAGGGCTGTGGTAAAGTAAATGGCTCTGATCCAACTGGAATCATGAAATCACTGTGGAAATGCAGTGTTAATACAGTTCCATTACTTTAAGTGACATACTGGAAAGTACATTTCCCAAGCCTTTGCATTATCTGCCACCTAAACCAATGACCCCAATAAAATCTTCCCTAGTCTTGAGCTAACTACAACTGTCCCACACATGAAAGAAGAAAGCAGAGCTTTCTGGCAAACCTCCTAAATTTTCTTAAAGTTGTCAACAAGGTGGCTCTGAATGGCAAGTAATTATTGCAATTATTTTGACCATATTCCTTAGGAAATGTGATCTTTGGATAAAGAAGTTTGTTCCTAGGATGTATATAGAGGCTTTGGAGTTAAAGGTGAAGAATCTGATGTCATCACGGAGAGCAATATTGCAGTTGCAAAATCCTGCAATCGGAGAGAGACACTGGTACCAGGTCATGAATGTGGCAGATCTAAGTATTCAGCCAAAGAGACCCTGGTGATGGTCTTTTCATGCTCTACACATAGATGCAGCAGTACTGTTAGGCATATGGTAGAGCCACTGCTGCCAAGTACTCAACGTGTAAGTGAAGCGGAGATACAGGTTTCAGACAGAGGCATCTCCTGGGTTGAGAAGTGAATTTGTGGTTTCTGCTCAGACAAAAGGACCCAATTCTCTGAAGGCAGACCTGGCTTGCTAAATTAGAGGGTTCTTCCATACCTGGCTATCTCCCTGCTGAGCCTGAAAATAGCACTAAGCTTGGAAGGTTCTGTCCTGCTTGGGACAGGGGAATACTTCGCAGTAAGAAATTTCTATTACGTATCTATAAGAAAACAAAGCAGTGTGGCTAGAAACTTTCCTGGGTAGCAACAGAGAATGTTTCTTAATAGTGAACAGAGGAAATAATGGGTAGAGGTGTGGCGTACAAAAAGGCACAGACTCCGATCGTGGTGAATCGAAGACAATTCCATTAGTGAACCTCAGCTACATTTATAATTCAGCTTAGTGGATATCTGCAGCTACACGGTCACTGTTCACGCATAAGCTAGCCAATAGCCTTCTTGATCATGCGTCTCTAACAAGCTTCAGTACCTCTTCATTGTTACATAAAATATCTTATTCAAGGATAGCAACGTAGCAACTTTCTTATCTAGAAGGGCACTGGTTAATGGCTGAAAGACATCTGAGTATACAAAACCGCGATGCTCCGTGCATTCTGTCTCATGTTCTACCGCTTTATCTCTTGCTCCCATGGCTTTCTTCCAACAAGCATAACTGTGTCTCTTTCCCAGGGTTGTTCTTCGTCTGTTAAGGTAGCTAAACTTACTCCAGAGATATCCACATAGAGGGAAATGGAAGGTAAGGAAAGGCAGGCCACCTGAAATATCAGCCTACCAGTAAACTTTTTAAGAATTAGTGTATAGGGAGATTGTTGGACCTGACAGTAGATTACCAAAAAAAAAAAAGGGGGGGGGGGAGGAGCC
>JAVKLA010000073.1:10388534-10400639 GCA_034782735.1 Sagittarius serpentarius | reverse complement strand
GGAACATTCCAGGCCAGGCTGGACGGGGCTCTGAGCAACCTGATCTAGCTGAAGGTGTCCCTGCTCACCGCAGCGGGTTTGGACTAGATGGCCTTTAATGGTCCATTCCAGCCTAGGCCATTCTGTGATTCTATGACTAAATCACCCGTGTAATATACTACCTTAAAATAACTTTCTCTTCAAAATGTAGCAATAAATGTGAGCGAACTCCTGGCTCCAATTAAAGCTCTGCTGTTGAAGCTCTGGTCTTCTTCAGGTCACACCATGTGAAATCATTGCATCATATGCGTGAGAAGTTTGGTGGGGTTCAACCTCGCCAGAAGTTTCAGGGCTTCCAGTGCTTCCTGGTGGTTTTGAGACAGGCCTTGTGTTTCCACTGTACCTTGTTCTCCCTCCTCTGCTTGCTGTGCTCGATGTTGCCTCCTGGCCTTTTCAAACCCACCAGTCTCGTTTATTCTACACGCTTGAAAAATTAATTCCTCCTATAGACGTGCTTCAGCCCTGTGCACTCTTTGTTGGACTCTAACAGTCCAGTCTTTTCCTTCCAAATTCAGTGCTGGCCAGAGGAGCCAAAGAGTCCTTAAAGTTGGTGCCTACCAGGGAAACATCTGTTTGCTCAGCTGTAATGAACTTTCCCAGGCATTTGCTTTTGGCCGTTGTGCGAGTCTGGATCCAGGCCCAGATGCACCTTTGTCACCTGACCCATGGAGGCTGGCTTTTTATGATGCAGTTGTTGACATCCAATCCAACTCTAAATTTTTTGCGTTTATCTTTCTTACAACAGATTTTTATTCCTTGGTGAAAACGTTACCCTGAAGTCGTCAGTTGGAATATTTATTACCATAGACTCAGGATACATGGGTCGGACAGAACTACCTGAAAACCTCAAGGCTCTGTTCAGGCAAGGATGCTATAGTGTATTTTTACGGTATACAAGTGTATTAAGTCTACATTTAGAGTACATATGTCGCCTAATGTTACTAGCCTTGATTTGCAATGAAATGCAATTTGTTTGCTTCAGAATTTCTGTGGAAAAAAAATTGTATACAAGTTGTGCGTGTTTGTACACCGTAATGACAAGGGAAATTAAATGTGTATCTTGCCTTTTTTAAATCTACATATAATTTTAAAGGTACCTGTGAACACACTGATTGTACTTAAGTATGTGCAAGAATATTCGTTGCTTTGTGGTAAATAGGAATCCTCACAGCTGGCTTAACCTAGTAAAACAACCATTTGAGTAAGTGTCTAGCTATCATATTCTTCCATGGGTGTTGGCATGCATGCGTTCATAGATGTTTCATAACTACCAGTTGAAAATGAAGCCGCATGCTCTTACTTGGTAAGATATTGAATATGGGATTGTTGAGAAGCTGTGAAAAGTACAGCACACAGAAAAAAAAAAATCATATGCTTTTGGACACTGCAGGGCAGCCCAGTAACTTTTTCTTAAAGTACATATTTATGGTTTATATCCTAACACTAATGTTCAAGGAAGAAAGTTTTGAGTTTAAAAGATCTGACTGTATTTTGCATGCTGCGGTCCGTGAGTTGTATTGAAATGGTGTTTCTGAGAGTGAATTAATTCCACAAGCAGTTGCTCCGGCATGATGGGCAGTAAAACGATGCCAATTTATTCCAGCAAAGTGTTGGAGCTGCGCTTTGAACTATGTGATAATGGTCTTTGACTTAATTGGTGCAGGGCTTGCTTGCTTAAGAAAGAGTTGGCACTTGAAATGCTTGCTCTTGCATTAACACTTTTCAGTGATTTAATCAAGACCTGAGGAAAAAAATGATTCTGTGATTTCATTTCTCAACATACTGGAGTTCAATGGGGCAAGCTGCAAGGCATTGCCAGGCTGTCTGGGAGGCACAAGTATAGATGTGCTATCTGGGATCTGCTTCTCTGAGCAGTAAATCCCTTTTTGGTTTTTTAAAAGATAGAAACTTAGGGCAGAACCAGGCATCGCTGCTGCTTCTGTGAGCAGGTTGAAGCACAAGTACTGCTTTCTTCTTTATTAAAAGGTACATCAAGATTTTGGTGTATTTTATTATTTCTGCTTTAGCCATGGAATTCCTGACACCATACTCCTTCATGCTTTCCCTGCAGAAAGACACAAAGTCTGCTAAAGTTAGAAAGCTGTTTGCTCAGGCACATCTCATCCTCTTGCCAGCCAAACATCCTGCTTTAGATGGCAGGACCGGGTGGCAGCAGCAATGAGCTTTCTTCTTCTTTGAGCCTAAATTACAATCACTTGTAACAAGCAGTAAGTAACATTTGTTTACAAGGAGGAGGTTAGGATGTGAATTCACGTACCTCTGCAAAGACTGTCGCTGAATAAGACCCTATAGCTGGGTCTCAGCAAGTGCTGGAGGGAGACCCTGAGAGATGCATCCTGCTTCCCCATAAAAGTTTTTTAAATATTTCACAACTTAGCTGCTGCTTTAGCAAGCCTTCTCGTTAGCTGCCCTCTAAGAACTCTTCAAGGCAAAGCAGGATCGGTGCACACCAAAGGAATGATGTTGGGCAGAGCTTCATACAAGGGGGGGCGGCGTGACGGGGACCCCGTCCACCCGTGTCTGTGCGGTGCGACTGCCACCTTTTCTGCATTTGGGCAGTCAGCTGCCTTGGCGGCCACGTCTTCTGCAGTCAGTTAGATGTGGTATATTTGACAAGGGAGCAGGAGGGATCGCTCCCTGTTGCTACCAGGTGTTTCGTCTCCCAGTGGACTACCAGAGGATGGAAAATGCATGTGATTTATTTCTGTTGTTCGTTTATTATTTTTGTTCCTTTTTTTTCATTTGGGAAGAAAAGAGTAAGGAATATGAAATAATATTAGTTACCAATATCTACTGAAAGATAAAGTCAAATTATTGCTTTATTTGATGTGTTTTCTATTATGATTTTCTTTGGATTTGGGTTGTTTTGGGTTTTTTAATTTTCAAAATGTACTTGCTACATAGAGCTGAAGTGTTACCTTTACTTGGTTGTCACATAAAATAAAAAGCCTTTGGAATTGAAGTATGAACGGCTGCATTTGGGACTCAGGAATTCAGCCCTGTAGCTGATGTCTGTCATAGCTCTTATCCATTGTACAATGCACAGGAAAGGTGGGAGGTAACTGGTAAAGCATTAACGTCACATACTTGCCACCTAATGAAATCTCACAAGGGAGAGAAGGTATATTGAATACTACTTGTCTGATATTTCTTGTGCAAGCAGTTATTCTATTTGCAGGAAGGGTATTGGTTATGGTAGGTAGAAGAGCATATAATTTTTTATAATTGACAGCAACCTGTATAGCAGCCCTTGCTTGGGCTTATGAAGAAATGCTGCTTAAGGAATCGTTTATTTAAGAATTGTTTAACAGAGGGATGCTTACTCTTTTTCTAGGCTATGTGTTATTGATTTCTATGAGAAATATACTGCTGGACTAAACCACTGGTCTTAATTTTGTGATATTTAAATATAAATGGTGAACAAAAGAAATCTTTGTACTTGTCAATAGTAAGAGAAGTGCTCTGAGGGACAAATTTACTGGTTTGTAGCTGACCTGAACATAAAATTCAAGATGTCTTCTCTGCTGCTACATAACTTCAGCGAGGAAATTGTTTAGCCTTTGCATTATTGCTTTGTATTACTTCTTAAATTAGAGATTTCTCATTTACATCATCAAAATGGTTGTGGTTTTGTTCTAAAAGTTTGGACTAGAGATTGTATTTAAAAAAGAAGTGAAACCTCCGAAGGCAACCATAACTTCATATAAAAGCATTAAAGCCCTCCAAAAATCAAAGTCCTTTAAAAAATGATGGCATTTTTAGCAATGGCAGGGTGTTGCACTTGACTTCCAGACCCTGTGCAGCTGCTGGCAGCGTCCTCCAAGGGATGCTGCTGCGGAGTGTGCCTGCTCTAAGTTTTGGTAGTACCTGTCTCACAAGCCCTGCCTTCCTCAGCTGCCTCCTTTGTGTACAGCCATGTTACTGCGTGCTAACAATCAACAGTGCCTAATTAGCTCCTTTTACTTTGAAGTAAGGTCCTTGTTAGCTTTGACTGACACTCTTAATTGTGATTCTCTCGAGCTCTGTTTTTAAAAATGTTTGCACACATCAGTCATTTGATTTGAGTGACTTATTCTTACCATGCTTAAACACTAATCTGTGTATGTGGATTATGGGGTTTGTTTTCTTCCTTAGGCCCTCTGCCACAGTTGTCCCTGACATGGAACTGATCTCTGAAATTATGTTGGTTGCTGAAGGGTTTATTGATGCACGTCTCTTAGGCAGGAAGTTTATTACCTCGTATACTCTCTGCAGGGAGCTGCTTTCTAAACAGGTGAGGGTCTCTTTGGGCTTCTGGGTTTGATACGTGTTAATTAACACATACTCCACACTAGTGCGGCTGGACATTGTATAATAACAGGGTTTTTTTATGTATATAGTCTTATCTTTTATTTTGAAGACACTTTAAATCACATGTCCATCCTTATTAAGTTGTCAGATACGAATTTAGAAGAAGGTGTCCTTTCCTCGCATCTTGGGACACTTACAATGCATTCATTTTGCATTAGATAATTATATATCACTGCTTCATACCTGAGACGGCTGAACTACGTTGTGCTGTTGTGTAATACCTATATTAGAAACGTAACTCTCTTTGGAGAAGACAGAAACCTTATAGCAGAGTAGGAATTATTCTGAAAAACAAATAACACGTTCTACTTGGATGAGTGTTTCTTTATACTAAAATACAGTGGAGGACTGTTTGAAAAATGGAAATAACACATTGCTAAATAATTATTATACTAGAAAGAGTTCATATTCAGAATAATTATTTTTAAAATCTACAACTTGGAAGGTTTATCATTTCTCTGTATGTATGCTGTTCACTCATTTCCAACTGTGTAATTTTTCACAAGACATTCTTAATATTCAGTTTTATTAGTGGAAGAAGAGCTTGGAGAACCCTTCAAGCTTAAGCCATAAACTTCAGCAAGCAAGGCCAGTATGAAAGCAAGAGCAACTTTATTTTCATGCCTGCATAGTTTTGAAATTATCTCTAAATATCCTGAAGTTTTCCTAACACACTCTTGCAATGTTTCTAGAGATAATGAATTTGAATGTTGAACATCTTAAGATAGCAATATTGTCTGCTTTACTAGAACAGAGACTCCTCAACTCTAGTGATTACTTTGTCCTGGAGTCATTTTCTGAATTCAGAAAAACCACTTGTACAACTGTGTGCTGTTTTAATATTAATAATAGTAATAATAACATTAACACTTTAAGCAAAACCCAGAATGTTCTTGTTTATTATTTTTATCTTCTTTGTTTTACTTTTAATGGAGATGGGAGAAATCAAATCTCTGACTTAAATTCTGGGCTGCTGCAGAAAATAGACAGGAGTTCAGAGACCTCTGAAAATATTGGTCCAGTGTTGGGGCTTTTAGGGCTCTCAGTATACCTTTGGGGACACTAGGATCCTAGCCTATGAAAACTGCTTCAGAAAAGGGCTGTCAAGGCATTCACTGCATATCCTGCGAAGGGAGTGACTTCTGGTCCTGCCATGCCATGGCAAACAGCCTGGATGTCTTAAAGCCCTTGTACGCTGGGCAATCCACACAGCAGGCTGCTCTAAAGATGCATAGCTTAGCTTGCTTTTTAACAACCTGTCAGCAAACTAACAAAAATTTTTGGGGAAAAAAAGAAATCTTACCTAAATCTAAGCAAAAGCACATTAAGCCCAGTAGATTCCTAAATTTCCTATTTTCCTAATCAGCTGTGTGTTTAACTTCTTTGCCTAGGTGTACCGTTTGTAAAATGTGGAGACTCATTTTCATTGTAGATACTCATCATTTTTAGTACCTTACAAAAAAACGGCAGTTGTTCTTACGGATGATGAACTGTTCTGAAGTTGAAAATTGCTTTTTGGTTTATTTCTTCTTTGTGACATATTCAGTGCATTTGATTCACAGTTATGGAGTGCCACTGTCATGGAAGGGGATAGTGACATTTGCCAACTTTAAAAATTGTATATTGCGAAGCTGTGGGTTTGGTTTTCCTCTCTCCTTCTCCTCTCTCCTGGTGCCTGTGTGACTCTTGGCTGCAGCAACACAGAGGTTAGAGAGGAGCTGATTATCCACGTACTTAGCCCGCTGCTCTTGTAGGGGCTGCTCCTGCTGGTGGTTATACCCGAATTAACCATCTGGGACCTCTGCATGAGCTGCAAGAACACCTTTAAGTGTAGGTGTAGCCTTAAATTGAGAGTGCTGTAACTTCACGGTAGACCTCTTCAAATTGCAAAATTGGCTGTTGGGGTACTCCCTTCAATCGCACAAGGTGCTGTTCAAATTGTTTAACTCTCCAAAAATGGTTCAAACTCCTTCTCTTTCTACTTCTATGTTACCTAGGAAGGAGAGGGAAAGAGATGAGTGTTACAAAGCCCTGGAAAAAGGAGGAAGAGGGATTGAAGAGCCTATGTGTGATGGAAAAATTTGTGCCTTCTGCACTGGATATCTGCTTTCCTGCTGGCAGGACTTCGGGGAGGATATAGGCTTTTTCTCTGCCCTTCACTTACCAAATGTTTCTAGGCTTTTCCTTTAGGCTGAGTACCTATCTGTTTCTCTTTTCCTTTAATTTTGGTGTTGGAGCTGGTTGCAAAATACGTTGATCATCTGTCCAGTCTTCTCTTCTGGAAACAGAAAAGTATTGCTAGCATCAGGTCAAGTTAGTAGAAGTTTGACAGCAATTTTTTGCTCGCCTTCTTGCATCATGGAGGTACAGTTGCAATGAATACAGTAATACTTGATGGTGCAAATTTTGCTGTTTAAAAATAGGAACAAAGTGGTGGAATACTAAAAATTAAATAAACAGACGCATTTCGGCCCCTTTTTTTTTTCTTTACTAAACTTCCAACACTGGCCTAAAGCCACTGCAAGACTGCAAGGGAATAAAGAAGTGTCATTTTACTCTGTATGTAAACCAATTGTTTTCTTCATAAGCACTACCACTTTGTTTTATTTCTGTGCTAACATGACTAGTTAAAATGTTTTCACAGGAGCATTATGACTGGGGACTTAGTGCTATCAAGTCAGTTTTGGTAGTTGCTGGCTGACTGAAACAAGGAGACAAGAAGAGATCTGAGGATCAGGTAAAATCTTCACTTAAAAGCATCTAAGAGTAGGAGCTGTTCCTGGTGTTTTGCCTTTGAATAAAACCAGAATGCTAAAAAGAGAAGGATTTAATGCTCTTGTGATATGTGGTTTACCATCCTTTTCCAGGTGCTTATACAAGCCTTAAGAGACTTCAATTTGCCTAAAATAGTGACAGATGATATGCCAGTATTCACGGGTCTGATCAGTGACCTCTTTCGAGCTCTGGATGTTCTGAGGAAGAGGAACCTGCAATTTGAACAGATGGTTAAACAATCTACCCTGGAGCTTCACTTGCAGCCTGAAGAGAGCTTTATTCTCAAAGTAAAAGAATTCATTGCTTTTAATTACTCCCCTTAAGAGTTTCAATCAAAATAATTGCAAATGGGTAGTATTAGACACGAAGGTTATTTTTGAGCATGTTACAGTGTTGATAAGGTGTCCTCAATGTCTCGGTATTTCAAAGGCATTTTGTCATGGCAGTAATGCACTTCAGTATGATAAATATGCCCATAAGGAAATGTGTGTCCTGTTCAAAAAAAGCTGTCTACACTGACAAACATGTTTGTTTGTGTACGGTACCAAGCATTTGCACTCAGTAGCAAATTAATTGTTGGTGATTTATAGGGAGGAAAGAAGAGTAAGGGAGCAAAAACATATGAATAAGAATTTGATTCCAAATAAGGATTTGGAATGTGACTTTTGCATATTCTGGTATTTCTGTATAATATAATGGACATTGTGCTATACACATTAAAGGCATGCATGTACACGTACGCGTGTATGCTTATAAGAATTGGTTGTCTATAAGCTCAATTTAAACACTAATTTTAATTTGAATTACAGACAGGGTGAAATGGTGAAACTCAGAAACACTGGTTGTTATTATATGGACCAAATAAAAAGTGTGCTGCTTTGGACTAATAAGAAAGTATATTCCCATCCTCCTTCAAGGAACATCCACATCTGCTGTATGCAGATAGCATGCTCCTTTCCTTTATTAGGGTTTATTGGAAACTGAAATAACCAAGGCAGTTAAATGTGACTCATCTCAGGATTTATAAAGGATTTTCTGCTGTATTCTGTCTTGTTCCATTATCCTGACGGAAGGGTGAAAGACAATAAGCTATGCCTTGGGGTATTATGAACTTTGTAATCAGCCTTCTATAGAGTATTTTGATTCCTGTTAACTGGGTGAATTGGAAGACAAGCACTAAAGAACATGGACCTGTTCTTACTGGACTTTAGAAAAGCAGTGTGGATGCTCTTTGCTGAGACAGAAGTCCATAAGCAGCCAAGCTATTTTAATTCTGTGGCTCACAGAACTATTTCTTTGGAAGAAACATAAAAAAATCAGTCCACTGAAGCAGTATTTTACCAAATTATAGCTGCACAGCTGTTCTGAGTG
The DNA here is from genome assembly GCA_034782735.1 of Sagittarius serpentarius. Taxonomy (NCBI): domain Eukaryota; kingdom Metazoa; phylum Chordata; class Aves; order Accipitriformes; family Sagittariidae; genus Sagittarius; species Sagittarius serpentarius. The sequence goes on along the minus strand of JAVKLA010000073.1, from coordinate 10,392,083 downwards.
TTCACTCTGATAAAGTGATGGCAAAATTGTGGTAACTGTTCTGTATCCCTGGGTTGGCACAATCCTGCTGGACTGCCTGGCTGTCTAGCAGAATAGGATTTGCTCTCACTTGTTGAGGTAACTGCATTCATTAATTTAAGCTGGTTCTCTTCCCATTTTCTGGAAGACAGTATTGCTTGATGCAACATCAGCTCAGCTGAGGCAAATCTGCTGAGAAGGTGTAAGTTCATTTTTTCCTGTTAAAGGGAATAGGAATGTGGAGGGGGAGAGAACTCTTGTGAATGACTGTGTCTCTGTAATAAGGACAACAGGAGAGGAAAGATGCTCGCTGTGATTCCCTTCTGTGTGGTAGGTTGTTCAGCTGGAGGAACTACTGGCACTGCGTCACTCTGAGTTTGTTTTTGGAAATGCGGGGACTGGAAAGAGTAAGGTACCTGCCTACCTACGCAGCATGTTTTCTATCTTACGTTGCGTAGAAATTGCCGTGGTTCTTGCAGAAAACGTACTGTGTGTTGCCTTTGCCTTAGGCTGCAGTGTAATAACACACTGTTCAGGCCATCCAGTCTGCCACATGATGTGCAATGGCAAAGCTCAAATGTTACAAGCAAAATCTACGGGTTTTGTGTTGTTTGCATGTCCCAAAGGAAAATTAATCGTGGCACCAAGTAATAAGCATTCAATTTGACAGATAGACTAAGTAATACTTTGTTCTGGAAGGAGAAGCAGGATGGTTTAATTAGGCTTCTAGACAGAAATAGTGGAATATATTGCCAAAACACTAGACAAATAGTTCTAATAGATAATGCTTGCCCATTTCTGCTACTAAGTGTTGGCAGCTGCATAGATTTTCTTCTCCATTTAACACGTTCTATTAGAATCGACTGCAGAGTACAGCCGTTTCAGAATGGGAGTCTCCTTTCCTATCCTTAGGCTTAATGGAAATTTGGGACTAAACTAGCACAGAGGCGTGAGTAAATCAAGGTAAACAGTTGACTGAGTGCAGGGATTTACAGTCAGAGACCCAGTTCAGGAAGAAAGTCAAAGGTTTCTATTGTGTCAAAATTGTGTTGCTAATATGCAGCCTGTTCCGCTTCTTCAGGTGGTGAAAGTTCTGCATCACACGTACATGAACGTGAAATAAAAGTCTGTCTGGAATGACTATAACCCAAAAGTTCTGACAGCTGATGAACTGTTCCGTTTTATACACCATGCAACCCAAGAATGAAAAGATGGCAAGTAGCACATGTGTTCTTACTGGGACCTGTTCCTGGAGGCATCATTCCCCATCAGAAACGGACAATGCCAGAATGCAGAGAAGGTGTTAGAGACTGAATTCTTGCGTTTTTCTGTGCTTTGATGCAATGAGACGTGGGTGCAGAGCACTAGTGGTTGTGGAAAGACTGGAGGCAGCGCAGGATGCTAGTAGACAGAAAAGTACTAGTCTGAATGATGCTGATTCAGCCGCCTTAAAGGGCGAGTTATTTTCTCCCCAGACCATTGAAACCTCCCATATCATTAAGACTAATGACATACTCTCCTGTAATCAAAACAGAAATAGGTCACTATTACATAAAATGCAGTTATTTTGCTGTATCAGGTGTTCTCTGAAAATATTTTTTTATTTTACTTTGAATAACCATCTAATAAGCAAGCAAAGGAAAAAAGCATGGGTTTGATGCCACAAAAGCTTCTTGTTTCCGTGATGCGTTAAGTCTTTGAAGTTTTAATGGCTGTGCAGTGTTATTTAAGCACTGAAGTGATGGGATTCTATTGAAATATAATTTGCAGGTCTCCTGTCATCTCTTCTGAGAGAGCAAGCTAGTATTATCCATGAGGGGCCAAAATGGTTATTTTTACATGGAGATATAGTTCCTATGTGGATTGAGTCACTCAGCACTGTTATGGATGATAACAAGGTGAGCAACTGAGAAGCAAGTACAGTGGCTTCCCCTCTACCTGTTTTCATATTTTTCTCTTCCTTTATTTTTCAGGAGATAGTTTTGCAGTGTGCTTTTATTTTTTCTTCCGTTCTTATAATTTTTTTGGTTTTCACTATTGCTAAGTAATAGCATCTGATTAGCACATTATGTCTTCCCTGTTTTGTACAACAAAGACTTAAAAGTCGCCTACATATACTGTAAGGGTGATTGTGCCTCCTAGTGTATGAGTTGATGTAATTCAAGATGTCAATTAGGAGATTAGTGAAACTGGTATTTAGAAAGCCTCTCAGTAAAATAGATTTAAGATTCCATGAGTGAAGTCCTTGCATCACTGCACTAAGGAAAGCTGGTGTTAGGAAATCTAAGTCAGTCAGTTTAAGAACTAGCAGTAGTATCCAGACTTCTTATTCCCTTCTTACTAATTATACAGCTAAACCAATTCTGTTGGCTGTCTGAAATGCTGTAATGTAATGAAATCCAAATCTAAAATCTGAATGTAACCTTAGGAAGGTGATTGTAGTTTAGCCCATTCCTATTGTCATGGTTTAACCCCAGCCAGCAGCTAAGCACCACGCAGCTGCTCGCTCACTCCCCACCCCCGACCCCGTGGGATGGGGGAGAGAATTGGGGAGGGGGGAAGTAAAACTCATGGGTTGAGATAAAGACAGTTTAATAGGACAGAAAAAGAAGGGAAGATAATAATAATAATACAAAACAAGTGATGCACAATACAATTGCTCACCACACGCTGACCGGTGCCCAGGCAATCCCTGAGCCGTGATGCCCCTCAGCCAACCCCCTCCAGTTTATATACCGGTCGTGATGCCATATGGTATGGAATACCCCTTTGGCTCGTTTTGGGTCAGCTGTCCTTGCTGTGTCCCCTCCCAGTTTCTTCTGCACCTCCAGCCTCCGCTAGCAGGGCAGTATGAAAAGCCGAAAGTCCTTGATTTAGTATTAACATTGCTTAGCAACAACTAAAACATCAGTGTGTTATCATCATTATTCTCATCTTAAATCCAAACACAGCACTTTACCAGCTACTAAGAAGAAAAATAATTTTATTCCAGCTGAAACCAGCACACCTGTCTTAAGAACTTAAACCTGTCTAGTGACATGGTCTCTGGTTACTCAGCAAGGTGTCTGTCTGGGGCTAGCCACCTAGCCTAACTTTAGCTAATGAACAGAAAGTGGCTTTTCTGAGGGACATTTCAGAGCACCTACGTTTAGGCTCTTGCTCTGAATCATTTTCTGTTTATTTCCATTGACATTGAGAGAGACTTTGCCTCCCCTGCTTTTAGCAGCTTTCAGGAAAACTCTCGCTGGTGAAGAAGGCTAGTCATCTTTTGAATGAATTGAACTGTGAAAAACTCACACAAGATCAAGTAAAACCTTTTGAATTTGTCCTCCTCTGTGTTTCTGAAGTAAAAAAACCCTATAGCCGTGTTCAAATAAAGTTTGTTTAGCTACGTTCAAGAAATACTGTACGTGCATGGTGTTGCAGATAATCCTTGCTCCTTTGTGGGGCTGTAATAGAATCATAGAATTGCTTAGATTGGAAAAGACCTGTAAGATCATCTAGTCCAATCATTTAACCTAGCACTGACAA
>JAVKLA010000073.1:10347948-10373078 GCA_034782735.1 Sagittarius serpentarius | reverse complement strand
GGGTTCGTCTTAAAGCCGGCTGGCATTGGCTGTATCGGACACAGGGGAAGCTTCTAGCGACTTTTAAAGAAGCTGCCCCTGTGGCCTCCCCCGCTACCAAAACCTTGCCACGTAAACCCAATACAAGTGGCCTCCTTTTAATTCACTGGGAGCCAGAAACAATCAATTGGATAATGATGCAAAAAAAAAAAAAAAAAGAGGAGTGATCTTTTAAGCATGCCACCTCATAGACTATGGTGATCTTTGCTGGTTTTTTTCTTATTGAGATCTGTTCATTTTGTCTGCTCTTATCTATGATGGTTGTGTGCATTCTCAAATTGATCTGAACCTCCTTTGACTGTGCTTTACTCATCCAAGTTTGTCTGGAGCCAGTTTCATTAAAAAAATCTCTCTTTATCATTATCAGAATCTTTTGTGAGAATGTAATATCTTCATTTCAACAAAAATATTGAACAAAATATTATGTGATAGAAATCATGGGGTTTTCTTAATTTTAAAAAGTCAATCCTAGTTTGATACTTCCGTGGCCATTTTTATTTCAGATTCCCCACAGGGCATAAATGTTGATTCTTCAGCTGAGGTTAAGCCTGGAAAATGTACAGTGTTTTGTCACTAATATTAATCAATCTATATTTTCTTTCTCAGGTATGGCAGGCAGAAGCTAACTATGAAAGAAATTCGTAATTGTCAGTATATTGTCTGTATGAATCTAACTGCTGGCAGCTTCACTATCGATCCTGGACTCCAGGTATGGTTTGAAGTATCATATTATAGCAATCCTGTATTTAATACATGAAATAATTACTATTTAGATTTTCACTGCAATAGGTAGGAGACAAAAGGGGGTAGGAGAAAACATAGTGTCTGAAACTTAGTACAGGTTCAAAATCCTACTGTTCCTATAGCTAAACAGACAGAGATACACCATATTTATTATGATACTGAGACTCCCCTGAATTTCATAGCAATTGCAGTCTCATGTGGTCCTTCACCTGGCAGTGTGCCCTCGGGGCTCGTAGCCAGACATGCAACTCCTGTGGAACCGCATCAAGGACGAGGCTAGAAATGAAGTATTTTCTGTGACACACAAGTAACTGCATTTTCACCAGGCTGTATTGTCATTTAACGCTTCATTGACTCTTATCTGCTCTCTGATGCTGGAGAATTTTCATCTCTCTTTCCCTTTCCCTTTTCATTTTCAGAGACATTTTGCAGTATTTGCTTTGAACTTCGCTTCTTCAGATTCCCTGACTACCATCTATACCAATATAGTTTGCTCCCACTTCCAGCAACATGCTTTTACTCCATCAGTAATCAAGAATATTCCAGCCATAGTACAAGCAGCCGTACGCAGTGGTTCAAAACTTCCCACCAACTGCTGTTAAGTTCCACTATATTTTTAACACGAGAGACTTCTCCAACATCTTCCAGGTCTGTATTGTAGGTTAATTTTCTGCCTAACAACACTCTGTTATTGCTGCTCTTTATTATTTAATGATTTACCTTGGCCTGTGGACTAATGAAGAACAGATGCCCTTTGCACAAAACAGAACAGACACATCTACTATGGTCAGGTAGATGAAAGGGGTAGAAAGCTGAGAAAGAAAAGATACTTAGTTGAAATAGAGCAATGGTTTGCAAAGTTTGCTATGCTTACTTATTATTTTCAGAAGAGAAGGTCAACATTTGTTCGGAGGAAAGAACAAATTTCTGGAGACTAGGTAGAAGGAAACAGAGATTGAAGAAGCTCTGAAGCGGGGGCTGAAACCAGTAGCCAAATGCCAGACCAAGGATTAAAGAGAAAAATGAGGGAAGAATATATGTTCAGCAAATCCCGGTCCCTCTTGTAAAATCAGCGGAGTCTGTTCCTGGTTTGGTTTTACCTGCTTTCCTGTTCCTTGGAGTGCAGTTCTGTCCTCTTCCAGAGTATTTTTCTTGCCTGCCCATGGGTCACTGTGAACTGTTAGCAAGGAGGCAAGGTTTTGTCAGGTTTCCTATTGTAACACGTACCTTGGTTTGATGGGGATGCACCGGCCCATCATGTATGTTTGTGCCCATCCTGGCATGGAATTTCTTAAGGAAGGAAGTTTGAGGTGACAGTTGAGAAAGTGCTAGTTTTGCCATGATAAATGGTGTCCTGTTTTCTTGGGTGGTATTGCAAAACAGGGCTAGTGAAGACGTAAGATCCTGGCAGTGCTACTTTCCTGTGTCCCGTACTGCACCAGGGCCTCAAACCATAATGAGTCACCTAAGTGTGCCAGTCAGTGGAGAGCAGATATTTGTTTTAATTACATTTTGGACACTCACTTGTCTGGAGAACTTGCTGATTTATAGACATCCTGGTTCATGTTAAAGAGTATGTAGTTTCAAGTACAATGTGTATTGGATATCTATTCAGTATGATTAATGTCTTTACAGACTATCAGTTCGTCTCCCTTAAGAGTGGCCTATTTTGATGGCAGATGGCAGCATTTAAACAACACCACCACCACCAACAACAAAAATTTGTGTTATCTTTAGGGCATTGTTTGCTACACCCAAGTGTTTACAGCAACCAAATGATCTTCAACATCTCTGGCTTTATGAATCAGCATGTGGCTATGGGGATAAACTGGTAGAAAACAAAGACTGTGATTTCTTTTATAGAATGATGATGGACACTATGCACAAGTATTTTGAGTACATGGGTAGCTTGAAATTATTTTGCCTATTGCCAGCAAGTTAAAAACTGGGTAGTGAAAGGTCTTATTTACTGGAACTGTAAGTAGGAGTAGCATACTGTCTTTTTATCCTCAGCCCCCAGTGCAAGCATCTTCCTTAGCGAGGAAAACCAGGTGCCAGACTAAGTGAAAAGGGGAAACCAAGGAAGCTTCCCCCTTGAGAAAATTCAGAGGCGATTATTCTTCCCTTGACTGTAATGTTTGACTGGCGGAGGACTGTCAAGGATCTCTGTTGCAGTGGTGTTAGTAGCTTAAAGTAATCGCTAGAGCCTTCCCTAGAACGGGGAGGTAGCATGTCTGTGGACAAGACTCTTCGTGTCCTTCACTGAATATGTGGAAACAAGTTGCAGTCTTCATTTTCTGTTTCCTGATCCTGTGCTTCAAACTACAAGAATAATATACTTTTTTCCCTTTACTAATTGTTCCTTTTGTATTAGTTTTCTTTCCCTGTATAGTTTAACTTGAGTATTAAGTGTGTGTGTATGTATGCATATATATTTAAAAATTGAATTAAGTTATTTTTCAAATAATTTTAAATTGCAGTCTCTCTTTGGGCTTCAGAGCATGTCAGTAAAACAACATATACTTTTTGAACTGTGAGCACTGTTGGTTATCCAAATAAAAGTATCTGTTATCAGAATTAAACTATTAAAGAGTTAAGATACTGTAAATTGCAAGACATACAACGTAGATACACAGGTTTCATTTTGGTCTTTCTGCTGAATGGGGATGAGGGACAATACACCCATCTGGTCTTCACAGAGGAAACGCTGCAGATGTAACAAGTATGTTCCTTTGCCTTGATGTTCTCAGTTAAGTTTTTTTATGTACACCTCTTTTTTCTTTAACCTGTCATACGTAACAAGATATAGTACCTCCCAGTATTGTTCATTGTATCAGACATAGCACAAGGAAGACAAAATAATGTCACATATTATATGGTACTATTGCATATACAGTTTCTTCTGGAATTAATATGTGTTGGTGCCAATACCAAGGATGAATTAACTAGTGGGGACCACAATACTGTTCCTACTTGCCCTTCAAAAACTCCTCACTTAAAAGCATACTCATTTTGCAGCAGAAACATGAACTAAAATGAATATATTAAATGCATGTATGTTTGATTTTTAAAAAATAACATAGTTTTCCTGATGGGGCGGGGAGTGGAGGGAGGGAATAGCTGAATTTATTTGACAAAAAATGGAAACTGGAAAACATCAACTTTGTTTACTAGTCCTTTTTTCCCTTCCTTTCTATTTCTATTTGCCAGTAAAAGAGGAGTGAAGAGAAATAGAATAAGGATAGGAATGAGGACACCCAAACAGAAAATTTAAAATATTTGGGAGTATTTGAATCTAGATTGAGCGCGGACTTCCTATCATGAAGAAATTATTGTTCCGTAATCTTAAGTAGTTTAGACATGAACAATTAAAGGTACACACAGCTTTATTAGTAGTTTGGAGCCTGTCTGGATGTACTGTGCAAATGCTTTGAGCCCATACTTGCACCTACTTTAGTCTTTCAGTGCATAGTGCATGGCTACATCAGTCACTGCACTAACGGACTGTTTTTTCATGAAAACATTTTTCACATCCTGTGTTTGGGGCACATTTAAACTATTATTTTTCTCTCTCACTATGTGGCAGAATGCAGAAGACCAAGTGTTGCTGCAGTCTCTGCTCATCTATTGTCGTTTTGCAAATGGCAGAGCAGACCCTTGCTACAAGCCAGGGAAAGGGGTGGGAACCACTGAGGAATATACTCGAGGAGTTCCTAGAAAGCTACAATGAAATGCATGCTCCTATCAACCTCGTCGTATTTGAGGGTGCTATGCAGCATGCGTAAGTGAATGTCTATAAAGGGAGCAAGTAATTCATCGTGATGCTACCAATATTTGCACAAAGTTGTTGCTTTTTATTGTTCAGAGGTTGTTGCAGTTGTTGCAGACTCATAACTCTTAATGGAAGACTTATGCGAGGGCGCCATGCAGCAATAGTCCTGCTAAATATACTTTATTGGTGCCATTATGGAAGAGTAGATTGTGGCTCAGTGTTAAAGCTAACATCCGTTTTGTTTGTTTAAACGGAGATTCATCCTTTTTTGTGCTGCACAGAAATTAACAGCACATATTCTCTGAGGTTGAAAAAATAATCTATAATGCTGTAGATAGTCTGCCTTATCTTTTAATTACTTAATGATGTAACAGGCCTTTATAAGAAAAGTAATATTTATCTTTTGTTTCCAGAAAAGAGAAGATGCTTTTAAAATTAGATTAATTCAAAACAAGGACAATAGCTTAAGCATATACTAAATGTTGCCACTGCATGGCAGACTTGAATTTGCTTTGCTACCTAGCCTTGTACCTTTTTAAAATCTAAACCAGCCCAGACTTCTAAGTGTCATCGTAGATTTATTTTATTTTATTTATCCATAGATTTTTTTTTCATATGTATCCTTACCCTATCTCAGTTTAATGTAATTTGATTTTCTCATGTCAGGCAATATCTTAGTATCCATCATGGCCCAAAATCTCTGGTTCTGTTTCTGAAATCTGATAAACTACATTTGCTTTGTTTTCCTGCACAGAAGAAAACCAGCCAGTTTTCACAAGATGAAGTGAAGATTTTGCTGAATAAGCGAGGCAGAGACTTCATTGTTGCTCCTTGTCATTGTTTGTAACCTTTCTTCAACATATACAGTCATTCTGGTCATGTATAATATCAGTGATTTCCAGAAAGACAGAGGCCCATGCTGGCAGAGCTTAGTTTTGTTAAAGCAGCTTCTATTATTTGCAGTGTCAAATCATTTAACACAGAACCTTTTCTTCTCTTTGAGTTGGACTAGGATTTCAGTGTCATCGTTTTTCACTTTGCACATATTTAGGCAGGAACTATATAAGAGAAGGCACTCTTGACAAAGCAGTCTATTGTAGAAGTTTCTCTCCAAGAGGATTAAAAAAGAGCTTAAATTACAAAGATAATCATATGGATCTTTCATAGGGACTGTAGATTTTGTTCTGCTTATTTAGAGGTTGATGTGATAATCATCAGAATTGCAGACAGAAGCCTTCTCAGGTATCGCTAGTTTTGCTTGAAAATGTTGGTAAACCATTATATTCTCTCTGAAGTCTAGTGACTAAGAATAGTATCCCAGTTTGGCAAAGAAAGTGGCAGGGTGTCTTAGCCTTACAATTTGGCAGTCCCAGAAAAGTGCATGTGAAATTAAATCCTGTAAATTTTTTCCGCACCTTTTATGGTTCTTTTTTTTTTTTATGGATCCATTGTGAAATCATGAATAAGGCTGACAAAGTTCCACAATGAAGTCAAAGAAAATTGGCTTCCAGTAATGTTTTGGTTGAACAGGTTTCTACCTCTTTATTAGATGCAACCAGATTAGACACATTATCCCTTTATTTAAGAAGGTTCTCATCAATGTTTTTTTCAGGGATGAGTTTTTCAGTGGCATGAGACATAAAGAGAATGGGGGGGTTGCTTTTTGGTTTTTTTCATGGATATATGGAAGAAAAATGAAACGGAAGGTCCAGTGTGCTGTCTTTAAGCTCTTGTCTGCTGTTACTAGGCTGTAATCCCTTAGAATCTGCATCTGATTTTAAAAAATGAAACTTTGAACATAATTTTTAGATGCTTATAGAAATGATGAAAATATCAATTGCAGGAGATTTCTTTTAATGCCTCTAACAGAATTTTTGGGGAAGAATTGCCTCAATACTTACATTTGAAAATTCTAGCAACTAAATCTTGTTTAATTCTGGGACAGATTCTCATCTGGCCTCATTCATCCTATAGTATTCCATGATCAGCAAATAAAAGCATACCTTAAGAAGTCTGGGCTAGATATTCCAAGAGTAAATTAAAAGTTTGATGCGTATTTTTCTTGAAGAGATTCAGCCTTTGTGGTGCAAACTGCCAGACGTGAAATTCTAATGTGCTCCCAGGGCCCAGTGAACCTTCCTTCAGGTTAACTAGGTCTTTATTCTGAGTCCAATCAGGGTCCATCAGGATCTTGGAATGATGCTTTGGAGCAGCTCAATGTAAAGAATGAGCAATCAGACAGCTCTGGTCATTGTAGAGGTCAGTGCAGACCTTCAGTATTTGATGAGGGAAAACAGCTTTTCTTTCTGCTTGCTCAAATATTGGAAAGAAACAAAATGTTGACATGAAGATAATGTACCTTTAGGTGTCAGGAGCACATAATAGACAAAAATAGAAAAAGAAAGAAGAAGGGGGAAGAAAGAAGAAGGGGGAAGAAAGCTTAGTGCAATAAAGAGAAATTGAGAAACTTGACTAATGAAGTTGTTGAAGTCTGTGTTATGTTAATGGTTTGTTGTCATCCCATGCCAGATCAGTTGTATCCTAGAAGCCCCTAGGGGTTATGCAGTTCTCATTGGAGTAGGTGGTAGTGGTAAACAAAGCTTGTCGAGGCTGGCAGCATACATCTGCTCCCTGGAGGTTTTCCAAATAGCACCGAAGACAGACTTACGGGATCCAGGACCTGAGGGTAAATAATAGATATTATTTGAGTCTGTTGAGTTCACTGCTTCAAGAATGTGTTGTTTTGTTGTTGCACAGGCTTGATAAAATCACAGATAAAACAGTATAATTTACAGTAACAACCCCTGTGGTTCCTGTGGTTTCCAGCTGTACCTCTCGTTTTCTTTATCTCTGAAAAACGGGTGGTCAAAAGATACGTAGTCTGTTTATATACTTCACAGAATTTTGGTAGTTTCTCCACTTTTTCCAAGGCAGGTACTTCACACACTACGAAGATGGGGTTGGAGTTCTGTTATTTAAAGTTAGCCATTTCTTAGAAATTTTTGCATGTCATTGCACGTGTATGGATTTAGTGGAATAAAATTGTTGTGGGTGAGCACAGGGCAAAATTTTGTCCTTGTTGCATGCGAGTCTTTTAATCATTGAAACTGGTCACATGCAAAGATAAGGAACATAGTTGAGTGAGGTGCTGTATTGGGCTTACAGGCTTCAGGACCTTGCGGTGCTGAGCCCTATCTATGTGAGCAAACAGAGAAGGAGGGAATGTTTTCTTCCTCTTCACTCCATGCGGTCAACGAGCCATGCTTCTGAATCTCAGACACAGCTAAATAATGATCTGAGTATGGCCAAATTTGGTGGATGGTGGCCCCCCAAAAAGCCTTTCTGTTAAGATTGGGCCATGGCCAAGCCACCACAGCGTGTGCAACCGAAGCCATCAGTTTTCAGGGGGAGGTACATGCTGTTCAGTTTTGGAAAAGTACTTCGTGTTCTTCAGGGTCTTACGTGGTGTCTAACTTCTTGTGTCCTTCCTCCCTGGGCAAATGAGGTGCAGTGTAAGATGTGGGCTCAAGTGGTCATTTCCCCCGTGCTGTTTCCAAGCAGGGAAACTTCTAAGTCTCTGTTAACCAAAGTCTGAGGATTTGCTTTCTGCTATGTTGTGTGGCAGCTTGTTCGTATCAGCTAGCACTGACCTTCATCTGTGTTTCAAATTTGACCACACTCAAATGCAACTGATGTGGGTTGGGTTTTTTTCTGGAATACAATCCCAAAAAGCATTTTTTGCTAGCACAGTAGTCCCATGCCATGTCTCTCTCTGTGTCACCCATGTGTTTTAAATGAGAAAGCTCTCCTAAATAAGTTCACCAAAAAAAACCCAAACAAAAAAACCCCAAACAAAAACAAACAAAAAACCCACAAAACCCCCCCAAAAAACAAACAAAAAAATTTCTGATTCGTCAATGCAATTCCCAGGTGTTATTGCTATGGTTTTGGCTGTTCTTGATGGGCACCTTCATGGCTGCAATATCCTTTTTTTAGTACATTCATGGGGGGGATTTCCTTGATTAGTAGTATGTTTCGATCTTTACCACTAGGTCACGTCAAAACCTCAGTGTTTGAGATGGAAAAGAGGCAAACTACTTTTCCTTTTGAATGTTATGCAGCAAATTAACAATATGTAAATAAACTGAAAAAAGTATGAGGAAGTCAGCAATGTGTTGCCATCCAGTAGCACTCATTTCACACTTTTTCTTTATGAACATTTTAACAGAATATGAGTGATTGCCTCCTTTCCTTACAAGTAGATCTTGCCAGTTTGTACATCAAGACTGGTGCCAAGAACATGCCCACAGTGGTTTTGCTGACAGATGCCCAGGTTCCAGATGAACGCTTTCTTATACTGATTAATGACTTGTTGGCATCAGGTGATTAGACCAACACATTTCTTGAAAGATCTTTTCCAATGACAAATGATCTGTGGTTTTATTGAACTTTAAAGAGATTCTCTTTCAGGTATTTGTAGGGGGAGCTTTTAGAGAGGCCAAGTCAACCCATCCAACTTGAGCACTGAGTCTAACTTGCTTAAGAAAGCATTGCCCACTGCGGAGATGAATTGCTAAGGCTTATCGTGCATAAGTGCATTGATCTGGAGGGAGATTGGAATCTCTCTTTGACTTAATGCCATGTTTGCTTTGATACGATTTCACTGACTTCAAGCAATGTCTTCATGACTGCACAAGTGTAACAGACAGCAATGCAGTTTCATCCATGTTTTGAAAATTAGAGAATCTGGATTCTGAATGTGAGGCTCTGGAGACAGGGTGGAAGAAAAATGGGAATAACACCATGCTGTACAGTTGGGAGCATCTTGAAAGATTTTTTCAAAATTATCATCTATTTTTTGCAACCAGATTGGAAAACAATTTTCTAAAAGCCTGTAAAAAAGGGAACCGCTATTCTGAGGAATACATAATTTATGAGTGAACTCCCTATCAGGGTGAATATTTTTGTCTTTTAGAACAATGTTTTTTTTCCTCTCCCTTAAAAAAATGATTGTTCTTTTTAGGTGAAAAGGTGTGGGGAACAGAAGGAAACCGGCTTGTTACTTGATCTCTTATAGCATAGCTCTAGTTACATGCCTAAACCCCGTGGTGCTAAGTACAGCGTAGAAGATTATTTCTCAGGTTGTGTTGTGTAAGGCTTCTCCTAACTACGCCTTTGTCTTTTCGCAGGAGAGGTTCCCGATCTGTTCAGTGATGAATACGTGGAGGGCATAGTTACAGGAGTTAGAAAAGATGACCGAGCCCTGGGCCTGATGGACACCAGGGAAAGCTGCTGGAGGTTCTTCTTGAGTAGAGTGCGGCTGCAGTTAAAAGTAAGGCATATTTCAGGGGCAAGAGGCAGTGCTGAGCTGGTCAAAATAACATATTTCAGTTATCTCATAACCCAGCATATGTTGGCATGCTGCTTTTGAAAGGCTTACTCGCTGACATGTGACACTGAATTTGCCCCTCTCATGTTACCCCTGTAGTAGCCTTTTCTATGTGGAGGCTTGGTGTATGCCAAGTTTTCCTCCTAGACCTGGCAATTGACTTCCTGCCTGTTCATAGGAAAGTCACATAGCTTCTCTGTGTCTTACTTTCATGGTCTTATGTTTTGAATATAATGATGCATTTCAGAGAGAAGTGAGGTGCTGATGAGGAGTTAATGGTGCAGTTAGTGCAATTGTAAATATGTTCCCTAATTACACATACAGTAATTTCTGTATGTGTAGTCAACTCCTAAACGTTTGCACAAATAATTGAAATTTCACAGTAAATATTCTTTCTACTTTTCCTACGCCATTTACAACTGGGAAAATAAAAATATCCACGTAGCTGTTTCCAGGTCAAAATCTGTTTAGCAATACACATTAATATGATACTGCAACTGCAATAAGTGTCTCTTCCAAACTCTGTTTTAGAGGCAGTTGTAGTTCTCTGCTGAAAGCTGGAAAGCAGAAACTGGGAACACTGGTTCTGGAGTGGCATCTTCAGGAACTTTCAGTTTATGCAGGCTTCAGTTTTACATATCATCTGAAACATGTATGTAGCTGAAAAGAAAATTAGAAGTCTGAAAACCATTAACCCTTTAGAAAGAGAGGTTTTGAAAGGAATATATGCCCCATACTTTGTGTATTGAACTGATCTGTTTGATTGGGGATGAGAAGAGCCTTCCATAGCAGATTATTCCACAGCAGTCTTCTGTGCAGGTTTTTTCTGCTTCTTCTGAAGTGTTCAGCCACCACTGATCTAAAGACCATTCCTATTTGGTTATGAGATTTTCTTACACTTTATAACATAGCACTTTCTCATTTTTTTCTCATCTTCTCTCTTTTTCCTATCCTGCTTTAGTTTTGCTGATGTTTCCTCCTATGTCCAATGTTGTTGCCATCACCTCTGTCCGCCCACAAATTTCTTCTGTAACTTAAAGGCCAGTGGAGATTGTACAGAATCTAGTGTGACATATTCTGTATTGTTTTCACTTTTCCAGACTTCAGTGACATGGTCAATTGTCGTGCTTACTTTCTGGGTGTCTATTTCTAGTCGGTGCTATTTGTCTCTGTTTCATGACTACTGCATTTGTGTACCTTTTTTAAGAAAGGACAGGCAGAAAAAATATGATGTTTAATATGTCTTTTCATTTTCCTCTTTCCCATTTCTTTCCCTTTGTGTTTCCCTTATTCCCCCAACAATTTCTTCTTTTTCTTTTCTTTTTTTTGAAGGGCTTTTTGAAAGCCAGCTTTCAAATGCCTTTTACCTTGCAGCCATTTCACCAGTCTCCCACTGTGCAAATTAGCACTTCTGGAGGCAAGAACAGGAGATATCTATTCACATTGCAGGGAAGCAAAGTAGACACATTATAGTACTGAAGGAGACATAAATTTCATGAGTTAACACACTGGCAGATATCTGTATGGACTTTTAGTTAGTCCTGGGTGACCTATCACCTCCTCCTTTCCCTAGATTTGAAGAATAAAAGACTAATAAAATGTGAAAGAGAACAAAAGGGATAATTTAGACAGTTTCTGAATGTTAAAGCTTAGTGAAGTGATGGAGTCTCATTTTTCAATTTCATTTTAAAAACCCAATATCCTACATTAAGCCCCGTTTCCCTTGTGTTCACCTGTCATCTTATACTGTACCGTTCTGTTTATGATGAGGAATCTGTAGCTTAGGACCCCAAACGACATAGTGCAATTCTTTGAACCACCGTGGCTCTCTGGTTTTGTGTTGGTTTTGTTTTGATTTTTTGCAGTCTGGAATTTGCAATCAATTCTGCTGTTAACGTGCTGAGAACATGCCATGTATGTAGGTACGAATTTATGACAGTTAAAGACAGTGGATTGCACCATTATAAAATACGGGCCCACAGTGGAAGTGTGTGTGAGGACGTATATGCACCTGAGGATTTCACAAGCTTTTGTGATGAATGATGAAATAAATGAAAAAGGAAGAATGCTGCTTAAGCAAACAAAGCTGATGGCCAAATGTTGTGAATGGTAATGTGCTGACAGTGCTAAGGCATGCCATTGCATAGGCTGAGAAGTTTCTAAGGCTCACAGTGACTTACTGGAGCTCCAGAACTTTTTCAGTATCCCACATGTCTGTGCAGTAATCACTCTTAAATACTCCGCACATTACCAAAATTTTTATAAAAATAAAGGCCAGAAGAAGCAACTATTTCTTGAAAGCATGGACATGAGGCACGGCCAGTCAGTCCTCCTGTCTCTTGAGCTCCGTCTGATTTTATTTTATTCTTTTGGTCACCGCAACCTTTCAACATTTTCCCAAAAACGGGAACACTGTGCCTAAATGCCTCACAACCCACGTCCTATACAAACATACTCTTAAATGTACTCTTTCCAGTAAACATACTCTTTACAGCATTTCATCTTTGCGTGTTTTCCGAGTTCTACATTTCCTGCTAGCTCATCTCAGTTTCCTTAGTGCTCTTAAACATTACTGTGTATTCTAAAGGCATACATGTTATATGGCTTTTCCTCTGAACCAAATCTCTCTTACTTAGTCCCTGTGCAGACAGTTTTCTTCAGGAGCTGCAGATATCTACTACAAATACTTTCTCCTATTTCTTGAACAAGTTTCGTCATTGTGTAATTTCCTCATATTTCAAAGTTTACAGTCCCTCAGTGGCCATTGTGAAGTCCCAGCATTAAGAACTAAATCTGCTGGTTTTAAGGGAATACTGTTTCTCCAGCTTCCTTCCAATAGGCAGACTTGGCTGAACTACTTTAGTCATTACATCCTTGTAAGAGTCTCCTCCTTGCATAGTCCTGTCAGTATTTAGCTGGCTCCCCATTTTCTAAGGAACTCAGCAGTAAAGCAGTTTCATGCTTCAGCCAGAATTAATGTCAAACATAGGCAGGGTAGGTGCCCTGCATCGCCACAGACAATCTTGTCTGTATTATTACTATTACTTTTCTTTTAAATCATTTCCAAATCCTCTTTCATTAGGACACGTTAGCATTTTTCTTGTGATCTGTTTCCCCACTGACAGAACACCTCTTTTATCTGTGAATCCGAGAGGAACTTGCGCAGCCGCGTCACAGCTCAGCTCTTGGCCAGCTCCCATGGGTTTCCCTTTGAGGGCATAAGTACGCATGCCGATCAGCTTGACTGCTTTAATCCCAGCCAAAAAGAAGTGTGTTTTTAGGGTTTCTGGTTCTGTGTTAAACTAATACTAACCCCAGATGTGATTATATTTGTTTGATTCAATGGGAAATAAGGGTTCAATTGATAATGCTGCCTATCATTTGATCAACGTCACCTCCCAAGTAATTTCTGAACTCGCCAACCAGTTGCCACCAAGGAGGCAGGTGGATCAGGGACAGACAGACACAGTTACTTCCCCCCTGCCCCCCGCAAATGGAGCCTCAGTTAGGTTATTAGGCAGCCAAGAAGCTATCGAGGATTTCTAAGTTCCGTAGCACACAAAGCAGCTGCTTCTGCAGTTGGTGGGCTCTTACAGAGTTCCTGTTTCTCTACGAAAAGCACCAGGCTTTTCTCATTTGGATGTCAGCCATCTCTTCTTCAGTACTTAGAGAGGTGATTTTTAAGGATACATCTATGTTAGTAAATCTGTGAGGTCTGTTTTGTGGTCCTGAGGACTCATGGGATGACATGGCTGGCATCCACGTGGCTTAACTTTTCCCTTGCTCTGGTCACAGTATGATGGTGGTGGTGGTGTAGAGCCAGTTAGAAATTATTCCTGGTCTGTACAGCTCCTTACTCCTGCTGCAGCACCATTTAGTTTCCCATGGATAAAATGCAAGTGAGTGTGCTAATACTTAAATAGGAGGGGCCCTGTCAGACCAGTGGCCAAGCATGTGTCAGGTCGCTCTTTAGTTCGTTAGTATTAAGATACACTGTTGTCCGTCCTGCTCTACCTTCACTCTGTGAACCTAGAGAGCTTGCACATCTGAGATAAGCAGGGAGAGGCTGAACTGAGACATATAATGTAAGAGACACATCTGTAGTGAGAGTGACATGTGAGTGTGAGGCTCAAATGGGACATTTGAGAAAAGAGGGGGTTTTGTTTTCTTAGGAGTGGTGAATGCTACATGGAAGTTCATCTTAATTCCACATTATACCAGTTCTTTTGTCCACACTGATCGTCTTCATTACTCAGTTGTGCAAATTTAAATCTTAAAAATGTCAGATGAAAGACTCTTGCATAGTCCTTCTCAATCCACATTTCTTTCAAAGAAAGGGATAGGTCTATTTTAGAGAACTTCCTAAGTTTTTCTGTTACTATCTGAGATACCCTCAGTGTAATACTTATATCCTGGTTGTCTTGCAAGAAATGAAGCATTTCTTACATGAAGCGTTTCCTATTGCTGCTATTTTTTTTTATTTTTTTTTTGGTCCTCTGTCAAATTAGACTGTCATTTATGGCCTGGGCAGAAGATAAATGTTTTCAAAATATGACCTCTCTGCTTAAGCAAAGATTGTTCAAAATGTAGTCAGGAGTAATTACTCATTTTTCCTCACAGCTCTCTTTTTATCAGATCACATGGCATCTTCATTATTCTGCACGCAAAGCAAGCAGTGCACAAGGTCCTTTATAATAGCAGGAATTCACTGGGGGGAATGCAAATGAACCCTGAAAACATGCCACATCAAATACCATGCCTGGTGTGATTTCACCAAACGTCACTAAAGCTAAAGGAGGTAGAAAGGTTATGCCATGGTGAGGATCTAGTTACCTGCTTTTTATGACTACCTTTTCAAGTATATGGTGTATCCTATATTTTTATTGTCCGCAAAAAATAAGTAACAAGGATACAGTTATCTAATTAGGGTGTTATAGCTAGGGCTGTGCTGGAATTTCCTGCCTAACAACACACAATGTAGTAAAAATTACTCAGTTGTAACTTTGTGTTTTAGAGAAAAATAATGGAAATTATAAATAGTGTGTTTGAATTAGAGCTCTAGAACTAGCTATTCCAATAGCTTATTTATTAAAGGACTGAGAAACTGTTCTTCTGAACTTTGTCCTGACTTGATAATCTACAAAGTTTGTGTGTAGGTAACTAATTTTACCTATTGCTAATTTTTTATTGGATTTAATTGCTTCTGTTCTTTCTCTGCAAGGTTTCTAGAATTCAGATCTGCTGCTGTTCTCTTTATTATTGGCTTTTGCAGATCTTCTCATCTAGTTCCTCTCTTCTTAGCCTTCATAGCAGTTCTTTTCAACTGTTATTTTCTGCTTTGTAATCTGCACTTGTAAAATTACAGCTGGGTATTTGAATATGTCTGCATTGAAAGCAAAAGACTGGTATATCTGTATTTCGTGTATAGTACGTTCACCTGCCTTTAAACTAGCTGTTTTCAGGGATGTTCACAGTATAGTTAAGGCAGGTGAGTCCAGGATACTTACTCCGGTATATTTCCTTTTTCTTTGTCAGGCTTTCCAGCTGAACAGTCCTGGTAGGACTAGTGTATGCCTGGTATTTCTTGCAAAGACTTTCACTAGGACTTGCTTACCATGTTTAGCAACTTGTTCTAGATGGCTATGGATTCAACTGTTTCTCTTCTGTTTGCCTTCACTTGTCACTCTGTTCACCTCCTGTTCCATACTCATTTGTTACGGAAGTTAACTGTTGAGATGCTTTTGTGTTCTGCGGTTATCCACATGAGCTCCAGTAGTACTGTGCTGGATAAGCACAAGATTAGAATAAGGATTAGAACATGCTACTATAATGTACTCTTTAAAACTTCCAGAATTTTTTTTTGAGGGGGTGGCCAAGGGCAAGAAGAGAACAGATGAGTTCTGGGTATGACTTAGTAAATCTAGAATTTATGTAAAGTTAAAAGTCAGCGATTCCGAAAAGTCAGTGTTACTTCTCAGGGATCTGCAGTTCATATAAACTAATGCAGCTCCTTACAGATACAAGTATTTCTTTTAAATCACTCGTAACAAATTATGTTGGATAGAGAAAGCATCTTCTCCCCTAAAGTTCAACATAAGATTGATATAAATAGGCATAAATAGTAATCATTCCGTACAAACAATTGTTTAATATTTACGGAGGACAAAATATTACTTAGGGTACAAGACTAAGGAAAATGCTGAATTCTGATTGTTGTTTGGCAGATATGTCCAAGGCACTGATTTGGACCAGTACGTAGAGAGTTAAGTCCAAATATGAGCAATGTGAGCAGTGTGGGAGGGTGTAGAAGATGTAACTTCTAGCAAGACTGTATGGCTTGCAGCTTTGGAGGTGTGATAGATTCAGTTTGGCACCATTGCTATAGCAAGGGCACTTGTGAGAAGCACATCAAAGTGGGGACAGATATCTCTAGGCTCTCCATTCCTGCTGCTACCATAGCAAGGATGGTACACAGATCTGAGAAGGAGACTGCTAGAGGAATAAGAGGAGAAAGTGAGGAGCCCCCAGCATCAACATGGCACACCATGCCTCTGATACTGTAACTGAACATAGAATTTTGTCAGAAAATGGGGTGACATGAATGAGAGGGAGACGCAATGTGTAATTGAAGGATGCATGGTATAACAGAGAAGAAATTTCAGAAAATGCACAGAAGTGTCCAAGGTCTTTGAAAATCACAAAACAGACCTAGCAGATTCTTCATGTATGTTTCTTCTCTGATTCAGAGTTTGGGGTGGAGATCATTTATTCTTGTATCTTTTTGATTGTTTGTTCTGTGTTTTCCCTTCTTTCTCATCAGCTTGATAAAATTTTGCTGTAAATTCCAAGATTTTTCTGTGGTCTTTGTACAGCTTTAGTGTAGTTTTCATCACTTGGCTAGAATGGATTTCTACATGGACATTTCTGCCATTTGCCTCTTCGTGCTGAACACATTCAAAGTAGGGAACATTTTCTTCTGTACCTTAGACCAACTTGCTGATAGGCCTGTCTTTGTAACATCCCAGGACAACCTGGACTCCGTTGTGGTTTTGCATGGCTCTCCACGTGTCTGCCTACATACTTTAAGATGGGGGAGAACATTACTTTCTTGCAAATACGAGAACATGCACTGCTGTTTGTAATTCTTGCAGGAGTCAAAGGTCACAAGTGATTTGAAACCGGTGGTTTCTCTTGCTGACACATTCTCAAGTACTTCCTAGACATATGTGCAAATAGCCTGTGGTTAGAAGCATTTTTAGGTTCATGTAAGAGAAGTATTTTTCTGTTTGACAATAAACGGGATCAGTAGGGGGACAAGAATAACTACAGCAACTCAAAACTCTGTTTTAACATGAAAGTGTCTTCTACATCCCATTCCACGAGACAGAGTTAAAATGTACTATGAGATCTTGTATCTCTGGGAAGCTGGTAGGCATGTTGGAAATGGAATAGGTACTAATGAATACCCTCCATTTAGAAATATAAAGAAGTAAATGGACTAAAAAATGGTGGAACAGGCAGTTAATTCACAGGGCAGTCTAAAGCATGGGTTCACTCACCAGTAAAGATTTCAGTGAACTCCTCTCTCTTATGCCTCATTTAGTATTTTAGTCTGCATCATTTCTCTTCCTGTCTGTCACAACATGGAAGACTATCATTGCTTCTATTTGCCTTTCTTGCTTCTTCCTCTTACCTTTTTTCAGGTCTGGCTTTTTTTTCTTGTAAGATTTTCACACATCTTCTGCCTTTCACCTCCTCTGTTTCCACCATGGCTCCCAACAGAAGGGACCACTTGTGCTTCTCTTGCTGTTACAGTTGGCCATGTCACACCCTTCTGAAAATGGTGTCATTGATCTGAAGCCTTTAAAAATCTCAAAATCCCACTCAGTTTGTGCAGCCATGAGAAAGAAGTTTTTTGTGAGATACAGCCTGACCAGTGCTTGTGACCAGAGGCTGTTTCTTAATAGATTTTACTAAAAACAGTGGGAATAAAAAAAGGACATACCCTGGGATTCTGCATAAAATCCAAGCTTTACAGAATGTATAAATGTCCCTGGAAACAGTTTCTCTTTGAGAGGGTTTTCTGAATAATGGTAAAAGATTTTCTTGTTCTGACTTGGTTCTACTGAAACTTACTCATCTTTGCTCATAACTAAAAGTTAATTGCAGAAATTGCTGTCTTGTGTTTTCCTGTGCAGAGATTTATTTTTAGAAACTATGAGATAGTGGCAAGTCTTTCCCATTTTCTGCGTAATCTTCTTTCCAGATACCATAGAAGCTTTTTCCACTGTTACTATCTACTCATCGCTTTCCCTCTCCTCTCTGACTGCTTTAAGACCCAGTGGAGTATTGTTCCAGGTCAACCTCCTCCTTTCCTCTCTCCTTTTTTCCTTCTTTTCTTTCAACTTTCCGCTCTTCTCCCTTTTTCAGCCAGTTTTCTCTTAATAGGTGGTGTCAACTCCCGATTCCTCCAGAGGCAGAATAAACCTGTCACTTCCCTGGCATGCCTGACGACTGGGCTCTGTCCTGACTCTTGTGGGGAAGTGATAAACTCTGCTGATAACATTTGGATGTTTTCTATTGGAATTAACAATATCAATGCCATATGGTTTGAGAAGCCCTGTACAGAAAGAATATCTCATTTCATAAGAAGCGTATAGGAGAGACTCCACTCCTGCCTTAACAGCCTGATGTCTGTCATTTTGCTAATTCACCAAAAGCAAATACAATGGCCAAAACACATGCTAACTGCAGTAAGTAGGTCCACAGATACAACTGAGAGACTAGAATAACCTTTCTTTCCCAAATGCGGGTTGCTTTGGGTAGGCCTGGTGATATTAACAGCCAGTCACAGATTTATTTCCCTTTGAATATTTTAGCCTACCCTTGTTCGGGCATCACTTCCCACTTTTGTAAAGGATAACCCCTAAAAATGCACATACAAACTGAAATCCAGATCTCCTTTTCTTCCCGTTCTTTTAATGGGGTTGCAGTGAGTATTAAAATGGCAGGAGATGGCTTGAATAGATTTAGCAGCTCAAGAGCTTGTGGGTTTGTGTCACCGTGACTGGCTGAACACGCGCCTTCTGGCTGTCTGTGTGCCAGCCAGTCCCTGTGGCTACGTTATTATTTATAGCTATCAAACCCAGTAACTGATACCAACGTGGAGAGAGGGAAAGGAAGCTGCAAGTACGCTGTGTTTGTACAGTGGAAAGGGAGTAAAACCTGTTTGCCCAAGGTAACATCCTCGCTGGCGAATTTTCTTAGCTGCCAAATTTGTTTCGGAGCCTCAGCTGTGCCCTGGCTGGCGCCGGCGCTGGGCCACGGTTCGTTGCATGCCTTCCTTTGATTGCCTCGGCTTGCCGTGTGATTCTTTTCTCTCCTTTTTCCCTCCCTTGTCTCCGCAGATTGTTCAGCGTTCCTCTCCTGCCGGGCACGCTGCGAGCGCGAGCTCAGAAGTTCCCAGCCGTAGGAAATGGCACCACTGTGGACTGGTTTCAGGAGCGGCCGTGGGAGGCCCCGCGCTCCGTCAGCAGGAGGTTCGTTGAAGAAGCCGAGGGGGCTGAGGTACAGAGTTTCAAGCTCGTCAGGCTTCTAAGAAAGCAACGGAGATCACTGAAAGACCGATAACTGAATAAGCTGAAAAGAACAATGCTCTTTTTACTCCTTACGTACTTGTTGCTTTCGGTGTTGTTCAGGCTGACCTCTGCTAAAAGCTGAATTTTTATGGCGTGTTGCAGCCCAGTTCCTTCAGCAGAGTTGGGAGAGCTGTCTAGCACAGGCAAAGAAGTGAGGGGAAAAGGAGAGAGGCATGTAATGCATAGCACTGTCTTTGCAGAATCCTGCAAGGCTAGGCTTTTTAGGATCTTACAGAATTTATTTAACCCTTTTCAATACAGCTAAATTATATTCACTAGTGCTGTAGCAAGTGCAGCTGAAATATTGCAGTGCCACAGTCCTGGCTAACTAAGGCAGAATTTTCCCTCTGTTCGGCAACTCAGCAGGTGAACGTGTCCTCTGTAACCACATGGCAAATGCATTTAGAGTTTTAATATCTGGACAATTACTCTCTTTTTGATCCTGATTGATCTGGAGTGTGACTTGGTGTTTGTTTTTATCTTTTTGGGTTTTGTTGGGGTTTGGTTTTTTGGTTTGTCGTGTCCCGTCCCCCCCCCCCCAAAAAAAAAGTCATACATTAGTGAGTTTCCTTGCAGGGAAAAGGAGCATTCTCATATCCTTCTAAGAGTTTTAACCAGCTGCCTCTGTTGTCCCACCCAGCATGGGGCAACGCTGTCCTGCTGGCGGTGAGACTGCTCAGGTATCTGCTGGTGGAGTACTTCACGTAGGTCTAGAACAGATTTACTTCCCTTCAGTGACTGCAGTCACAGGAGTTGCATCCTGGAGTGCTGTTATATTCGGGGCCATTTATTCGTATAGGGGATTTTTCCTCCCCTGCGGGACGGAGGATTTCGGCAGTGCCCAAGGAAGAGCCTCCTGGCTTTAGCCAACGGTAGCACCGGTCCCCGGGCAGACCTCTGCCGAAGAGATTGCCGCGTTTTCAGCAGCTGTCCTCCGTTCAAACCCGTACGAAAGTCCAGGGAGTCGGCCTGAAATGAAGGCGAGGGAGAGGGGAGGCCTGGAGGGGTGCCCGAGGCTGCCGCCGGGGTTGGGCGTGGCCGGAGGCGTGGCCGGCGGGGCGAGGGGCGGGGCTCCCTCGGGGCTGGCTCTCCAGCGGCGCGCGGATGCCTCCTATGGGGCTGCCAGGTTTTTGCAAATCCTTGTCGTTTCTGTTTGCCGTCGGCTCCTTCTGCCTTGTTTTAACAGCTCTCCAGAGCGGGGAAGTGTTACAAGGCTAGTTATTTGTCGCCTGGTGAGCTTTGGGGCTGCGGGGAGGGGGGAGGGGGTGATACCCACTTGAATTATTTTTTAGTGTCATACCAACTTACGGGTTCCCATTTAGTTGAAAGAAGCTGGTAAGAATACATGGAGAAGAGAGAACAGAATTTATTTTTACTTAAATATATTATTTTTTCAGATCCTTAACGAATCATGTTTTTCTCTTTTGAAAATAGATCTGGTCATCAGAATTTAGGCTTTTTGTGTTGAAACTGTTTTGTGGGGTTTGTAAACTTTTTTTTTTTTTTTTTAATTTAAGCATCCCATTCCTATATAGTTCACTTTTCAGATATTTAGGAAGAATTTCATTGATCCAAGCAACTGTTGATGAGTCTCATTTCACGTTGGTGTTAACTGCTCCTGGTAAATATCTTTCCTCTTCGGTTGCCAGCAAGTGAAATAAATGGCAACAAACAAAATAACGTGACACTTTTATTGACAGTGAGTTAAGGTTTCTGTGTCATTGGCATACGTAAAGCAGTACTGGGTGCCTGAGTCATGTCTGCATGTGCAGCCGATGAGAAGACCAGCAGACAAGACAGCAGAAAGCAAAAAATATTAGGAGGAGGCAGGGGAATGATTTGAAAGTGATGGAAAAAGTGAACCCAGAACAGAGGCGTTGAAATAACAGAGAAACTATGACAGTGTTATCGGGGAAGAGAAGGGCAACTCAACCGAGAGAGAGAGAGAAGAAAAGCAAAACTGAACCAGAAAGGTAGCGGAGGTGTACAGCAAAGAGTCTGAGGAGGAGTAAAAGGGAGGTGAAGGGACAACGATCACAGAAAAATAGTTAGTAAAGGGAGGAGGGACAGGAGACTTGCAGAGGTGTATTAGGATATCAAAAGAATGAGAGGGGCTGGGTGGAAAAGGACCACCCTGAAGAAGAGGGTATCTTAGCTGCAGTCTGCTATCCCTCTCCGTCAAAGATTTATGGGAGGTGGTCTCCTCTCCTCCTCTCATCTCTAGTGCAAGTGTTAATACATCATTCCACTTGCTCCATTTTAGATATTTCAGGAAAGCCTTTTGTTTGTTCTTGGTAGAGAAATCTTGTTAGCCAGGGCTCATGTATGCCTGGACTTCTGAAACATACTGTCATCACGGTGTCCCTTATGATGAACAGTGCGAGGTCTATTGCTGAGTGATTATTTTGGCACAATTACGCTTAACTCCTAATTGTCCTTTTTCAGAGTTTCCAAAAATACAGCAATAGTAATTGATAGATTTTTTTGTTCATCACTGTGTAACAATATTACAGATTATTTTTAATTAGGGTAGCTTGAAGTTAAGCTAATGATCTTCCCCCCCTCCCCCTTAAAAGTTCAATACAAATGTGACATCATATCTACATTGCTTTAACAAAAACTGGAAAACTTCTGGGTTTAAATGGTGAGAGAAAACCATAAAAAATTCACAGTGATTGTGGGCATTGAGAAGGCAGTCTTAGATTCTCCATCTCTTTATCTTCAAACCAAGTCTAGGTACTTTTCTGGAAGATACAGTTTATCCAGGGAAAGAAGGGGGGCAGATTGAGCTCAGCAGGGAGGTGGTGAGCTGCAGCATCAGTATGTGCTGTGAAGGATGCTGTGAACGTCCCTTCTGCCCTGTGTGAAGGTATCTGAACAGAAAGAACAAGTGACCCTCCCTAATTATGGTGCCAGTTGAAAATAAGTCCCCTGAGCCCCTTTTCACTTGGAAGGACATTGGCCAATGTGTGGGTTCAGAGATATTTGGAGGGCAATGGAGAGTATCAGAAATTTAATCAATTCAGATGTCTTTGATTTCTTGGGAGAAAAGAAAGGAAAAGAGCCCTCTTCTGTTTCAGTACTCAAATTGCTAACTTAATTTTAAAAGAGCACAAGAACAGAACACTGTATAGTAGTTCTGAAATCCATGTACTGAGCCTAACAAACTTACAAAAGTGCCTTTATACCTCATTTGCTAGAAAACATGAGTAGTATTTTAAAATAATGTCTCTGTTTTCAAATTCAACGTGACAGACAATCTCCCTTACTTTCAGCTGGTGTCACATATCAGCACTGAGTAAAGAATAAAAGAATCGGGATTGTTTAATTCATCCCTTTGAAAATAAGAGCCATGTACATCTCTGCCATCTCCTTTGAGTATTTTGCTATTGCTGTCTTGTATGCGGCTCCTCCACTGCTTAGCCCCAAACAGTGCACACTGTTAAGCATACCAAGGGTAAGTTCATTATGCTCTTAGTTTATCGCACTCCAAAGTATTTTACAACATGTGGTACGGCAAAGAAGCAGCCTGAAGTAGCGTTTCTGCCTCCTCCCCTTGCCTCTTAAACTCCCCACTGCCTGCCCACCCACACTTCCCAGTTACCTCCTCCGTCAGACAAACACTGGCCTGGTTTTATTCCCAGATTTGATAACTGCTTGCAGGATGCATTCCAGTTCAGTGACAGTGGTCTTTTTTGCTCTTTGCTTGGCATGCTTCTGTTAGCTCAACTTAACTGCAAAGAGTTAAGATTTATCAATTTGGTAATGACTATTTTACATCCTGAGGAAAGTTACAGGGAGGAAGCAGGCAAAACTCCTGTCTAAACTCGTTACTTGCACTGGGGTTTTTTTTGCATGCTTAAAAGTTGGTCAACCGAGGCCTAGAATAGAGAGACTGCATGCGAATGAGCAGACTTCACCCTTATATTTTCTTTCAGATTGTATATAGGCTTATTGCTCAGTCGTCTTTAGGACCATTGAATGGTTTTGATTTCTACCAGCCCCCGTCATTATTGGCTTCAAGCTACTTTATGCTTTCTAGCAAACTGCAGTTAAGTCAGATTTTGTTACTGTATCAACTCTTCTTTGTTTGCCTTTTTTTTAATAAAGAAGGCTAAATTAGCAATAATAATTTCCTTTGCCTACAACCCTGAATGGGCATATATTGAAAAGTACAATGTAGCATTAAAAAAAAAACAACCAACCCTGGAGATAAATGAATGGCAGAATAAATAATTTATGCTAATGAAATTACTGCAATTAGTAGTTCCACAATGACCCTTTTAAAAGCCACAGCTGTAATGTCAGGAAGTGCTGTCACCGCTGACCTTATCATAAGAGAAAGTGACAAATTGAAAATGCAGGGAAGACCAGTCCTCAAAGAGGTCTGTTCGGGAACGATTAGTGTTTTCTGAAAACCAGTGTGAATTACAACCAGCTGCTCTCTGGCTCGGCGTGTCTCCCATGCTGTGCCATTTTGTTAAGCTCGATAACAATAGTTATTTTGCCCCATTGAGACAAGTTGTCTCGGGCCACTTCCAGCACTACCGGAACCCACTTCTTCCCTCACTGATTTACAAATGAAACTGTTGTTAGAGGGCTTTTCAGGGCTGCTGAGTAGAGACCTCTCATAAGGATCATGTTGTAAGGAGGTTGTCTTTCGCTAGGAAGAGCGGTACTGCAGCGTGCGTGTGTGTCACAAACAATGAAAAAAGGAGAAAAAGGCTGAAACACATTTCGGTTGGAAGCCAAGCGCTGCTCAAATCTGCATAAAATGTCTATTCCTGCTGACTAGCCTTGCTTTTACAAACAGTTTTTTTTAAAGGTGGATTTATGCTAGCTTTGCCTCAACTAATGATGTTCTGATTTTTTTTTACTTGTAAAGCAATTTATTTCTGCTTTCCCTAAATGCTAATCATTCTTTATTTAGTTCGTGTTTTAATTTCTGTTTTTGTAATCATAGGTAAAATAAGTATTCTTCTAAACTAGCTTTTAAAAGTCACAAGAAAATAATGAGGTTTCTTACTGAGAAAAATGGCAAGTCTTTCTGCATCAACCTGATTGTAATATTAATGATGTAGGCTTAAAACATTTAACTGCATCAACAGCCACTCGTGAGCTATTTTCCCAAAGTTCCCTAAGCATTATTGACAATGCTTTGGTAAATTATGTGTGACTTTCCTAAGAGTCGGTGTAGCTCATTTAATTCATATTAATTGATTTTTAGGCTTCCCTTGATTAATTGGACTGGGTTCGTCTTGTACAGAATGCAATAAATAATCATTAAAATGAGGGAGATGTGACTCCACAAATTATAAAGTTTAAGTGTGCTAGAAGTCATAGAGGACAAAATGGAAGTTAGTTACAGTGACGGAGTTAAATGGGTTTTCTTAGTATTTCCGTGTTAATTTTGCATACAGTACTCTTGCTTAGACCTGTGTATACATATATTCTAGTAATATAGGTAGATAGGTGTCGCGTCCCAAACTTGGAGCGACTCAGGTTCGTGGATTTCCTTTGTTAGAATTAAGGTGAAACGACACCAGAG
>JAVKLA010000073.1:10330633-10347848 GCA_034782735.1 Sagittarius serpentarius | reverse complement strand
GGGCCTTCTCCTCCAGCCGCATTTTCCTGTTTGCACAACTCCAGCACTTTTACAGAGACCATCTTCTCCACCAAAGTCCTTTAATGAATGTTTGAGACATTGGCTATAATTTGTCAGACCGTCACAATAGGGTCCTTTAAAACAAACAGAAATGAATTTTGGGGGTTTCTTATTTCACCTTTATCCTGGGGAAGTATATTCTAATTCAAAGTAACGTAGTAGTATCTTGTATTTGCTAGTTCAGTTTTCAAAAAATTTAGGAAAAGGACCTTTAAGCTTTAGTCCTGGAACTACCTCTCTTCTTGCTGTGAGAGGTGAATAAAGACAGGCATTTTACCTCTGCGTTTTGCTCAGAAATACATGCCTAAATGACCACCTGGAGCTGTTTTAAATATGTCTAGCCTGTTTTCGTTGTCATATAGTACGTGAAAGGAGTTTTCCAGTCTCATGGCTGCATTTTCCTCTCTGTGACGAGAGAGACAGCCCATGCAGAGCTGTGTGGCACCCAGCACAACCCCCTGGGGCCGCAGGACCGCGCTGGGGTCCTTCATGCAGCGTGCTGAGATTTGCCTGGAGCTGGAGGTATACTTTGCAGTTTGATGCCTGGCTGGCATGTAGGGAAGAGTGTCAACTGTCACAGCTCGGAGTGACTCTGAACTCCATTAAGTCATAGCTACTTTTCTGGTCAAATACCTCTTGAAACTGATAGGACATCTCTTCTGCACAGAAATGTTGCTGATTTTCTGACATTTTATGCTACGTGGAGACTCAGCTTTCAGAAGCACTCCACAGTGGTCTAATCCTGCCCTAGTAACAGTTTATGTTAAGTTTATCACTGACTTTGACAAGCACAGATAAGCAGGGACTTGTACAACTTCAGAAATCTAGATCATGGAGTCCAGTTCTGTTCAATCTGAAGTTAATGGCATAAATGCACTTCCCTCTGAATAGGAATTTGATGATACATGAGGCATGTGGGTATCGATGTGATTAGAGTAACCACTCTGTTGTATTTCTTTAACCTATACAGGATTTTCCTTAAACAGGATTTCCAGAGCTGAAACAGAAAATCCATATAGTATTAACTCTGCATATAGCAGTATAGTGACTGATTTAATTGCTGTTTCTAGCTTTTAGGTGTATTTATTTTTAAAAAAAATGAAAGTATGTTGAAGCACTGAGCTTGTGTGGTAATGAAGACTTAATGAATGCCAGCGCAGAATTAATTAATTTATATGCAAAAAAGTTGGGGAAGGCTCATTTTGCTTTAATGTTTTTTACATGCTGACAAAATAACTGAAGAGTAGTTTTGTGAATGAGCCATCCCTAGAAACATAACCTTTTCTGATTTATACAGATACAGTTAATTTTGGAAACATTTCTTTGCTCCTGTGTTTACATTTGTTCTTGTTCCTTGGGTATATTCAGCCACTCATCCAGGACTCCATTTGTGATTTCACGGCTTATGCCCACACCAGTGTGAATATGCTGAGTGCTAAGTACCATCATAACGAGAGGTGATACAATTACACCACTCTGAAGAATTTTCTGGAGCAAATCATGCTTTATAAGATCCTTCTAGAGAAGAAAAACAAGGAGGTGTTGGGACACATGGAGCACTTGGTGAATGGCATGCAGAAGCTGAAGGCAGCAGCTTTCCAGGTAAACTGTGAAAGTCACAACCTTTTCTTTCATTCTTTATAAATAATCTTGGCTGTATTGCAAATAAAACAAAGTTGTCACAGCACCTTTTCATTAGACTGTTTAGTTATGGGGTGGCATTTTTGTGATTCATTGAAATTACCTGATTTTGGAAACCAGGGTGTTTTTTGTTCGCGTAGAAGCTCTTTGAGCCCTTTAGCTGTCTTTGGAAAGAGGGATCCATCCATTTGAGCAAGGACGAAGTCTGGAGGGAAGGGGAGTGTAGTGGGGCCACGGTAAAAGAGTGGGAGGGAAAGCAAATGCCACAGTAGAAGCCAAGCCATGGAGACAGAAGACGCAGTTCCGTACGTGGGGATTTTGTGCGTGGCCAGTGACCAGCTGAGGGGTAATGAAAGCAGGAGGAACAAGTGTGGAGCCTTTCCATCAGCTGTTGTCACCTCCTTGTAGGGCTAGTGCCACTGACCCCCCAGTCACTGCTTCTGCCTACAGTTCCTTTGTGGCTGGTCAGTCTGCAAAGACAGAAGGGAGGAGAGACTGCTTTGAAGCCTTTCCCCCACCCCACCCACCCATGTGTTCCATCATCCCTTTGGCAAATGGCTGAAGACAAGCTGTAATCCAGCGATTTCCGTATTAAAAATAAAAAGTCTGCCTGTCTTTATAAAAAATACGCAAATGAAATGCTCAGTTGCAGTCTTTGCGTAACATGGCATCTTGGTGCTACAGCGTGAGATTAATAATGGGAGCTGGCTGGCTTATTCCCACTTTGCTAGCTGAAGACCTGCAAAAATAAATGGTCAACAGAAAAGGGTGACTACATTTTTAAAGTCTATTTTTAATAAGGTATCCCATGCTAGTAAATTATTAAAACGCTCTTTTTCTCTGCATTCTAATTTGACAATGACCAAAAGGTAATTTGACAGTTTCAAGTGCTGCATGCTGGGCTAGCAGACAGCCACAGCTCCTATCTAGCCGGGTGCTTGAACACTGAGCCGTTCTTATCCTGCACTCCAGAGCTCTACACAGGAATATCAAATGCAGCACTGTTTAGATTTTTCAGAAAGAAAAAGACATGAAGTCAGCTCAAATAAATTGAAAATTAGAGTGGAGAGATTCAGGATCTTTACAGTCATCTGTTACAACTCGGTATTACAGCTTTGTCTTCTCATTTCAAAGTGGTCATATTGTGAAAAGGTAGATTTTGTAGGTCTTACAAGATTTCAGGAGCCCACCAAAGAAGAAGACCCCTCAAGACCTTCCATGTGATGAAAGTTCAAGCCCTCTAATATTTGTCTTCCTCTTCGTCTTATCACTCCTATCCAGATCAGGTTAACAAGAGCCCCGTCTGGTTAAAATATAGCCTTTTGTCATGAATAGCCGCTAGATAAAATGCTTGGAGGGATAGGGGAAAAAATAACACACACACCCCAGGTATTTGAAACAATTCCTTTATATGTGGAAGGATATTGTTGCTGGATATTTTGATATGGGTTTCTCGCCTGGCAGGCAATAAATTGCTATTTCAGCAGACTAACAGGTAGTCTTTGTTCATCAGTCTCTGAGCCTGTCTTAACCTTTCAGCAAACCTCTGCTGGAATTATCTGCTCAGAGTGATTACCGAGCATTTTCCATAATGTCCTTTTACATCTGCGTCTTTGCTAGGTGCTGCAGCTGGGCCTTGTCGCGCCGCTGAGGCACCTGGTCACGGACACAACCTCAGCAGCCGGGCAGACGCGGGAGCACCTCGGGGGAGCTGCCGGGCCCCTGGCGGGAGCAGTTAGGCTGTTCTTATTAAATTCTTTATGCCAACAGAATTCTGTGAGCTACAAACAAGGAGCTGTCAAATGGAAACAAAATGAAAAGGGAAAAGACAACACTTTTAGTACTGAGACCCAGGAAACATGGATTTTGTTTTCAGTTCAGCTTTATTGGGGCTCGTGTGGTATAATCTCTCCAGAACCGTACCTAACGACCCTTGCTCCCAAATAATGCGTTACCTTTTGCCCTGTAGGTAGATCTAAAATACAAACTTGCTTCTCAAAGAGGCAGAACTGCAGCTGAGAAATCAAGATGCTAAAGCTTTGATTGCTAAGATAGGGTTTCAGACTGAGAAAGTGAGCCAAGAAAAGGCCATTGCAGATGCAGAGGAGCAAAAGGTCAGTCTAATTCCCCCATTTAGTGTTGTTGAGCTATATTTAGCACAAAATAAACCTTTTTCGGTGAACAGTTTTGAACAACTTCCTCTCCAGGGAGCATAAAGTCTGAAGAATTATTATACTTATACATGTAACAGCATTTCACACCGTGATTACCACTTGACCTTTCTTTACATTATGCTTTTTCCCAACCTTTTAGCTGTTTTAATGAGATGAAAGAACAATAAATACTGAGCTCATTCAAGCATTTAATGGATGTGGATCTTGAGAATCAGACCTATTTGTAATACAGTAAAGGTCAGAGAGTCATCTCTGAGCACTTCAGATTTCTAAAGGCTTTGAGGCTGTAGGTAAATTGAACAACTCAATTGATACAGAAGTTCATTCCTGTATCTCGCAATATTACAAGTTGCAAACCTTGAATTTTAAGATTATAATAACATTCCTAATAATATGTGTCATCAGTGTTGAATCTTCTTGGTTTTGCTCTCAGTTCAGCCTGTTAACATTAGTTACCAACATCCATGTTGGAAACGTAGAAGTTTATATGCATTAGTCCTCACCACAGAACAAACAGAAATGCGTAATTTCATCTGGACTCTAAATTTTTCATCTACCGTTACAGGCACAGTTTTTGAAATAAAACACCAGCAGTATGAAATGCTGTAGACTGAAGTTCCTCCACCTTTACAGTTGGAAGGGCTCATTCAGCTCTGGCATTTTGCTGCAAAATCTGTTGTACGTTGTGTCATTTATCAGTACTGCAGAGAGAAATTTTTAATTGACTGGTAATAGTTGTTAATGCCTGATTTTGAGCTATGGAAACTTCAAGTTGCCAAGACCTTTGTAAACAGTTTTCAGATACAGATCAACAGGGAAGACTATACTTTAAGCAATCAAAATGGTCTCTCATTCTCTTCTGTTTTGTTTCTTAAAGACTTATTATTATTAGGTGATATTTAATACTTTTCTAATGACCTTGTGTCTCATCCTGATTTTATTGATGGAGAAGTGATTTTTGACGCTGACATAAATGGAGACTGAATTGGGACTTTATATTTGTCTGGATTATGCTAATTATGGACTTCAGCCTTTTGCTGATCCATATCTTATCTAGGACTTAAAAATTGCTGTGAAGTTAAATTAATTAAACTTGCAAAAATTGGATCCAACAGCTCAACATCCTACCAACCTCTTCTCAGTGGTGCTTTTCCTGTATTGGTTCCATATGCTTCTGATGGATTTGGATGATCAAAGTACACCCTTAACACAATTCTAATTACTTCATTAAGCACTAGGTGAAATACACAGAGTGGTTATCATGGGATAATCACATCTTTGGGCTACTTTGTTTCAGGGATGAAGTTCAGCACATGACACTAATGATTACCGTACTCCCCTGTTCATTGCTTTATTGCACTTCTGAAATGTTTTCATTGGAAGTGAAAGTATAATTTTGTGCTACATGAATCTAAAACTATTTCATAAGGCTGATGATGGTTTCTAAATATTAATCTTCTATACTTTTAGTTACAAAAAGAAATAACTAGCAAATGAGAATACATATTCCAGCTGAGTAATTTGTGAATACTCTTCATAATTGATTAAAATTTGTCACCCTTTTAAAAATTATTTTGGCTTTCCTGTTCTATAGATTTCAAACTGGATTTTATAAGGGTTTTTTGAGTTTTACAAAATTAAGCCAGTAAATACCTTGGACATACTGCCTTAGAGTGAAGTATTACTTAAGAAAAGGTGAAGAGTGGAAGTCACTTTAGATCAGACTCATCAGGAAAAGTGGGTTCAGTCTGGATGCCCCGTAAATGTGGCAGAGCTACGTATCTCTGTATAGTAATCAACAAGGATCTGAGTATGAATGTGACACTGCTAAGGTTTTAAAAAAGTGGGCAGTAACACTGCTGTCTTTTAACTAGCCAGTTTTGTGCTCTGAATGATGCCAGCCAGAGTGGTTTACAGATGAAGATGCGTATGTCGTTGCCTTTTAAAATGGGACCTACCCCTTCAAAGGAAGAAAACATGCGGAGGATGGTGTAGGTATATGGGTGATAGTGACACTAGCTGGGGAGTAGGAGCAAAGATGGATCCAGACTGACCGGCTTTTTTGATTTACCTCCTTCAGCTGAAGTGCATTCTTTATTTACATGGTACATTTGAGCCACTCTGTTCGTGGTCTGATTGCTGAGGGCACACTGCTTCCGGCTTTTCTAACAATTTAGCCATCATTGAATACCTCTATACCGTAGAAGTTATTGATGTGAAGGGGACTAAACTTCTGGAGACGGGGATGAAAAGCTCCTTCATCTCTTTGTGAGGGGAAGTAGATGTGAGAATACTGTCCTAAGGCTTATCTGCAACCTGCTCTGTTTAATTTTTCCTCCCTTAAAAAAAATTACCTTGTCTCATATTTTCTTTGGGCATCAGCAAGCAAAGAATAACTAAGCATAAGAAAAAAGAGAGACAGAACTATAATGCAAATTAGCTGTTTATTTTAATGGAAAATACCTTGTCATGTTAAAAGCACTATATACTGTAAATGTAATGCTTGTTCACCTGGTTACATCCTTAAAAACTTTAACAGAAGGAGCATTTGGCTCTTTAAACCTTTTGCTTTAAGTTAATTTCAGTAACATGGGTTTCAAACCATGTTAGAGAAAATATCAACCACAGCAAAACTGCAACTTCTATATGCAGTATTTAATTTTAAAAACATGTTGTGCCTAAGATGCAAACCAATAGACACTGGGAATTTCATCCTAAAAGCTACATCACAAGAGATGGGAGGAATGTTTAACTTTATTAGTAACTTGTCATTTGTAGTGTAATGCATATTGATTTTTAATCTTTGTTGTTTCCACGGACGGTGTCTGTGTGTGTCCCATGTAATAAATGTATACAGGAAAGTGCCCCCAACAATTGTAGAAACACATTTTGTAAGGATATTAAATTCTTATAGAGGCTTGTTACTACCAATGCATAGTGCTTGAGCCAAGTATTAACATCTCGATCACTGTAATACCCTCTTTCTCTGTAGTTAGACTTCGTTTAAGCAAGACCTGACAGGAAATGAGCCTGTGAGATGAGCATGAGGTACAAGGATAAAGATGAACCAAATATAACTAACTTCAGCCCCAGGCGATGTATCCTTAAAAATCTATACGATAATCTTCCAAATACGCAATTGCAGATGATACAGAACACCCTCCAGAGTTACTCTACCAGATAAATTTGCACTAATTAAATCATAATCGGCTTTTAAACAGATAATTAAATCATTGCAGAAAGTTGTGGAGGCGCTCAGATTTCACTTAAAACTGATGCTAGCTGCTGTAAAGTCACCGATCTAAGCCACTGTTAAGCCAAAATAAGTGTTTTGACAAATCTGCTTGGATTGGTATCTATTTAATTTCCAAACCTGAAATTAAGTAAGTACAGTGTTTTCATATAGGATATTTCCTTTTCTTCTGTCCTCCCCCTTGTTGAGGCCTATGGTTTCAGACTTGGAACTGAGAAATCAAAAGAAAAAGGCAAATTTACCAAAAGATGGAGGCTGGTTTGACAAATCCGATATATTTACCTATACCCCAAAATGCAGTGAATGCAGCAGATAAAGCATCAGTACCTGTTCCTTACTTTTCAGTTTGCAAAACTGAGCAGCGGAGGATGATGGACAATATCCAGTTGTTATAATAACCCAGATAAAGATTCTTTGTGATGATACAGACATTTGTCCATAAGTATAAACCAAAATGGTTTCTTGTATGCCAGTCCAAAGGTATTCTGTTTCCTGTTCATCTCTTTTAGTCTCAGTGTGTTTTCTCCACAGAGAGGGTAGTCAGCAGGTTTCGACCTCCTGTCTCTCCTTAGAAGGGCAGAGCAACGTGCAGGGGTGCTTCATGATTCAGAGCAGCAGGGAAAAAAGGATCATCATATGCTAAATTTTCTTTCTGGAGCAATGAGAATAAATGTGATCTAGCTACCCAAAGGTTAAATTACTGCTTTAGTAGAAATAGCAGCTACAATACGAGGTCGTAAGTCATTGAGAAGCCTTTTAACTTCTAATGATTGTAGGTAGCTGATTTGCCAGCACATCCCTCTGTCTCTGGCTCTTTATCACATTATCCTCACTACGTACAAGGCTTCGCTCCTGAGCAGCTGCATGTGCTAGCTAACGTAGAGCATATAGGACCTTTACTGAAGGGAGCAGTGGCTGCCTTATGGAAGTCCTGGCACGGCAAAACTCAGCTAGCTGTCCTTGAGGGTCTGGCCCACCAGCTCGTAGAATCATGGAATCATAGAATGGTTTGGGTTGGAAGGGACCTTTAAAAGTCATCTAGTCCAACCTCCTGCAATGAGCAGGGACATCATCAACTAGATCAGGTTGCTCAGAGCCCCGTCCAGCCTGGCCTGGAATGTTCCCAGGGATGGGGCTTCTACCACCTCTCTGGGCAACCTGTGCCAGTGTTTCACCACCCTCATCATAAAAAATTTCTTCCTTATATCTAGCCTGGATCTACCCTCTTTTAGTTTAAAACCACTACCCCTTGTCCCATCACAACAGGCCCTGGTAAAAAGTCTGTCTGCACCTTTCTTGTAAGCCCCCTTTAAGTACTGAAAGGCCTCAGTAAGGTCTCCTCGGGGTCTTCTCTTCTCCGGGCTGAACAACCCCAGCTTTCTCAGCCTTTCCTCATAGGAGACGTGTTCCATCCCTCTGATCATCTTCGTAGCCCTCCTCTGGACCTGCTTCCACAGGTCCATGTCTTTCCTGTGCTGAGGACTCCAGAGCTAAATGCAGTACTGCAGGTGGGTCTCACAAGAGCAGAGTAGAGGGGCAGAATCACCTCCCTCAATCTGCTGACCACCCTTCTTTTGATGCCAACCGGGATATAATTGGCTTTCTGGGCTGTGAATGCACATTGCCAGCTCATGTCCAGCTTTTCATCCACCAGTACCCTCAAGTCCTTCTCTGCAGGGCTGCTCCCAATCCCCCCATCCCCCAGCCTGTATTGATACTGGGGGTTCCCCTGACCCAGGTGCAGGACCTTGCACTTGGCTTTGTTGAACCTCATGAGGTTCACATGGGCCCACTTCTTGAGCTTGTCTAGGTCTCTCTGGATGGCATCCCATCCCTCAGGCGTGTCAACCACACTACTCAGCGTGATGGTGTCTGCAAATTTGCTGAGGGTGCACTCGATCCCGCTATGTTATTGATGAAGATATTAAACAGTACTGGTCCCAATATGGACCCCTGAGGTACACCACTCATAACAAATCTCCATCTGGACATTGAGCCCGTTTACCACTGCTCTCTGGATGTGAGCATCCAGCTAATTCCTTATCCATCGAACAGTCTACCCATCAAATCCACCTCTCTCCATTTTAGAGGGAAGGATGTTGAGGGGGACAGTGTCAAAGGCCTTACAGAAGTCCAGATAGACGACATCCATAGCTCTTCCCGTGTCCACTGAGGTAGTCACTCCATCACAGAAGGCCACTAGGTTCGTCAGGCAAGATTTGCCCTTGGTGAAGCCATGCTGGCTGTCTAGAACCACCTTGCTGTCTTCCACGTGCCTCAGCATGGCTTTCAGGAGAGTCTGTTCCATGATCTTCCCAGGCACAGAGGTGAGGCTGATTCTTCTGCAGTATAGTGGTATAAACAGGAGGTGTTATTTCTCACCATACAGAACAGATGGAGTCTAGAGCTGAGCACAGACCTGCTTGAGTCTCAGAGTTGTAGAGGTCTTTTTTATGCATAACATAAAATAATGGGTTTTAAAATGTTTGTGTATACAAATATTACACTGCAAGTATGAGTGCTTAAGCAGCTCTGATTTGATTTACAGCCCGAGTTTTCAATATAAATCTTGTTTCATTGTTTTAATAGGTAGCAACAATCCAAGGAGAAGTATATCTGAGACAGAAAGAACATGAGGATGACCTGCTGAAAGATGAACCTGCTCTCGTTGCTGCTACAGCAGCCTTAGACATACTTAATAAGCTAAATATCATACAGTTTGATGTCTGAAAAAAAAATTAGTTCATCGTTCAAATAGTTCAAGGCTATTAAATGGTCATTCCAGTGCCAAGCTGCCAACCACAAATTTCCATCTTCTCTGGGCAGCATGCTTCAAAGCAACAGGTTGGCAACTGCTGTGCCTGACCTGGCATTACACTTCCCATCACCCTACTTGAGCAAGTTGCACATAGGATTGCAGAGCAAGAGAAGGGCTGTGATCATGAGTATTTTCACCACGTAAAATAGTTAGCCTTTGAAGAGCTGAGAGTTGTACACTGGTAATCAGAAGGTTTCTGTGGAACACATCCACTATCGTTGCACAAATCTGTACCTGTTCCTCTGATCTTTTTTCAGGTTAATCTTACACAACTGAAAGCCTTCAACAATGCACCAATGGCTGTAATCAATGTTATTGCTGCAGTGATGGTTTTACTCGCCTATAAAGGGAAAGTGCCCAAAGACCAAAGCTGCAAAGCTGCAAAAGTCTTTATGGGAAAGGTAATGATCAATTGGACATCATATCACATCTGAGGTGAGAGAGGAAAAGAACAGTTAAAAGTGAGAGCCAGAGAAAAAGAAACTAAATCACAACTTCATTTTCTTACAGTTTGAATTTAGGGGAATAAGACATGACCCTGCATTTTTCTTTTCTGTGTACTTTTGATGATGAACTCAAGCCAGCCTGAGTGCCTCTGGGACTTATTAATTGCAAAAATAGAAGAAAAGTCAAAGGGAGAGCATTTCATGATATTTATCTCATCTCTGCCAAATTCCTCAAGTGAATCATAAAATCACAAAATATGGTTGTGAGGGTGAATACTTCAGGCTTTTGGGGGAAATAATATTTTTGCTTTGTACTGCATAATGTTTCCAAAACAATAAGCTGGTGCAGGATTTCAGTTTTAAATTTGTGATGAAAGTAGGAGTTAGCTTCTGATTCTCTGAAATGGAAAAGGATTGATGCACTGGAACTTCTCTTCTTGCAGGTTAATGACTTCTTACAAGCTTTAATCAACTATGATAAGGAGCATATTCCTCAGAATTGTCTGAAAGTCATCAAGGAACATTACCTGAAGGATCCACATTTCAACCCAAATTATGTTCATACAAAATCCTTTGCAGCAGCTGGTCTCTGTGCCTGGGTCATCAATATAGTAAAATTCAATGAGGTAGATATATATATCAGTTCCTGTCTTGACCAGCCCTGATGGGTGGAATTTCTGTTACTGAATTTTTTTATTATTTTGGTAAGCTCGGCTTAGTGTTCTGGGGAGAGTGTAACAGCAACCACAGATAAAGTGGGAAGTATTCAATGCTTAACAGTATGTACGCATGTATTTATTTTTAGCAGAAAGTGGTAAAAAAGATATGGCTATTCAGGACTTTTCAATTGTCATTATGATGCAACAGGTAGAAAATATTCTTCTCCAGATGTACATGTTTCATTTGAAACGTCCATCTGAGTTTGGCTGTCTGGAGTGTAAGACAGATATTATCACTTACGATTCCCTTGAGCACCTGGCTGCAGGATTCCTCCATTCATCCTAGTATTATAGCATGTTATCATTTAATTACAAAATAGTAAAACACTAATCAATTGTAGTTGAAATCTACTCAAGCTTAATGCCTGTCTGATTACCACCTGTATTCTAAAACCATGAAAGTGACACATATAAATTAATTTTAGCTGGAGCATAGACCTACTAAGGATGCATTCATTTCTGCTTAAGATATCCTTATATAGGCTGTAATCTAATCTCCTGTAATCTTGAGGTCAATAATGTAAGAAATCTCCACATGTCTCACTATTGTGTAGAAGGATGGTTGTAAACCAAATATATGTAATGGGAGACTACTCGGGTTATCTGAAAGTCTTCCATCAGGAGACATTTGTAATTTTTATAATGAATGTGAGACCAGCTTGTTGTCTAATGTACCTATATTGTGTGTCTTTTTCAAGGTGTGTTGTGAGGTAGAGCCAAAATGCGCGTTGGCCCGGTCAAATGCTGAATTAGCAGCAGCTACAGAAAAACTAGAAGCCATCAGGAAAAGCTTCTTGTAAGTAGTGCTTGATTAGTGAGCATTCTTCTCTAATATCTTGAGCCCACTTAGTTTTATTAGTTTTATTTTATTTTCTTATTTCATTTTGTTAATTTATTTTATTTCTATTGATTTTATTACTTCCTAGTTCAAGTATTAAAGATATGTTTTCATTAGGGTTTATCACTATTTTCCCCACAAACCTACTGAAGAACATTCCATAGTTTGGGTGGTAGCACATGAAGCTGTTTATCAGAAATGACTCAAAGCCATCTAGGCACATTATAATCAATAGATTAGTAAACTGAAATGAGAGTTGATATAAATAAATGGCTGTGATTTTTACAAGGAATACATGCCAAGTGTTTATATGAGTAACGACCTATTGGAATATAGGAATATCTTCCAGAAAGGGCTTTGGAAGATCATGCTTATCTGTGTTTATATTTGTCATTAAACGTATCATAAAAATGACATCAAACCTCCTCTGATTTTTTGAAAGACCTTCAAACACATACAGACATGCATGCACATGTGCACATAGAAGTGGAAACTTTGATTAGTCTTTTACTGACAAATGTCTTTTGAGTTAATGATTGAATCAAAGACCACGTTTACCACCAAGTATCTACTGAACTTTTGAGAGGGAATACTTGTTAAGTATTCATTCAGTGGAGCAACTGCAACACAAAGTGCTCTTGAAACAAAGACATCTCATGGCACCTTGTGAGATGGTGGGTGGAAGGAGTTTCTCTGCTGCAAGCTAATTACCCTTACTTAGCAAAGGAGGCTTCAAATGGTTTGAAACATACGTCATTAATTAGGTTTAGAAGGTTGTGACTTGGCTTAAGACTTCTTCTGTTGGTAATATTTAGATCTCACAACTTAAGATATCAAGCAATAAATGAAGGCTGAACAAATCTGTAATGTGGGGATTATTCTCACTATTTTCTCAAGTTAACAATTTAAGAGAATGAGAAAGATTCACTTTTACTGAAACTCTTAGAAATCTATGAGTTACGGTATCTGAGAATTTCATTCTTTATTTCATCAGTTTCCCCTTTTTCCTCCTGCTGTTGTAGTACCTGTTTTTTTCTTGTTCTGAAGAAGATGCAGATTTAATGAGCAGACAAAGATAACTTTTACCATCTCTCTTCCTTTTCTGGCCCCTCTGCCCCCCACCCCAAAAATCCCATCAGCTGCTACAGCATGTGTTTTGTTTCCGTGTGATACAGCCTTAGCTTTGTGACCTTGGAGCTGCCCGTTCAGGTCAAAGTGCACCTGCCGTAGTGAAGCTTGTATTTACACTAAAAGATAGCTTTACTGAAGAATCATGGGTTTTATTTCTCTCATCTGTACTGATGAAAGTGCAAATACTTTTTGGACAAAAATAGGCTTTTAATGTTTGGGGGTTTTTTTAATTATTTTTAATACACAGCAATCACTCCTGAAACTCATGGAATCTTTTATTGTTTTAATGTGTTCCTCAGAGAAGAGCACCAATGCATCTCTGTTGCTTGCCTGACAGTATCTCAAAGAACCTTTTCCTGGGTTAGGTGATCTTGCAGTTCAGTAAGCCTCCAACTTTGAGTCTAGTCCTGTCTTTTTATATTTATTTACTTCCCCTTTCATCTCCTCATGAATTTTTCTGGAGGTGGTTAGCAGCAGTCTTTCTCTCTGCTATGCTTAGTTCCTAGTAGGAAGAATTCTGCACCACAGACGAAGTTGCAGTTCCCTCTGCAGTTAGTTGTTTCCTGTGTTAGGCCAACAGTTGTCATGTTGTCATTCAATATGAATATTTTTCCTCACCACTTTATAAAATCTGTACTGCATGTTCAACCGGGCTTCCTTTTACAACGTGGGAGGATACAGTTAAAACTATTATTTTTATAACTGATTCATACCATAGCTGATCAACCTGATGAACTTTTTTAAGGAGCTGTAGCTGTAATTTTTGATTCTCCGGTAGGTATTACTCATAGCAATAATAAGCTCCAGAGCTCATGAGGTTGTTGAATGGAGAACATTATAGAT
Organism: Sagittarius serpentarius; assembly: GCA_034782735.1. Taxonomy (NCBI): domain Eukaryota; kingdom Metazoa; phylum Chordata; class Aves; order Accipitriformes; family Sagittariidae; genus Sagittarius; species Sagittarius serpentarius. The sequence goes on along the minus strand of JAVKLA010000073.1, from coordinate 10,333,925 downwards.
GGTGAAATTCACTGTTGATAAATGCCAAATAATACACATTGGAATGAAAAATTTGAACTTTTTATGAATACTTCTTGATTATTGTTTATTCATTAGTAGCTTAGGGAAGAAAACCTGGGGCTGATTGTGGATAGCACAGTTAGCACTGTTTTGAGCTGAGAGTTGGACTGAATGACCTCCAAAGCTCCTCTAGCCTATACCATCTCATGATTCCAAAAATAAAGCAGAAATTTTGTTCATCTGGTAATATTTTACAAGAAGATGAACTTCATTAGAAGAATAGAAAGGAAATACTTGTCTATGCAGTATATGTATTAGGTATGCTGAAATGTATTTGTAACACTTAAGAGAGCGTTATAATGGTATAGTAAAAACTGCTGCACACAACTCACTCAGGAAAACTTGCTTTTGGCTTGTTTCTTGTAACTGAGCTGTAACTCAGTCCAGAAGTTTGAAGGTGTCAAAAAGGGATTCAATTTTTATATATGAAGAACCTTGAAAAATGTATATACTTCCATAATTCATGTCTTAATCTATCATTTAATTACTGAGGATTATTGGTAGAATTTTGTTTTGAAGGCGTATTATTCCTCTTGGACATTCCTGTGTTTGTTTCTCATGGTCTACATGTTGCTTGTCATCTCGCAGGAAGAACGTACAGTCACCATTTTTAAGTATCCTGCTATGCAGCCTCCAAATATTTCACTTCAAAAGCTTCAGTTACAGTGCAATTCTTTGCACAGGCCACTGGAAACTGTTGTTCATTCAAATGTCTTGCAAATTCCAGCTAGCAAGAGGATTCTCATCTAATTTGTCATGCTTTTTTCCATATGTGAGGTGAATGAAGTTACTTATTTCCACAAACTACTTATTCCGTATGTGAGGTGATTGAAGTTACTTATTTCCACAAACTACTTACCTATACATATGCTGTATCCAAATGGAGTATACTGTGCAAAAGCTTACGTACACTTGGACTAACAATGATTTATATATCTATTGTACTCATAGAAAGGAAAGAATGTGATTTCTTGTTCATTTAGAGGAGTTAAAATGTTATTTGAATAAAAGCTTTGAAAGCGATTGAAGTAACCTAGTTTTAATTGCATGTTTAACTTATGTCTTAGCTGTGTGGCAGACTGGAAATGATCAAAGTGTCTATAAAAGTGTCATGTATAACATGAAGACTCGTGTGTATAAAAGCCATTGATAGTATCCCCAGGACTGGCAACTAGAAGGAAAAAAAAATAATTGCAAGTTAGCTTGCACCAGGGCTTCAAATAATCTAAGAATCTTAGAAGGAAGTTTAAGTTTCCAGAATTATAACAAGTGGGGGATGTGACACCCACGTTATAAAATGTTAATCCAAGAAATTTCAGCTATGGAGAACTGTATGGCTGAGAGATTATTTCCTCTGATTGTTAGTGCCCAGTTTCCTACCTGTGAAATGTTAGAGGATGATGAGAGGCTGAGTTCATTAGTAAGGTTCAGTAGGCGGAATGAACTCTGCAGACTGGCAGGTACAGAACAGGATCCTTTCCTGGTTTTGCACTTTTGCTTTTTAACAGAATTGACACTCACTAATTCCATGAAATGCACCGCTTTGCGTTTTTCTTTTTTAACCACAGTTACAGCTGGCATTTCACAGAGCCTCTGCTTAGCTTTCTGGGCCTCAGCCTTTTTCTCTGCCTAAACATGTACAACATGGTCAACAGTGAATAACTCTGTAGATTTTCATCCCTATTCAATGATCCTGAACTGCGCTCTTCAATCTTAACATTTAAAATCAGCTTGAGTTCCTCAGCTGGAAACTTGTATCCATCCACATATTAAAGAACATGATGTTCAATGTGATGTCCCATGAGGAGGACTGTTATGTACAGCAGTAGCATTAACCAGGATTAGCTGATTAAGAGACACAAATTCAGAGTGAAACATTGACTTTTTGCTGGCATCCATTTTTAGAGTTAGAATGAGTGCTGTATAAATATTCACCAGTTGTCTTTCACTTTTCCAGGGAGTTTTACATCTAGCAAAGTTTCATCAGCTATGTTTTTCCAACCATGAGAACTTCTCAATCTGCTTCATTTAATGTTTGCATTCAGTATTTTGTAATGTGCACCCCTGCCCTATGCAACCTGTTCCAGCTGGCACATGTCAGGCCTTTTAAAGGTATGATTCACTGTGTAAGGGAGTCTGTGAAACAGGTATAAAGAGAAGGCAAGCTTGTATTTCTTCTGGAAAAAAATTAACAATTCAGGTACTTCTCAGTGACAAGTACCTAGACTTTATTTACCTTAGCTGCTGATAACCCTCTGTACCCTATCAGGATGTAGAAAGCTCTTATTCCTTACTTGAGTTGTATGCATGCATAGTCTGTAAAAACAAGAATTCCTCTAATGTTGAAGGAAGGTCACTCTCGATATATGGACATTCTTCTATATCTCTCTATCTGGGCTGCCTGCTGACTGTATCCAGTCTGCTGGAAGTTTTCACCTCACCCACCACCTCTTCTTCAGTCATCCTGTCAGTCATCCTCTGAAGAGCCAAATTTCTTAAAAACAAAATCTTGCACAAGGCACAGGAAGAGGGTACTCTACCAGTGCAAATTCATCTGAATCTGCATGAAATCAAGTGGTACAGAAGAGAGAGAGATTTTGTATATCGTTTATGAATGCTAGCCTTTCAGTAGTCATTTCCATTCTGAAGCTAAACAAATTCAGTAAGAGCAGTGAAGCAGTTACTCTTCTATCTAGTCTCTTCTAAATGGCTTTAAAGTGTCACTGGTGTTTTTCTTATCATTATCCAAGCATCAGTCCACACATTCCGTTGCCCTCTGTCCTTCAGTTCATTTCTTACCCTTTTCCCTTCTGGTCATTTATTTGCGTGTCTCTTTCCCATCTTCCTCTATCCAATTTTCTAAAGAACAGTCTTGAAGACAGAGTATCAGTTGTTAGTGTTCTCAGCTCCTGATTCATGGATGTTCTGTGCTCCCTGACTCACAATTTAAATTCTTTCTGTTGCCAAAGGGAGAGAGAAGGAGGCTTGTACATATTTTTCAAATGGAAGTTTTTGTGGCCAGCAATCCTCAGTGATTATAATTGGTGCAGCTGTTAGTAATCAATAGTACATATTCAGCCTAGACAGCACAGTTAAACTAACCTCCTTTCATTTTTTGTGGCTTCCAGAATGTATCTTTAAATGAGAAATGACAAGGGGATCGAGTGCACCCTCAGTAGGATTGCAGATGACGCCAAGCTGGGCAGGAGTGTTGATGTGCTTGAGGGAAGGA
>JAVKLA010000073.1:10301074-10323163 GCA_034782735.1 Sagittarius serpentarius | reverse complement strand
CCCAAGTAACGGTTACGCGTGACGGAGCCCGGCTTGCCTGGGGATGGCTGAACCCTGCCTGCCCGTGGGAAGTGGTGGATTAACTCCTTGGTTTGCTTTGCTTGCACGTGCGGTTTTTGCTTTGCCTATTAAACTGTCTTTATCTCAACGCACGAGTTTTCTCACTTCTACTCTTCCGATTCTCTCCCCTGCCCTGCTGGAGGGGGAGTGAGCGAGCGGCTGTGTGGGGCTGAGTTGCCGGCTGGGGTTAAACCACAACAAGAAGATGCTTTCATTTCTCTGAAATTCTTTAGTCACCAATTCAACATTTTAAATAGACAGTGGGCTGTCTTTACAACATAACTGGAATAAAATAACATCTTTCTGTAGAGCTACTGAAAAGAAATCGTCAATATCTGAGACCATTCCTGACTATTCATCAAAAATATCTCAGGGTAAGTGTGGTTAAGATGAACTCTGCAAAGTGCACAAGGGATTCTAGAAATCTGGGCACTTGGGGGGTTGGGGGGGGGTTGGGGTGGGAGGGAAATGAAGAAAGCAATTTCCAGAGTTAAACTTTGACAGAATCATTCAGGCTGGAAGGAACCTTCTAAGATCATCTAGTCCACCCTCGCTGCTCAAACTGGGTTGGTTAGACCAGATTGCTCAGGACCACGTCCAGTCGGGTTTTGAGTATCTTGGAGGATGGAAACTCCACAACCCCTCTGGGCAACCTGTGTGTTTGACTACCCTCATCTTTCCTTCTGTCAAAATTCCAAATCATTACAGCTCTTAACTCAGTAAAACTTCTGCAGCTAGTAGGTAAAACAAGCCAGACAAATAAGAGGAAAAAAAAAACTGCAACCCTTCTGCCTTGCCCCTTCCCTTGGAAAAAAGCATGAGGAAAAAGTAGAAGTCACATTTTTATTGTGGTTGAAACAGCTTTTCCTCCTTCCTTCATTTTTCTTTTTTCTTCTAATATTCTTGTTTCCTTGCCTTTTCTGAATCTTGCTGGCAATGATTGCACTTTGCACAAGGCGGTAGTATGCCAGATGCTGCCAGTATTGCCATGTGTCTGCCATACTGTATCTGGTCTAGACACAAGCACCGATTACTGAAAAAAATCAGAGAGGGGAAGGACATAGAATGCTTGATGAAGAGCTCCATCCTGTTTTTTCAGCTTCAAAGTCTTCGTATCACCACCAGAAAGTATAGATTGTGTCCAGCCTTGCAGTCTTAGGAAGTGTATCTCTTGCTGACAGAGTACCTTTCCTGTTGTACTTTTATGTGCTTCTGGTTTTTAATGTGGGGGTTAAACGTTCTGTCACTTCCAAGTTGTTCAAGAGATAACATTTTCTAATTTTGCTTTGCAGTCTGGAAACGTGTTGGAGCCAGTCCATCAAAAAACCTCAAAGCACAAAAGAAAACTTTACGCGGTGACGTCTTATTAACAGCAGCGTTTGTGTCTTTCTTTGAACCCTTCACAAAACAGTACTGCCAGGAACTGATGTGGCATTTTTGGATTCCTTTTCTAAAGTCACAAATGGTAAAATTTACTGTACAAAATGGGAGTCTCCAGTAAAGAGTCTGGTTTGTTACTTTCAAAAATTTGAAGTACAGATCTGTATTTAAAAGTGACTCTGCGGGAATTTGTTTTCCAGCACATATATATATATATATATGCGCACATATACACACACATACTTTCCTCAGATTATACTTTCATTTTGAGGGGAACAGGAGAGAGAGGTTAAGTTCTTTTTGGCAAAAGAAAATCCCTTCCCTTTCCAGTTCTCAGTGCCAAATTCTGTCCTTTGTGACACCTGTGTAACAGCAAATGCTATAAATAGTGATAGAGCTGTATAGAGGCCTATTCTGCTTAGCTTTTCAGCTCCAGGAAGAGCATGTAGTTGTAATAATCCCCATTTCTCTGTACGCAGAGGAAACAGTGATAGCACTCAATAAATGCATAGAGGCTTTAACCCTTAGAGTTGTCTCTGCAAAGCTTTCTCCGTCCTTTTTTGTGAAAGTTTGGACTATTCCTTTCTTCTTTGCTGCTGAAAATGCTCCTTACTTCTTCTTGTTTCCTGCTTCTCATGTGCCACAAATCACAGCACTGTATCACGGTTAATATAGCGTATTCTCTGAAATATGTGACATGTGGAACCCTTAGCCCATTTTAAATCACAAAGCTAAGGCACAGCAGGCAAGCTGAGTTGCCTGAGGACACTGTAGAAATGCAGTTAAAGCCAAATCCAAGCTTCCCAAGGTCATCACTCAGAACTGCAGGGGCATCTTTTTGTAGACGTTTCCTCTGTGCGAGAGTTATGGTCACGAATTTGTGTGGAGCTTTGTTTTGCCTGGAACATCTCCCTGTCCTTTTCCACCAAAAATTTGTCTGCAGATAAAGTTCTTTCTCAAAAACCTCCTTCTACCCTGCAGCCTAATGCTGACAGGTAGAAAAAATTACCCCTGTATATTTGTTTTCAGTAGTGGGACCCTGGAAATAAATGTCATTCTTAACTTTTAAGAATCCCCTGAAATGGAGTGAACATTTTTATAAATAAAAATAATCCATACTGTAGTTTTTTACTTTTTAAGATGCTTTCACTGAACAGCAGTGAGATAAAATACCTCATTTCAGATTTGATTGTTTTCCCGCAAGTGGGGAAGTGTGGAAAAGAGGAGAGAAATGCATTTGGGAAGTGATGTTAAAAATAGATGTTTATTAATAGTCCTCTTTAGAAGGAACAACAAGTAGTTCTATGCTACTGCAGATTTGTGCAGATATGGGGACAATAGATGTGTCTATATATTAAAATATTTCTCTTGCGTTGCGTGAAAATTTGTATTAGAAACCCTGATAATACGCCAGTGCTCGTGTTTTCCACAAGGAAGTATTTCAGCTCATGGGAATGATTGTATTGCTTGCCTTACAGTCCAGAGATAAAACAAATCAGATTTTCAGACTTCTGCTATATTCAGATACATGTGTTACACACAGCAGATAAATAGGTTGCATGCTCCCAGAGGGGAGTATATGCCTGTTGGTCCTTTTGTGCTTGTATTTTCAGCAAGTTCATCAAAAGTTACGTTTATTTTGGGCTCTGTGATGAGAATCGGGGGTTAGAAAATTTTAAGGTGGTATGTATTTTGTAATATTATGGTAACTATGACATTGTGCCACAGAAACTGCACTAGAGGTATAGTGTCGTTCTTATTAATACTAATAATTGTGCAAATTTGGCTCAACTTAAGTATATGTAATGATTTTCTTTATAAATAACCACTAGATTCACGTGCTTTTTTATTTCAGTGTGCACTTTTAAAAGAATCTCCGGTCTACAAGCCAGCACTAAGGACTATACATGTCTAGGGAGGAGGAAAGTTTTGGTGGAAGAGTTTTTAAAACATCTCTGAATGGGGTAGAAGATAGTTCAGACTAAATAATGATGATGCTGTGCTTTCCTTTAATTTATGGGTTTAGAATTCAATCCAGAAATCACAAATAAGGAAGCCTTATGGGATAGCATCGTGAAGGAATGGGAGGGGGTTTGCCCTTTGCTTCAGTAAGGAAAAATTTAATTCCAAGCATCCAGTATAGATCTTCTTTTATGCTTCCTCTAGCCACTTGTCTTTTTTTTTCCCCAAATAGCTTAGTTATTCACTCTCTCTTACTCTGTTGTGGTGCGTTAGGCATTTCCCTTCCCACCCATACCCGTTCGGTAAGCACTGATTTCAGATACTCCATTTCGTTTTGATTTCATCTTCTTGTGAATGCCGGCGACAGGGCAGTATCCAGCAAGCGTGGCTCTCTGACGGCTGCTCTGGTGTGCGTGGAGGTCGCAGCTTCCTTCTTAGCGAAGGGGCACTCACGCGGGAGCGGTGCCACGCAGGGAGCCCCGAGGCTGCCTCTACCCCCAGAGACAGTCCCCTTCGCTGGCTTCTGAGCTTGTGAACGCAGAGCTCAGCTGCATTAATAAGATGCCACAGGAATCCTGGTTTTATAATTTTTGCGTGGATAATTACTGATTTACACGCCAGAAATACCTGCTCAAGAGCATACATGAGCATTGAATTTGCAATATCAGGATCTGTAAACACTGAAATTTGTAATATATGGTGGTTTTTTTAACTTTATCGAACTATAAATATTTTTTATGATGTAGATGTCTTAAATGAAAACACATTTTTTTAGATCTGTTATAAATACGATAAACTGCTTCTCATCACATTTCCTAGTATCTTCTTTTGCATCTGAAGCTCCACAGGGATCCTCCTTATTTTTCTGCCTAGAAAGTCTTAATTTATATCAGCCCAGTTATGTTGTGCATTGCACTGAGTCATGTCTTGCTGCTTAGTAACCTTGCTGGATGATTATATTCCACTGTGATTCAAAGGTTCCTGTTCCTGTGACGGAGAGCCTGGACCCGATTGCCACGCTGACGGATGATGCGACGATTGCGGCGTGGAGAAACGAGGGACGGCCCGGTGATAGGATGTCAACAGAAAATGCCACTGTTCTAACAAACTGCGAGCGCTGGCCTCTGATGATAGATCCCCAGCAACAGGGAATTAAATGGATAAAGAATAAATATGGAGCTGACCTTAAAGTCGTACCTCTAGGACAGAAAGGGTATGTGCATGCTGAAGAATTGGCTTTCACGTTTACTGCCCTCACGTTCCCCTAATTTTTGTAAGGGATTGGTGTTTGTTGGAACGCACTTGAAGACTTGACATATTACAACACTGCTGCTTATTTATCCATAGCATCGTTTTCCGTTTAAAATGGTGCTTGAAAGGGGACCTTTTTAATGTTGTTTTCAAGTGTTGAGGAGGAAATAAAGTGGAAGTTGAGGTGCGCTTCTTGTGAGGGGCAAATCACTTTTTCAATAGTTAAAGTGCAAAGCCTGATGATACGACCTTGCTTATACTGTACAGTTTAGTCAGCGAAACACAGCGTGTGCACCTTACAGAGGGAAAGACTCAAACTAGTGTACGGCATTCAAGGCAAAAGGCAATATCAGGTCCTTTCCTGGTAAACAAATGTGGTTTTAATTCTCAGTGCTATTACTGAATTATATGTAAGTTGATAGCACTTGCATGTAATTGATCTGTTCATATCTTTTCTCATGTTTACTTTGACTTAGGGAGACAACTAGGTAAGATTTAACTGCTCCATTTCAGAGGGCTATCTGAGTTTATTTTACTGAATTTCAGATATAACATACAATCGCACAGCACAGTAAATGGTCACAGTAATGCCTCATTTTTTAAATATGTGTTAATAATTTAACCTGTCTGCTCCTGTGAATAAGCTCTTTTCCCTCACCAGCCGTGATATTTTTTTAACTCTTTTTCCAACCCTTACGAATAATTGTGATTTTTTCATTCATACCCTCTAGTACCCTTCTGCGTGAAGCTGTATTGTCTGCTTACTTACCCTTCCACTGTTACCTACTCTCTTCTCAGTGCCTGTTGAAACAGTTCTCCCAAGTCATTCAGATTCTAACCCCTCAAGAAAGTGTTGGTTGCTTAGATGAGGATATACCAAAAGCTATAAAACAAAAACATAAAATAAAAAAAGAAAAAATAACAAAAGCTAAAAGATCTATGTGCTCCCCCAACTTCTCTATGTCAATTCCAGTGTCCTCAGTGTGGGGCTATATCCTCGTATTTGCTTGCAAGAAAAGCCCCAGCAGTGTGTTTTTTGATTAATATAAGGACTAGGGAGAGCATAGGTAGAAAGAAGTTGAACTCAAGACTGTCAAAATCTTAACCACTGGTAAATTCTTTGTGAACGGTTTTGCATGGTTTAACCATGCTCTTTTGAAAAACATCTCCAATTCTATTATATAAAGGAAATCTTTCTATAACCAGCATTTACCTAATATTTGAGGGTTTATTTTTTTATTTTTCATGTTAAGTCTTCTGAAGACCATTGAAAGAGCTTTGGCTTGTGGAGAGACGGTACTAATCAAAAACATGGGTGAATCTATTGATCCCATACTTGATCCTCTGCTTGGAAGACATGCAGTTAAAAAGGGAAAGTAAGTATACTTCAGTAATCAGAATTTTTCCAGGACAACTGGATCTATATTGCTTTGATTGCCACATTTTGCTTACTACTTCATAACCCTTCATGAAGTTATTTCTTTTTAAAATGCAATGGCTGAAAACTGGTGATGAGTGGATATTAAAATGTTAGTATCTGCATCTGATTAGATAACAAAGTTCTCTTCTCAATTCACAAATTGGACTCGAAATACAATATAGATGTGCATTTGAGTTTCTCAACCCAAAGTGAAAATCTTTACTTTTTTTTAATTCAAAACCAGAACAAAACAAGAAGCAAGCATATATTATAATTTGGTTCAAAAGAAAAGAAAATATTTCATTTCCACGTTAGGCATCTATAGCAAAAGGGAAAGCATTGGAAATGACGGACTAGATTTGGATGTAACAATATAGTGTTTTCCAGCTGCAATATCAGCTTAAGAAAACCATGCCTCCACTTTGCAGTGTGTTGCCATAACTGTTGGTTGAGCCACCCCATGAACCAAATCAATGAACTGGTTTAAAAAGGAAAAAAAAGGGAAAAAAAAAAGAAAAAACAAGTAAGGCTAATGAGGAAAAACTGATATGGTACAACACGGGGCAGAAATAAGCAAGCCAGAGATGGGGACTCTTTACATCGGTATTGCTGCCAACGTACTGTGCGTCAAACCAGTCCAGTTGATAGCATTCACAAATCCGTGAAGGCAGATGTAGCAGTGGTGTTACCATCTCTTCTTCACTTTTAGCCAGAAACCTAGCCTGCTAGCACCAAAACTCACATGCCCCATTTCTCATGCAAGTGCTCCAAATACCGGAGTACAGGGACTGTTCTGACCTCTCCCTCCCAATGAAAGGGCTACAGCTCTGACAGCCGTGTGAGCTCCACTCCAGAGGTCTGTAGCTGGGCATTCGAGTGGGAGATTCAAATTTGAATTGGCTAACGCAAGGCTGAGTTAATGTGTTTTCCCTGTTCTAACACTGCAGCGGCAGGAGCGGTAGATTGTACAAGGGAGGGTAACCTCATGTTCTGATCTTTTGTGGTGGATGTCTGCGAATCTCATCTTTCATTCCCATGCCCCCTTTTTCCCTAGATTTTGAAAAATTGTTGTCAATTTTAGAAAAGATCATCAAAAATATTTCCGAAGGTCTGATTAAGATACCTTTAGATACACATTTTCAGGATGATAATGGGAAAAATAAAGGAGCTTGTACTTGGTGCCAAGAGAGTTTCAGTCTGTAATGTCATCCATCACTTTTCATGAAAACTTCCAATATGATTGTTGAGTGTTCAATGCAGCTGTCAACCTAAAGAATAATGTTAATTTGTGCTTGCATGAGAGTAAAGTTGGTAAACCTCACTATTTCATCTGATGAACTGAAATGCCATGTTATTGTCCCTGCTCAAATGTGAATATATTTTTAAGCCTGAAAGTGTTCATCCCTCCTATTCCTGTTTACAAACAACACATCAACAAGCTAGAATTTTCATGTTGAAGAATATGATATTTATTCTGGTGAAAAGTCAGGGATACCCCTGAAGCGTTTCTGAACGGGTCTCAAATGTTACTCAAAGAGTGTTTAGAGTGCTAGCACAGTTTCAGATTGTTAAAAGAGAAAACATGAAAGAAAGGTTAAATAAAAATGGTATCTAGTTTTGAGTAGATTACCCAAGTTTTTCTCCTTCCCTCCCCCCCATATTTCAGGCATTGGTGCCTGCACATTAAATCTAAGCAATACACAACAGCTCAAATCTCCTTGCATACATGAAGCTCCTGGAAGATGCACTCTTGCCCTGCACTGTGAGATCTTGAAATGATGCCTCTTTGTTACATTTTTCTATAGCAGGGTTTGAAGTACTTCAGAATAAGACCATATAGCTTGCTTTTTAGAGTCTGTAGTGAAGAAACTCTACTGAAAATTAGCATTATACTGGTCTGAAAGAGATTAGAAATTGCACAGACTGACATGTCTTTAAGGCATGAGACAGAGGGATGTAAAACAATAGAAAAAATATGGATTGAAAAGGACAAGGGGCACAGCAATATAGGTTTGCATTTATTTACCAAAGGCTTCCATGTAGCACAACAGAGCTGTACACACAGACACAAACACAAATGTATGAAGCTGTTCAAATATAGGTTCTTCCGGTGAATATTTTAAGTGGCATTACATGACCTGGCATTCTGTGGCTCACTGAAGATGTGGCAGGTCATCTTTGTGGGGCACTGGTAATTTATATACCCCTTTATTACCAAATAAGCAGAGTTTTCCTCATTCTGGATTCATTTCTGTTATTTGTTTATTTTAGTAGTTGTGTCAGGCACCTTGAATTTTTTTTTTCCTAATAAAGAAAGACTGGAAATGTTTTTGTGATAGATATGGTGCAGTCCAGCAGTTGAAGTTCATTAATAATTGGAATGTTGCAGAGTATGAAGTAATGAATACTAATTACTCCTTTCATGTCTGACAGCACCCTGTGGACCAATACATCAGCCCAGACTTTAATTTGGTTCTAGTAATGGTTTCATCAATAGTACATTAATTCTGTGTTTGAAAAGATATACAGTTGAACCTGACCCACACAGTAGATACCACTGTCATAAAATGGCCACATACTGACAACAACTGGATAATTACAAATAATTAAATCCAGTGAGCTTCAGACAATCCTAATTTTAAGTAAAATATATCTTATCATATCAATCGACAGAAAGCATAGCAAGGGAGATTTATCAACTTGTACTCCTTCCAAAGCAAATTTACTAGCCTGCATATTAGAGAACTTGCTGATCTGTGAAGCAGCCTCATAAAAGTATCTCTCCCCTTCCTTGTTTACCAAGATTGTTCTTGTGTTGGACTCTTGGATATTCTGTAACACCAGCTTCTGGTATTGTTTCTGCATGAAGCCTGCAAAAGAAATTCTCAGCTTCAGAGAACTTCACATATATGTATACATTTACATTTTCCTGAAAACGTGGGTGATTATAGGGTGAACTACAGGTACTTGTTACCTTCTTGCTTAAGTCCCTTAGTATATATTTAGAAGCCTAACAAGTTTTAGGTGTTCAAGTTTGGACATCTTTTTAATTTTAATTTTGGAGCTGCTAACATGCTCAGTGGGTCTTAATACACTTCAGACTGTGACATTATGTTCAAAATGGCTTTAAAATGCTAAGATTTTTATTGAAATATTTTAGGATATTTGCTTTAAGAAGAGGGAGAAAAGACAAAAAAGAATAAAATAATTTCAAAAAAATGTCAGATGTAGTACATAGCTTTGTGTAAGCACGGAAGGCACAAGAAAAAAAGCAAGTAAAATTTGGGTGGAACTTATTAGCAATGTGTGCAAAAATTATTCAAAATGCACGTACTTAGATTTCCTGGAGCAGATACGTCAAGGCATAAAAGTAAACAGGTGCCAGTTCTATACGATCTTGCGTTTTGGCCCTCACCTGCTGTAGGAGGAGTGATGCCATTGAATAGGTTTGGTATGGATAGACTTTAATACTTGACTTTTATCTGTGTGTTTCCTATCCTGTCTCCCCAGCACTGCTGTTTTGGAGAACACTGGATATGAGCATTAACTATAATAGATCAATGTCATTTTGGCTCATAGGAGAGAAGATAAAGGAATAAATTCATTGTTCATAAGGCCCCTGTTTGCATTCACATGAGCTGTTACACCTGCTGAAATCCTTTGCACATTCACAAAGTGGTAGTCATGTCTCCTCAGTTGCAAGATTCTTTAAGATGTCTTGAAATTTGATTTATGTGCAAATTTAGCTTGTATGAACAAGTTTCCATTCTTATGAGGCGTGACTATTATTCATGAAACAGCAAGAAATTCACTCGGTTTCTCCACTGGGAGCAGCTTTCCTTGCCTTGAATGTCTCGCCAGCTGTGCAACTTTAAGGCAGTGCTTTTCCCACTGAACTAGTTTGACCAACTTGCACAGTTTGCCTACTGAGATTGCCTAGTAACAGCTCCATTCTGCACTTGTTTTCACCTGATTTTTATTCAACTTCATTCTCTACGTTACTTGTTGGAGTTTGCAAGTCGATTCCAGAAGCTTTTAATTTTAAGCAGCAGGAACTGAAAGAAGGCTCCTTCAGAAAATGTGTTTATCCCTCTTTCTTCACACTGAAAAATATTGTTTCCCTTTCCTTTCCTGTCCAAGAATTTATCACTTCTTTTCATTCTTGCTGAGCTGATCCAAAACACTTAGCTACAGGAAGGCATCCTGTTTTCTGCCATTTAGAGTTATGGCATGTTTTGGAGAATATCTGCCCTGAAAGGTACTCCTTCTAATTTTGAGTTGCATGAAAGTATCTGCTAAGAAAAGTTTTTGCATAAACTCTTGAGCCATTTCATGACATGAAGTCATGTTCCTGTACTCAAAATTTTTCTGTCATTAGGAGATCCTGTCTTTGAAAGACCTAGGCATTGTTTCCTTTGGCAGCATATACATAAGGGAAAAGCAGGTCTTTGTGCCAGTAACACAAATTTTGACAGATCAGACCAGATGTTGCACTGTTGCTAGACTTCTCATAGCTGAGAGTTTAGTGCTCATGTTAGCTTCTGAAATTCATTTGGGTTTATATTTGCTTTTGCTAAAAATCAGTTATTCCTCAAAGTGTATATGGGATTTTTAAAGGGCTTTGTGAAGCCCTTTTAAATAGAATCCCTTCTAAATAATAATAAATAATAATATCAATCCCTTAATCTACTTTATTTCAAGATCTATAAGAATTTCAACAGAAAAAAACTAGTGGAGAACAATCTCTCTTTAATTTACTTTGTATGTTCTTAAATAACACGGAGCTGGAGCTCACATGAAAGATGCTCTGTCTCTTCCTGGGTAGAATGGTGCATTAATTCAGTCCGTTCTATCTGCCTCTGCTGGTGGAATAGGAGATTATGAAGAAAAAATTACCAAAAGTAGAACTTGTCTTTAGTAATTTCCTTAGCAACCATTTTTTTTATATGCCTTCTATCATGGACTTCCATAAACAGTGCCTATATCTGCTACATTTCTTCAGAATCCAGAATTAACCTCTAAACAGATATATTTCATTGAAAAAAAAATGAAGCAATTCTACTGGGTTTCCCCACCTCTGTGTTTATCGTTGTTGCTTATACTCCTTGAACCGTGTGAGAGCAATAACCAAACATTTATTTTTCCCAGATCTGTAATTAACAGAAAACCTAGAACAGCTGCAGTAATAAAACCCACTGAGTCATTATGTGGTTTTTGCCTTTCATAGATGATAATCACCGAAATTGGTAATTTATTGCTCCTGTGAATTGAGAACCCATAAAGTAAGTACTTGAATCCAGAACTCTAAAGCTTATTATATTGCCACACAGACCTTCTGAAATAGTGTGACTCCTTTAGCAAAGGTTTTTCCACTGACAAAGCAAACTGGAAAGGTGTCTTTTGTCAGATCTCTGCTTGTCTCTTGTCTCTGTGTGCGTATTGAAAGCGAAGCGAAATTCCTCCCTCTGTGTGAAGTTCTACTGTTTTGTTCCCTCCAGCTGTAGCCAGTTTTGAAGGCTGTGGAGAGACTACAGTATCAGAACTGAAATCCATGTTGCAGAACTGGAAGGTGAATTCATGTCCACCTGAGAAAGGCTGTGTTATCTGAAGGACATGACTCTATGGCTAAACTATTTCACTGTTATACAAACATAAGCCAGGAAAGCTCATCTCCAGTAGTTCGCATGGCAGTAGTACACAACATACATGTCTGATGTTGAGTTTTGTGGAGTCATGCCTTTCCTAGCACTAGACATACTAGGTTATTTTTAGGAATTCACTTGCAGTATATCATAAGTGACTGTCTTTTCTTCCTGATCCTTGGTGAAATGCAGAAGTGCTTCCAGCACACCATTTAATTTAGCCTGTGTCTTCTGGCTAAGGGGACGTTAGAAGCAGGCAAGGATGTTAAGAGCTGAAAAATATGTCCCTGACTCTGGCAATGCCCTATGATATTCTACAAAGAACGCAATGTTAAAATTTTTATGGAAAATACTTGTTTTATTCATGTTCTGATGTGGCTTTCGTTAATCGCATTTTAAGTGTTTAGTATCTGTGCTATTACAATCACTTTGAAGATTAATTTGACTTAACAAATGTCAATTTGAATTTTATGAAAAGGGCTTGTGTCTACCTGTGTTCCATTGTATAAATGTTCTACTGACTTTTTTTAAATAGAATCTTGTTACTAATGTTTGGATGTCCTTTCTTGGCAGAGAACATTCAAAGCCATCGCCGTACAGAAAATATTGTAGTTGTGCTCGTGTGTGGCAGGTGATGGCTGAAGACTGGCATACTGCTCACTGTGCAAGTAGATGACACGAAGTTGTGGCACCTGCTGACACCAGACCAGACGCACAGCGCGCACTGTAGTCTATAAGCAGTCTTTCCATTTTTTTTGGTGCTCTGCCGTAGAAGTAGGAAAGTGAACTTTATGTTGCCTCACTGATGGGCTCCAGAATGGTACCTCAGCAGTGGTAGTGTTGCTGTATGGGACAGGCTGGCACCTCTCCTTGAAGACAAGGGGTCAGGAAATGACATCTCTTGAGTGAGGGATCTTGTTCAGCGAGTAAAAGGTGAACCTAGTATAACTCATTTAAGTTGCCTTAAAAAATGATTTTTGTTATTTCACTCACCAGCCCTTCTCTCTCCTCTGGTCACTATCAGTTTGTTATAAATATATGCATCTGCTTAGTTCTTTAGGATTTACTGCTAAGCTATTTCAAAAGATGGAAAAGGGAGCTAGATTTAAGGAAATGATTGTAAGAACTAACAGCTCTCTCATTGAGCGTTGTTTGAAAACTTTCCTAAGTCTGTGGTAAATAATGAAGATAGACGTTTACCCCTAAGCCACAGACTCTTCAGTACGGCAGTGAAGAATCTGCTAGTGTCTGCTGTATATGCAAATGAAACTATGCCAATTAAGAAATGCTCTGTGTATTCTTCATATAATTTTGGTGTGTTCAATCATCCTCATTTTGTTTCTTAAGCTGCAGGCACCTGAAGTTTGGTTTGTATCCATTTCCTATGCTGCCAAGATCATGCAGTAGCCATCCTTTGCAATCTAAGATATTTATGGTTTTTTAATTCAGTGAGATCCTCATTCTTGTGCATTTTATTCCTTCCCAGATATATCAAGATTGAAGACAAAGAATGTGAATTCAACAAGAATTTCCGTCTCATCCTTCACACTAAACTGGTTAACCCTCACTACAAGCCAGAACTGCAGGCTCAGACCACCCTCATTAATTTCACTGTCACCAGGGACGGGCTGGAAGACCAGCTGTTGGCTGAGGTTCGTAGTGCTGAAAGGCCCGACCTGGAAAAAAGTACGGTAAAGACTATCTTTTGATCTGTCCATTGCCCTTTCTGAGATTTTAAGGCTAGCGTTAATATGCCTGTTTGAACCTGCTGTACAGTAATTGTTAGTAACCCATATATTAGAAAGATTTTAAGGGTCAGATTCTTCATAGTGTAGAAAGTATTTCTACTGATTTGCTCAAATCCATGCTCCCAGAGGGCTGGGCTTGACCTAAAGCTCTGCTAGAAATTAAATTTACTGTGATCTTGTTCCCACACTTCTCTCTACTGCTTGGTTTGCTCTGTGCATTGCATTTAATTTACAATGCAGGATTAAAGCCCTCTGCAGTGCTTTGTGCTTCAGTGATCTTGAGCCAATAAGTGTTGATAAAATTTCATGCCAGTCCGTAACAGGATATGATGGCACTGTTAGGACCTGGGGCATTTGGTTAATAAATCATAATTTATTCCTCCAAAGATGCAGTTCTGTGGCTGCTGCAGTCATACCAATGTATAGTAACTTATTAACAGAAATGCTTTTATAGCTGGTTACAGAAAGGACTTTGAGCAGACTGTGAGCGATGAGCTAAAAAATTAAAAAATACTTAGGGGTGTGAAATGAGTAATAAGAATACTTCCTGTTTCTCTAGTGTGTCTTTCCAGTTATCTCATGTAATTTACTGACTTCATCCACAAAGTTTTGCTACACCTCTTTGAGGTACTGCTGCTGTATGCAAGGGCAAACTGGGTCAGAGAGTTTAATTACCCCCTGAAGAATGAAAGCCATGTACATGGGAACACAATCTGAAAACAGCTGGCGGTTTTCCTCTGCATCCGCACAGTGTTCCACATGGGGCTGTGTGCTTACGACGTCTGTATCACCTAGGGGTTTTTGGTGCGAGGGTCGGATTCTGACGGAGAGCTGCCCATAAGACTAGTCAAGCCCTTTCACTGTCTGAAGGTCAGTCCAGCAGAGCAGGCTACGACCGTACTTTCCCACACTACTTGCTGCCAAAGTGGGGTTCTCCAGCCTTGTGCTACAGCTGGTTTTCTCAGCTGCCATGTAGCTTACCACTTGACGTCTCTGGCAAGATCCCAGTCCTTTTGTGTAGTCTGAGGAGGAAAGAAGCTAGGAGAAAGAGAAAGTTCTGGTCCGTGGTGACCTTGACCTCCCTTCGGGTGTCCCAGAACCTCTAGTTCTAGTGTACTGGGACAGAAGAGAGACTGTCTCTTTCAGAAATCAAATTAAATCAACTGATGTAATTAAACGGAAAATGTAGCTCAGAAATGCTATAAAACAGTATTTCTTGCTGTGGTTGTTTACACACAGTGTTTTCGTTCCCTCTGCTAGTCAGTCCTGGCCAAGCGGCAGAACCGTTTCAAGACGGAGCTCAGGCAGCTGGAAGATGACAGGCTGCTCAGCCTGTCAGCTGCCCAGGGCAGTTCCTTAGACGACAGTGAACTTGTAAGAAACCTGAATCAACAAAGTCAGCTGCAGCAGAAATACAGCACGATTGAACTATTTTTAACAGCCTAACATCGCCTGTAAAATGTATATTATCAATTTTTTTTAGTGAAGCATTTCTTTGAGCTAGTAATAGTCAAATTCCTGTCTGTCCAGCAAGGGCTGTCCGCCCACATATTCACACTTTCATAGCTATGGTATGTAGTTGTCGCATATGCATTTTTTTTCTTTTTAACTTAGGTGCTTCGAGTTAGTACTCATAAGAAAAATGAGTATCATCACGCAATATGAACAAATGCATTCATGTACGATTGCCATGTTTTCACAGGTGAACAAGCATATGCTGCAAACAACAGTCATTCCCTAATGTTTGTCTAAGATAAGAAGCTCGCTAACCTAAATATTTGCTACTGTCTGAAATAAAGACAGTTTTCTAGAGTATATCCATTTTCCTTTTTGTACTGATAGATATGCTTTTGTAATTGTGTGGGATAATCATGGCACGTTAAAAAAATAAATGAAACAATTGTCATCCTACAGACAGCTGAAACCAAAGAAAATGAAGCTCAGATTAACGTGACAAGAGAGCATTGCAGACCGACAGCCATAAGAGCGTCCATTCTTTACTTCGTTAGTAGCAGTCTGGGCAGCATCAACCCCATTTACCAGCTTTCACTGAAGGTAAAAATTTACCTTGCTGATTTGGTTTCAAAGTGCAAGGAACAGAATTCTGCCTCCAGCAGTGATGCCTGATATATTAGTTATTACTTGCACCAGATGCTTACGTTTGCAGGGCTGTGTGTCTGAGAAAGGGGGGCACAGTCTGATCTCCTGCTGCTCCATAACACGGTACATTCCCACGGGTCTCGTCGTAGGCAGTCTCCATTCTGATGGTGTTTTCTGACTGCGCTTGCAAAGTTACCTTCCTTGTGTTAAGCCATCCCACAGGGTCAGGTAGCAAGAGGTTTGAGGGATTCTGTAGAAACAATCCAGCGTGATGAGTCTACCGAATGATCTAATGCTTTGAGGAAAGGAAATCACCCACTGCAAAATTACCAGCTTGCTTAAGTGAGAGGTTCTGCCTGCTGAGTTAAATAAGGAAGCAGGAGAGTATTGCTGTTTGCAGCCCTCACCCCTGGTTTGCTGAAAGTTTCCTCAAAAGCCTCTTGGCAGAAGTACCTTGCGTTTCAGGCTGTTTAGGCCAGCTCTTCTTAGAAGCCTACAGTCAGAAACCGATTATCTTACAAGTAGAAAAGCAAAAAAAGCAGAATTCAAATAAATAAAAATAATTGTACTTATTTTCAGGCCTTTGATGCATTCTTCCACAAAGCAGCAATTAAGCAGCCTGAAAAATCAGGGGACATTCAGCGTTACATCTCTAACCGGACAGAAGCTGTCACATATTCAACCTTTCTGTTCACAAGCCAAGGACTTTCTGAAAAGGATAAGCTCATTTTCTTGGCCCAAACAGCTTTTCAAGTGAGGAAAATTTTTCAGATCACTCATACTGATATTTACTGGGTTTGCTGTTTCTTCACTAGAAGGTGATGCTTCTGCCCAGACAAGTTATCTTGTTACCTTGTGGCTGTGCGGATACTCACGCAGTGTGACTGCTGGTTCAGTATCAGTAATAACTGCAGAAAATCCAAAGATGCTTTTATGTAATTCTTTTCATTTAAAATGCTGCAACGACTTAATGAAGCTACGCAGAGAATAAATAGCATGATTTAGCTGCTTGTGGTTGGATAATGAGGGTTGAAATTGATGTGGTACATAAAGTAAGAGTTCAGTAAATAATACATACCCGTATCACATTCAGGCTGTTATTTTTCCTTTTAATTTTAGTAACTGTATGCCCCGGAAAAAATCAGGGCTCAGTTGTACTGGGTGGCAGGTTTCGCCCTGAAGAGCTTGCTCCAAAAAAGGGAGTATCAGAGAGCTGGTCAGTAACAGAGGTAGGAATTAAACTAGGAACCAACAATTTGGGAAGAAGGTAAAAAAAAATACATTGAGGAATCTGATTTGAGGGGGATAGGAAAAAGAAATCACTCTACACAGTGTTTAAATTGGAGTAAAAAGCAGACAGAAATGTCTGGAAGAGAAAGGAGAAGAAAGTGGGGGAAGAAAACTGGTGATGATTTCTCTGCATCATGGTGCAGATGGATACATTCCTATCACCTAGGTTTCTAGCACTCTGTTGCTTAACTTTTGTCTTCTTTGTAGCAGTGGTACTGGGATGGATCATGAAGAATGGAAATCTGTGCGGCAGCTGAAAAATAAGCTCAATCACAATTACAGAGTAGAGACAGAAACCAGAGTAAAGGGCACAATAAACTTCTGGTTTATTAAATACATTTTTAGATGGAAAGAGAGGGGGCTTTTTATAGGGGAATAAAGATGTGTTTATATCAGAAAAGAGAGAATATATGGTATCATGGCAAAGGTGTCTCTTTTTCCCACTATATGTGCTTAAAGTGATAAAAGAACTAGAAAACTCCCTCGTAGGACCTGAGGAGTTTTCTTCGGTATACATACAGCTCACATGCCAGAACTTATTCAGTGTAAAACAACCCCCCAAAAAACCCCAGACAAAAACCAACAACGAAAACGACTCAGGATTTGCAAATTTCCCAAAGCTATGTGACAGCTTGCAGTCTGAGGGCTTAGAATGGTGCGGGAAACAGCTGTGCACTAGTTGTTCTTCTCTCTGTCTTCTGAGACATAAAAAGGATATATAGGGATAATTAGGTGGAATTCAGAAATCTGTACTTTTTCGGTAGTATTCATATAAAATAATTCGTGGCCAAGTTTATCTAAGGTTAACTTCAGCATGCAAGACTTACATTTTTATGTTTGTTTATGTTCCCACAAGCTAAAGAAAAATAACTGCTGTTGTTGGTTAGGTCATCTTAAAATTTGGGTGAATTTGTCTTTCAGTACATAAATGTATTTTATGTATATATATCATATATAAAAATATATGTTTTATATTTATTATATGAAAACATTTTATATTTATAAATGCAGATATATTTTCTGCAAAAGGTTTTGACTGACAGGTTGTGTTTGGTTTTCATGGTGTCTTTTTTACAGGTAAAGTTCAGCTCTCTGTGTGTGTAGGAATGGTTTTGAAAAAATTTGTCACACCCTTGAGTGACTTGTATCTAAGAATATCCTTCCATTTGCAATAGATTTCAAATAAATATTTTAAAATATCGTTAAAACAAGATGTGATTTCTTTTATCAGAGTTTCAAAAAATGCAGCTGTAGGAATTCTTGTCTCTTTGAGCTCCCTACTCAGTAATACTTTGAGTGGTGAATACTTTAAGGCAGAAGTGGCTCTGAAGCAAGCCTGATGACCTTTTTCAATTTTGTATGCTGTCAAGATTCTTCTAAGAAGTAAAGAGATAGAACTCCTTGAATTGGATTTCCTTCTTCAATTCAGAGTTGAACATACTTACAAGAGTCCTGTTGACTTCTTAACTACTCAGTCATGGAGTGCCATTAGGGTAGGCTGGGAAAATTGCTTTTCAGCTCTAAATCTATTTTGATGTTATTTCTGGAGGCAGGCTACAGCTAGACAATTTCAGATAAAGTCATACATTCCACCGTAATTTTTAGTAGAACTAGTGATGCTTTCAAAGAGGAGTTGTCTTTGCTTTTTTAGTGTATTTTTCCTTAGACATCACGTACTGTGCTTTGTGAAGAAATTCTGGTTTACCATAATTTGTCCAGTCCCCTAAAAATACAATTTTGATCTTCATACCACTCCTTACTATAGTAAATGTCCCATACAAAGTTTCCAGTTTGTTGTATCTTGACGTTTAACAGTAAGCAGAGAATATGGCAATACTGACCAAAGTAAACTCTTATCAATAATATTTTTATGTGTGTGTGTATATATGTAATTTAGTATTTTAAGGTAAGTCAGTCCTAAGTCCCTTTTAATTGGTTAAATTGTGGTTTTTTACACACCCCCAAAAGTATCAGTATTTGTCTTCCCATTTCAGTCTTCATGCAGAAGGTACGTCATCTGTATGTAAGTCTTTGGCATGCTTCCAGGCTATGGTAGTGACGGATGTGTTCAGGGGGTTAGATGAAGATACTGAAAGATCCACCAAAAGGTGGAAGAAGGAGGTGACTCAGAATGTCCGGAAAAGGAAAAGATCCCCCAGGAATGGACAAACACAAGCTCTCTTCAGAAACTAATCATACTGAGGGCGCTCCGTCCGGACGGAATGACATACGCTCTTAGGTACGAAATCTGAGGGTATGTCTTTAAGGGCAAGTATGTGTGAGGGTGGCTTGTATGTGTCACCGTGGAGAAAACTCAGATCTTAAGAGGCAAGCAAGTAACTTATAAAACTGGGTGATCAACTAGAATTTGAAATCAGTGACTGTGGTCCTTCCCAGCCTGTTCTGCTGGTGAAGAGTTTATGAAGAGGTAGTGTGGTGAGACGTGAGTCATGGCATATTTGGAGAGCTATGCTTGTGATTTCTTTTAGATTCTATATAGGTACACTGAGGAGAGTACTCATTGATAAATGGAAATATAGTAAGCTATGCTGTTAATAGCTAAAAGTGTATTTCTCAGTGTTAGTTCTCATTTATGGTATTAGGGCTGGTAGCTAACCCCACAGGATGACAATTTTTCAGGTCTCTCTTCTTTAAAATTCTGTGATACCAAGAAAGGTTCAGTTGTGGATACTTACTAATCTTCTCCCAGCTGTTTTTCAGTTGTACTGTTTTAATCTTTTGATCCCAAGTGACGATCTCATAGAATTGATGAAACGACTGTTAGATCATCACTGTCAGCCGCTCAAGTCTGAGAATGGTGCAGGCTTGAAGCCTCTATCAGAGAATGTTTTTGGTGTTTAGTGCATGGTTTTTTGTATGTATAGGAACTTTGTGGAGGAAGAGCTTGGCTCAAGATATGTGGAAAGCACAAGGATGGACTTCGCAAAGTCCTGCGAAGGGAGCAGTCCAGCCACTCCTGTGTTTTTCATTCTGTCTTCAGGAGCAGACCCACTTGAAGATATCGGAACACTAGGTAAGCCTCTTACTTGCTTCTGCTGCAAGGATCACTCAGCTGTCCTCCCATTAAAGAAAGAAAAATTGAGCTCAAAAGTGAAATGGAGTATGCAGAGCTAGAAATGTCAATAAATCGAGATACGGTTATACACTTGTGTGTATGTGCCCGTGCACACATACGTGTATGGGTGTATTTTTACTAAACAGAACAAAGGCTTCTGGAATCATCTGCCACTACGATGGAGTATGCATTACGATGGGAAAGTTGGGCACCGTTTATTTTCAGCAGAAGGTTTGAGTTCTAAAGTTTCTTCCACCCCCGCCATATTCATGGTAAATGGGGTGCATGAAAATGTAAGGCCATAAGCACTACAGTATGAAGAAATTTTTAAACCGAGCATTCCTCTGCTTGGCATAATGCAGGTTTCCTTTGTACTGTTTTCTACCTTTTGACTAGATGAGGGCCAGAGGGCAATTTTCTCCATGCTCATGTAATCTTGTGCCCCCTGTGACTAAATAATGGTCATTATACAAACTATATTCAATTGTGTAGGGCTCTGTGGCTTTATACTTAGGATTACTATTCCCCACAGACAATAGTGAGAATACCAGGTTAATACAGCTGTGACCTCACTGTGCTCAATTTAAACTCAGGCCTCACAAGGTGAGAGGCTTGTGCATTTACCCACTGAACCAATCAGTTAAAAAACTGATGTGATAGCTACCACATGTTGCTCCCTTTTTCATAAGGGAATTGCTCTGTACCCCCTGTAAGAGTTTCTAAAGCTCAGTAACAATGCCGAGCATCTATCAAAATGTCAAAAGGTTCATTATCTTAAAACCAAGGGAACAGATTTCTGCAGGCTTTTTCTAATACCAGCAATAAGGCCACTGTTGAGAGCTCGCAATTTTGCTTGTTGAAATTGTAAGGGTTTAGTGAAGTGCTTCAGAAGAAGTAATATGCATTGCACAAGTGATAGTGAAATTAATGGGGGCATTATCATTCTTTGTCCTTTCTGCTTTGCTAATTTTCCTATCTCCTCCCCCTCTGTCACTCACCCTTCCCCAATTATTTCTTTTACAGGCAAAAAGCTTGGGTTCACTGTAGACTCTGGAAGATTTCATAACATCTCTCTAGGACAAGGGCAGGAGGTGGTTGCAGAGGAGGCACTGGAGCAGGCTGCCAGACATGGCCATTGGGTTCTTTTCCAAGTGAGTGTCAAACAGCCCCTCTGATGGGGACTGTCTCCTCAGTTGGAGGGGTATTCCCAGAACACAAAACAACATACGTGGTGGATTACAGCAGAAGTTTTAAACAGCTAATAGCCTTGTTCCTTTTTGCTTTTGCTTTTGATTGTAACAGGATAAACATCACATTAATAGAGTGTATGTCATGTTTTGCTGAACACTGTCCTCGCCCTCCCGGGAGGAACAGGGGAGATAAAACAGAAAGCCTCTGGTGGGTAGGTAGGACTGCTCTCCGGCATACACTTCCCCTGCGTAATTAAGAGCTCCTGTTCCCTTCAGCGGGCCATAATGGAGATTTTAATGAAATGGGTCTGACTCCCCCTTGGGAAGCTGTATAATTAGCCCTGGAGTGCTGCTCTTCCCAGATAGCAGCCGCAGCTTTGGCCAGCACTGTATGGGCTGAGAACCCCCTCTGCAGCAGACAAACAGATCTGTGCGCTGCCCTGGCGAGCTGCGGTTCCCAGCGCAGGAACGGAGTGGACGAGAGCACTGCGATTGCTAACGCTACTGAAAGAGGGTGCTCCCCTCCCACCGTTTTATGCCCAATAGCCAGTGGATATTTGTAACAACTCCTTTGCCCTGAAGCCAGACAAGAAATGCGTGTTCCAGGCCTTGATATTAAGGAGGTCATGGTGATGGGGTGATGCCCTCCTTTTCGGGTTTTAACCTCAGCAGCGTGTGGCTGTCAACCAGGTTGCCTGCAACAAATGAAGAGATAAGCTAGACTCAGTGCTGTCTGCCCGTCTGTAGGTCCCTGGTTCAATCCTGGGTTTCAGCACCAAAATAACTGTGGTGGGTTGACCCTGGCTGGATGCCAGGTGCCCACCAAAGCCGCTCTGTCACTCCCCCTCCTCGACTGGACAGGAGAGGGAGAATACAGTGAAAGGCTTGTGAGATGAGATAAGGACAGGGAGAGATCACTTAACCAATTACTGTCACGGGCAAAACAGACTCGATTTGGGGAAAATGAACT
>JAVKLA010000073.1:10268181-10300974 GCA_034782735.1 Sagittarius serpentarius | reverse complement strand
TCACCGGGGTCTTCCCCACGGGCCGCAGGGGAATCTCTGCTCCGGCGCCTGGAGCACCTCCTGCCCCTCCTTCTGCTTCACTGACCTGGGGGGCTGCGGGGTTGTTTCTCTTACATGTTCTCACTCCTCTCCAGCTTCTGAGCCCCAGCAACTTTTTTTCCTTCTCAAATATCTTACCACAGAGGCGCTACCACTGTCACTGATGGGCTCAGCCTTGGCCAGCGGCGGGTCCGTCTTGGAGCCGGCTGGCATTGGCTGTATCAGACACGGGAAGCTTCTAGCAACTTTCAAAGAAGCTGCCCCTGTAGCACCCCCCCGCTACCAAAACCTTGCCACGTAAACCCATTACACGGCTGAAATAAAATCACTGTGGGATTAGTGAGGGGCCTTGGTGTGTTAGGCGCTGTGCAAACACGCACAAACCAACCCCTTTGTCGACAGTGGAACCGGAAGAATTCTTTAACCAGCCTTCACACGAGTAAGCTGGTCATGCTAGTCTGAAAATAACCCTGCTTTTCTGCTAGCTTATAGAGAAATGGTGTTGTGAAGGAAAGAGCAGAGTTGGTTTTGAGGGGAATTTCAGAGTTCTCAGCTGCTCTGGGGACAGGCAGAGAAAACGGGAGATGGCAGGGGCCCTAAATCAGCAGTGTTGTGTGTCTGAAGCCACAGGGATAAATGGGGAACATCTGAGAGGCTTCTGGTGTTACAGACCTGCTCCATTTTCCAGCCCCTTACGCCTGGCTTCTGAGGGAGGAGGGAGGTGATGATTTTGCTGTGAAGATTTTTGATAGGGAAGGATTGGGGAAAGTCCGAAAGGAGACTAGATGAAGATGTTGGACCAAATCCCAGATGGTACTAAGGTAGCTAGAGCTAGCAGGATTTGGATGTACTCAGTGCTTCTCAGGCTTCAGTCTTCTGTGTTTTAGCCCAAAAACCCTGTATGTTTATATTTAAAAAAAAAAATCCTGGAGCAAAAAGATGGAGTATTTTACTGTGCGTTTTGTTGAAGGTTAGGGGGTGTATAATTAGGTATTAAAAAAAAAAAACAACTGCTATTCTGACTGACCTGGGAAATACTTTAAAAATTACTTTGGCTTCAAATCTAGCAAAAACAGTTGGCACAGTGGTTGGTAAACTGGCAGAAGGAAGACTGGAAATTTTTTGGTAACAAGTTTAACTCTTCTGTCACTCTTAATTAATTCCTCAGACTTGGGCATCTGATATATCGAATGGTTATTTTGTTCTTATAGTAAGGCTTGAATCACTTCCACTTTACAGTGGATGGATGCAGCCTACATGAAAACGCAGGCGCTGCCAGGCTGCTATCATGTAATGTGATATGAAAGTCTCCCTCTCTTTCCATTCCCCTGTTCTTTTTTCCACAGGTCAAGAGACAATTTGGGATTATCCCCCCACCCCGCAGGCCTCATGATAAAGTGATGCAACAGCCAGAGCGTGACTGACACGTCATATTCCTTGGCTGGTGTACGGAGTTGTGATTCTTCCTGCACTGCACAGGGATGGAAGCCAGTGCAGTCAGCAGGTTCTGGCACAGCAGTGAAGAGCCAGAGAGAAGCTGCATGTCTGAGCTGCAATTTGAGTTGAAATGCTAGTCCTGTAACAAAAAAAAGTGGAGTGTGGGCTAATGGAGGGGAGAAAACAGCTGTAGCCCAGCCACATTTTAAACCTTTCTCTTGATATTCCCATATTTCACCAGTAGATGCTTTGGAGGCAAATACTTTTCCATTGTAACTCATTTCTCTGATCTGTCAGTGACTTTCCACTGTCTTCATATGTTAAGAACCTTAAAGACTATTAGACTCTGAAGTGGTATGAAACGTATTTTTTAAGTAGCAGTTTAGCTGTAAACATTTTTCTGTGTCTAGCACTTCTTTAGTCTTGCTCCTGGTATCCTTGTCTTAGGTCCCAGTTCTACAGGGAATTCAAGTAGAGTCCAGGTGTCTGCTGAGTTATGCTTATCTTTACATGTGATAACACCCACACCCCCAGATCACTTAACCCTGAGTTTATAATATTTTTGTTAGCTTCAGAATCAAGGCCTGAAACTTTAGAGACTCATGGTGAAACCTCTGCTATTTCAACACATATCAAGAAATGGCAGTAATTAAGAATCTTCAAATTATTCTTTGTATTATCAATTTATTTAATAATAAAATGATACTTTGAATTAAGTAACTTAACTATTTTCCATTATAAAGCCACAATAACAATGTCTTAAGGATAACAAATTTATTTGTTTTCTCACAATAACCATGGTGGCTGTTTTTCAACAGAATATTCATCTAGTAGCCACGCGGCTAGGAACCCTGGAAAAACTCCTTGAGCAATACAGTGAAGAAAGTCATCCTGATTTCTGTGTCTTCATTAGAGCTGAACCAGCTCCAACCCCAGAAGAGCACATCATTCCTCAAGGAATACTAGAAAACTCGATTAAAATTACCAGTGAACCTCCTGCAGGGATGCTGGCTAATTTACATGCTACTGTCTACAGTTTTGACCAGGTAAAAGCAAGATGTACTTTTTTTTTTTTCATTCATTTGTTTTAATTACTCCTTCCTTTGTGGGGAGGAGTGGTAACATTGATGACCGCTTTGTAGGAGACCAGAACTCTGGGATCTTTGTGCTTCCCAGCTAACCTGGCAGCTGCAGGGCGCCAGCCCTCTGTGCCCTGCGCTGCCTCCGTGTTTCTCGTCAATGTTGGGCAGGAAAAAAAGCATGACAATAATGCGTACATTTGTATTATTCAATATAGACATGCATAGGTATGCTTAGAGAGATAGAAACAAGTGCTTTTATCGCACCATCTTTGCCCAGTGGTGCAGTCTTACAAAAAGAACTGTCCATGCTCTAAAGTCAGAGCTCTTTCATTCAGTGGTACTTGCGAACTTTGCTCAGCGCTGAATTTGGCTTGACCATGTCCATTTTCCGACAGAGTGGAACCCAGATGTTCAGGCAGCAGGTCAGTACCCTGTGTATGAATTCCTGTAGTTAGGCATAAAGAAAAGGAATTCATGAGTAAGGGTTACTCGCCGTTTCTTGTTTTGTCTTTCCCTCCTTCCCTGCACGACCTCCTGCGGGGCTGCTTGGTGGGTGGGAAGAAGCAGTAGGAGAAAGAAGATGTGAGAATACGGAGGGCAGGGGTGTCACTGGACGTGCGTAGCCTCCTTTCCTCCAGGTCCCTGGTTATCCCTGTCTGTTACCTTGAGGAACTTTTAGACAGATCTTGAAGCTCGATGCAAGTCAGCTTCCCCGCAGCGGTGAAAGTGCTGGAGCAGCAAGCTTATTCATGTCAGCAAAGCAGACCGTGATAAAGGCAACCATAGCCGTACCCTTTAGCCTTCCAGCAATCTATTGGCATGTATTTAGTTGAGCACAGGACACATGAAGGCAGAGCTTGGATGTGAAAAGGGTAAGAATTTCTTTTAAAGCGAACTCCGCTAACCTAGAAAAAAAGAGCTGTGCATTGAAAGAGCCGTGTCAAAGCTAACTTGGCTGCAGATGGACTGATTTTGATGGTATGAGGAGATTCGGAAAGGTAGTCCTGAAAAAGGAAGAATGGCTGTGGTTTTGTAGCTAAACAGACAACTATTAATGCAGCAATTTTTTTCCTTTTTTCTTATAACTTATTATAATATTTTTAATTGAAAGCTGAAAAAGCTAGAAAAAGTTTTTAATAAAGGCAATTC
Organism: Sagittarius serpentarius; assembly: GCA_034782735.1. Lineage (NCBI taxonomy): Eukaryota > Metazoa > Chordata > Aves > Accipitriformes > Sagittariidae > Sagittarius > Sagittarius serpentarius. Next base: position 10,297,267 of record JAVKLA010000073.1, on the reverse strand, counting down.
GTATGCATTGTTGTCCCACCTCAGGCTGTGTTCAGTTCAAGAAATATACATATATGTATGTATTTTAATTAGCTAATTTCTAAGCTTGATACTTCAGAAAACTCTCTTTTCTCCCCCATTATTTTGAGCCATGGGTGTTTGTGGCTTACTACAAATTCCTGTGCAGACACTGTCTTTAATATGTTTCTGGTTAAGGTATTTTAATTTTGGGGGGAAAAAAAAAATTGTAATAAGAAAATCAAACTATGCCTAATTCAGGTGGCATAAAATTTCATGTTTTGTGGTTTTCTTCAGGATAGAAGCTTGTGTTTTATTTTTTGTGGTTAAACTTGGGATTCTCATGTAAGGAGGGGCTTTTGGCAGACATAAAATCCTTCACCTTTGCTCAGACCTTGCTACCTGTTGTTCAGTTCAGGATGACCTATTTCCTTTTGACAGCCAAGAGTTTATCCCTCTGAAGTTCCTTCCACACAGCTGTGTTTTTATGGGTATCAGAAGTCATTTTGGTATGTCAATTACTTCTTAAACTAAAAGATAGGGTATAGAAAAATGTCAGAGAACTGAGAATGAAGTTCAGCAGGTTTTATAGGCAAATTCCAAGTAGTTTGTCTTAGTAATTTAAAAACCAGCTGAAGCCCTGCGTAGAATCTCATCTTGCCGAGATTCTCTACTAACACTATAAACATAGGAGGCAAAAGAAATTATTAAACTTCCGTTTCAAACATGGCTTTTTGGGAAACTGTAAAATGTGAAGGAATAGTACGCTTTTTAATAAATGTTAAACTGGCAAATTTTCTACTTGGGATAAAGTCTATGGATGACCTATGCTAAGAAACTATAGCAGTTATCTGAGTAATATTTATAGAGTTCTAGTTAAAGTCTCTATTTTTATTGATTTCAGTAGCACAACAGTTCTCCATTCTAAGGGACGTTTGGAAATTAAAAGGTGACCACCGACAGTTTTGCCTCTGGGAATTACTGCCAAAAGTGCTGATCACTAGTAGACACTGATCACTAAGAAACCTCTTTCTCACGCTCCTTCAAACTCCAGGCTTGTGAGTGCTCCCTTTTGGCAGCTGAGGCAGGCACAGCTATTGATAACACTGCCGGTTGTTAACTGGATAAACGTATTCCTTTTTCCTTTGGCAGGGTACCCTTGAACCGTGTACCAGAGAAGTGGAGTTTAAAAGCATCCTTTTTTTACCTCTCTGCTGTTTTCACGCTTGCATCGCTGGGAGACTGCAGTTTGGCCCTCGGGGCTGGAACGGAAGGCAGCCCTTCAGCGCCAGAGACCTCGCCGTCTGCACCGCTGTCCTCTGCCACGACTGAGAGACCCGCACGAAGGTAAGAAGTAGCGGTCAGGTAACCGCACGCCAAGGTCATTTCAACTCGGTCAGCTGTTTGTACTGAATAAGGGGGACACAATTCTTCCTCTGAAGCTGTTATTTAAGTAGCTGGCATTCTATGATGCCGTTGCTGAGTATGGAAACAAACCAGATCGAAGGTGCGTGGAGGGGCGTGTGGTCTGGTCTGGTCTGGTCTGGTCTGGTCTTTATTCTGGCAGTGGATGCTTGAACTTTGTAATATAGGTCAAACCAGTTCCACATCAGTAGCTAAGGGGGAAAAAAATGCCCTTCATTATGTTAACAAAAACAGTGGTTTACATGTGCATATATGCCAAATTCATTAGGCAGGTAATGAAGCATTTGCACAAATGTAATTACATACAGCAATTCTGACAGTTCATAACACTGCATTAATAATCACTACAATTAGTTCTGATGATGGAAGCAATTTACAGCACGTCACATGTATAAATAATGGTGCATTTCCTGCATGTGTCATTATTATGTATTAAGGATGCCACCTTGTTGTGACTTTCTCGGTAATGTTCCCCTTGAGTCAAAGTTAAGGGTAGATGAGTGATTTTATTTCTGAGCTACAGCATATTTCACACTTGCATAGTTTCAATACTCAGTTGAGGTCTTTTGTGTAAGTTCTGTATATGAAATGCCTAAATAAAAGCAATAATTATTTATTACTGAATGATACAGAATAGTACTGAATAGGTCCTCTCATTTTAGTAATTTAAAGAAATTTAAGAGATAGTTGTAAAGAAAAAAAGAGAGGGAGATATCACCCCTTGACGATACGGTTTTCTCCTGACTTGTATTTACTCTTAGAAATTAATTTTACTTTTTTCTTTTTACCCCTGCTGACCTTTATTTAGCTAATAGTTCCATGGTACTTGGTGTCATAGTGAAATAATTGCTTCATTTTATAGTGATGATTTAATAATGCTTCCCATTTAGAAAACAAGTCTATAAAATCAGCTTATTCCAACTCTTAGTTTTCTTTGCTAATAAATCTTGCTGCTTTAAGCTCTGTTCTTTTCAAACCACGATTCATAAGCTGGATAATTAATTTTGCTAATTAATGAGAGGGAGGATTCCGATGGCAAGGAGGACTAGAAAGGTCTGTAAGAGCGAGAATTATTTCTTCTCTCCTCTTGGTAATACTGCTTATTGGCCCTTCTCACTTTATTGGTTAGTGATTCATTGCCCTGTGGCTTTATAAGCATTTTTTTAATACGGATATTGGAGAGAGAAAAGGGAGAATCGTTTTTTAAAACGTGACTTTGTATGTATATGTACATGTATATGACTTTGCGTGCGTGCGTGCGTGTGTGTATATAACAAATCTCCCAACAGAGTATCCTTTGGGGACAACTTTGTTTAAGACAACTACGGACTGACCAGAAAGCATAAACTGGGAAACTTGAGCTAGCCCATCAGCTAGTGGAAACTGCCCGAACTCCGTCATCACTTGTACCAGTTTATGGTGCTTCCCTGTGACTGTTTAAGCTTCTCGCATCTCAGTTTGACCGAACTCATTTTCCTTTTGCTAAGACAAGCTCCACCACACTAACCTCTGACAGTTAAGGTCTCCTCAGGTGAAGTGCAGGATGCCTGATCCTGCCTCCTTGTCCCGCTCTTCCCCTCCGCCTTCTGATCCCCCTGCGCATGTTTGTGGAGTTGTCGTTCGATGTTGTGAGGGGATGTGGGCTACTTCCTCACCGTATCCATCCACTGAGGAATGGCTCAGTGGTTTTTTGAGTACAACGGAACGGACCAGTTTTCTATAGACTACAATGGCAATTATGCAAACCCGACAGCCCAAAATATTTCTAATGCAAACCCCTCAGTTTTCTCACACTGCCAAAAATGTCCCTTTTATATCACAAGCTTTGATTATCCCCCTGTAATCAGCACCCCAGAAGTGTGCAGCTGAATGAGTTTGTACTGAGTTAGGCTATTGATACACTCTTCTAAAAGACAAAGGAAAAAGCCATTTCTTGAGATAAATATGTACGAAATCAGAAAAACATTAAATGTGTTTCTGTTGCCAACAAAGAGCAAAGCAGGTTTATTCTAACTGTGAGAATGTTTCTTTTTAAATCCAAGTTGTTGCATTTTTCACAGGGATTCTCTGTTCAGGCTTCTCATCACCAGCATGCAGCATTGCGTATTATATTCCAGTGGCCTTTTTTTTTTTATTTTTTTATTTTTTCATTCTCTTCAAACCAGTTTAAAAGAAAGATGGATCACAGTTTCACATATTCAAACTGAAATAAACTTGTAGCAAGCAGGCTGGAATAGCTGCAGCTCTTTTACTTGTTCTGTTCTGTCACATCACACAATATTTAAAGCCTATAATTAAGTTTTTACTTGAACTGTTGGGAGGCAAATACTACCCCCAAGGTGGTAAAGGTTCCTGTCTGGAAAGGCTTCATCACAAACGGGCATATTTTGCAAACCAAAGGGTAGCAAAAAGAAGCTTCAAACTCTGTGAAGCCAAATAAAAGAGAAAGACAGTAGTTCCTTGAACAAAATGTGTTACCACTGTTAATCACATGCTATAACAGTGGCATTATGACTAGAGTTCTGCAATAAACATAATGCTTACATGATGTGGTAGTAATGGGATTAATATTAATTCAATTTTTACCAAAGTTCTTGAATACATCCCAAATTCAAATAATGTAGAATTTCAGTTACTGAGTGTTTCCTAGTGAGGAGATATAAAAGACTGCAATCAGATACAAGTTTTTTATTTCTCCTCTAAGAAAAGCACAGTAGGTTACCTTCCTGTCACTTGTGAGGATTATGTTTTTAAAGATCTGTATGGGAAAATACATATGCTTGTTAATGAGTTATGTTCTCTTATATCATGCGGTGTTTTGAAAATGTACTTTTCTCTTAAAACCTTTTTATAAGGGACAAGGTAGAAAACATGGCATGAGGCTCAGATGATACACTTTTACACCATTACTGAATTTTAGTCACAAACTTGATATTTTTACTCAGATATTTATAGATACCTCTCACTGGATTGAAATAAAAGAAATCTGTGTTTCAGTGTAGTTATTTGCTAAACAAACAAAACCAGCAATGCGAATACATAACCGTGAAGCTTTCTGAAAGGAAGTATTTGAATTTCTTTTGTTTCTCTTAACAGCATTTGTTCTGAGCAGCTTTGGTTTGTCCTTTAGAAAGCTGACTTGTTTTATTCAGTGGTGCATTCTGTTCCCCCGAGTAGGTTCCACGGGAAGACTTGCATTACATCTTTGGTGAGATCATGTACAGTGGCCACATCACCGATGCCTGGGACCGCAGGCTCTGCTGTATATATAAGCAAGAATTCATCAGCCCACCTGTGGCAAGAACTTTCATATATGCCTAAAGCTATTGAGCATGTATATAGTATGTTCAGCCTAAGAGAAAGTCATCTTTCCGAACTGGAAAGGTTCTTGTCTGGCTGCAGTGGAATAAATTCTCCAACTTGTAATGAGTGCAATGATTCATCGTGAGCAGATTTTGTCTGCGAGGGTTTGTGACTTGGCATATTGCTTGTTTAAATACTTTTTCAAGCACCCTTGCTTGGCAACTTGAATTCAGTGTTTGGTAACACTGCTTGTATAGACAGCTTAATGACATTAGGGGATAGTACATTTAGGTTTCCATTTTCCTAACAAAACTATTTTCTTCTAAGCTGCTGCCGTTTAGAAATGTCTGGGTGGGCATAAGAAAGTATCTTTTATGGAACTCCACTTGAGCCAGTGTAACTGATAGACTCACCAGTTACGGCAGTCCAGAATGGCACTATGCTCCAACCTTACATTTACTGTTTGTAAGTTTTCTTCTTCGGAAAAATAATGGAATGGAAATGTTACACATTTCCTTGCATTTGCCCGTTTCCAAAACAGGGAAAATGGTTTTTAAGACTGTTTCTCATTTTCCACCACCCTCTTACACATCTGTTTTTGTATCTTTGTCAGATTATCACCAGCTGATATATACTGAATTATTCAAATTTCGCTATTGAGTTTTGGTCCTGGACAGCGGTGTATGCGGAGCATCCATGAGTCCAAGGTGCAAGATTGCCAAAGCTGCTTCTAATCAGAAACGAATATTAGAATTTTTGAGGCTACAAAAAGAAAATGTTGCTTTAACTTTAGTTCTAAAAAGTTTTGTATGGAAACTACTTTAATCTATATTCATATACATACATTTATATAAAATGGGTATGTGTAGGGGGGGTGTCTAGATATAAAAATAAAAAAAAAAACCGACTGGCTGCTTCTCCTAAGCTGCTGAACTAGTCACTTTAGAGAAATGATTGTACACAATTTGCTGAAAACAGCCAAGAGATTTTTCTAGTGCCCTTTTCAGACTTGCTCTTTTTCATTGTGCAAGGGTAAAAAGCTTATTTGGGAGGGGGAAAAAAATGAAAATTAGCATGTTGCTTGTGAGCAGGCCATTTGCAGAGCCTGGCTAAGCTGGGGAGAGTGCACTTTGCACCCTCGGCAATGCGGCTGAAGCCTGCCTTCCGGTTGTGAGCGAGGTGAGCTTGCCGGTGTCTCCTCCGTCCCTAACGGGTGGGTTTTCCTATGTCAAAGAGCCACGCTCCGATGCAGGCAATTGGAAGTAACTGCTCAGAAGAAGATGCCCAAGAGTAGGTTGCCATGGAGACGGAAAGGCTAAACACCGCTGTACTCCTGGCCTCGGCAGAGGCTGATTTCTCCAAATGACAGCGGAGGTCGCAGGGGCATGGTGGGAAGCTCATCCTGCCGGCTCCGGCTCAGCCTCTGGCCTATGGATAAGCAAAGAATTGCTGCTTCCAGCTTAGGCAGTCCATTAACCTTCACAAGCCTGAACTTTCATTCAAATAATTGTAAAATAAGTATAGGTGGTGAAACCTGAGCAGAATCACTGCTATTTGTGTGGCCTTTGGAAAGTTTAGGGACCCAACCCTGAGCGTGGATCCACTAGTATGTTAAACACTGAGGTATCTTCCCAAGCTTTTTGCTGTAATTGGAAAATCTTAGAGCCCTGAATCACCAGCAAAACCAGAAAATCATTCATTGACTGGCAGCCAAATGAATGCAAACAGGATGGCAACGCTTTTCATCGGCACTGGGGCTTTGTGTTCGCTGGGGAGATTACCTTCTCCTTTACCTATCCGCATTACTGATGAGTTCTTTTAGCTATAAATTCATTCCACGAGGTGCGTTAGAATAAACCACTATAGTTCAGCTTTGCTATACCTCATCCGGGATCTGTCGTAAGGACAGAAGGGCGGTGGGTTCCCGGTCTGAAGCCCCGTAACCTGCAGCCCCCCTCTGTGCACATGACTCCCAGGCATATCATAAAACCCAGTTTAAGTGCCAGCAGAGAGACTGGTAAGTACAGATGGTCTGACAGAATTGATCTTCCACTCACGATCAATAACAGGGCTTTTTTCAAAACCTGGGCACTACTTCAAAGTGCCGTCTTAAGACATAGCTTATTGTGGGTGAGGTTAGTGGTGCAGGTTCAGGCGCAGGTAAATGGCTTGTTGCAGAACCAAAATGACTTCAGAAGTAAGTGCTTACTGGTGCTATTGTGAGCAGCAGCTTGTTGTTGACTGTTGAAAATGCCAAAAGCTGTTAATTTTATTGTGATTTTGTGGAGTGGACCCTGCATTAGGAAGAAATAGCTCCTGTGAAAAGTACCACTTAGAGCCAGAAATATTTTTCAGCAAAAACAACTTGCAAGTCTGGTTTAAATCCCAGACAGCTCTATGACAACAAGTTCAGAGAAAACTCTCTGAATCCAGTGAAGTCCTTACAGCGCAGGAGCTGAGGGAGCCTGGAAAATAAATGTGATTGCTACAGCTTTTATTCTGTCCTGTCATAGGTAGGAGGGCAGCCCACTGAGAGTACCTCTCACCAGAGCCCTCTGTCTACCGACTTAATTCTCGACCTGCTCCAAAGTCCCGAGTCTTACCCGTAATATCCTGACAGGGGTAGGGCCTGCCTGCCCTGTAGGAATGGTGCAGTAAATAATAGTTGGCTCAATATTGAGCTGACTGAGATCTTCGTTTTTTCTGCTGTGAAAATTATCGCCACTGTCTCTCTCATGGAGGCCAAAGCAGCAGTACAAAACCCTGTGCAAGACTCCTGCATTTGGAAAGATGCAATAGAATAGCTTGTTTTACTTTTCTGTTCCAGCTCCTGGGTGTTAAAACAGCCAGGCAGAAGAGAAAGGAAGGGACATCAACACATAAAGAAATGTTCTAACTGGCAACCATGTCTGTGGAAAGCGGAATGGAACTGGTTTTGACAAGCTAAGATTGCTTGTATACTGACGTGTGCTATCCCATTTCCACACCCCACTTACCTCTCTCTCCCTGTGACCTCTTTGAGGTTATTATGAGTGCAGTGTGTTTGTGCAAAACCCCTAATTAGTGACACGCTAAACAGAATTAATGTTGTGCCTCGTGTATTAGGATGGGGGTTCAGGTGAGTTGAGGCTCCAGTCCTGCCTCTCCCACAGGTGTCCTGTGTGACGCTGTCTGCTATATCTCAGACTGTCACCTGCAAAATGGCATAATAATCTTTGCTTGTCTGCTGACAGGATGCAGAAATTCAGTACTTAAAATACACTCGCTTCAGTAGTGACAGTCCTTAAAATAAACTCGGTGCATCCTCATGAAGGAAGCAGCAACAGTATTTCAATACTGCAGAAAATGGGAACATCAGAAAAGTGTGCAAATAGTAACTGTGCTAAAAATAGTTTGGTAACCCTGTTCCACTGTATCAGAACGTATAGGTGTCACGTTCATAGACTCCAGACAAATTTCTGAAACTTTGTAGATGCAGAAGAATGTTTTGCCAACTGGTTGACAGCATTATCAATTACATTATTAATTCTTTTACAGAAGCTTAAAAGGGAACTGGCTGTGGCACCAGGTCTCTTGGCCCCACCCAATCCGGATTATGCTGAATACCATAAATACATAGATGAAATGCTTCCATCTGAAAGCCCCGTACTATATGGACTGCACCCCAATGCTGAGATGGGATACTTGACAGCAACGTCAGATAATCTCTCCAAAGCTCTTTTGGAAATGCAACCCATGAATTCATTCGTAGAAGAGGGATCAGGCCAGTCTGCGGAGGAAAAGGTAAAGTTCTTCATCTGGTGCATTGTCAATGCTGTTAATGACATGTGAGGCGCACATCTTACTGTGTTATTTCAGCAAGAGACTTCATTTCTAGGAAAACAAAGATGCATCAAATCAGCAAAGGTCAGCTGAGTGTTAATAGCAGTGATGATAATGCGCCAGCCCGTGCAATGTGCTGCACTAGGGAGGAATTTGGACCAGAGGAATTTGGACCACAAGAACATCTAACCTGTTACCCAGAGCATTTCTTTTTCACTTTGAATTTAACGTGGGGTGGGAAACAAGGTATGCATCTCTCTTGCTTTTTTTGTGTATAAACAAGTACAGCAACACTAACTTACTAAAAAAAGTTACGGTTGGTTGAGCTGGCGAGTCTGGTCTTCACCGCTGCGCTTTGTTCCCATCTCCTGTGTGATAAATCTCCTTTGGGTAGCTTCCCTGCTCCTTCCCGCTTGTGCCGAGCGTAGGACATCCCTCCCAGCCCACGGTCCTGGCTTCTGCCTGCCGCATTCCCAGCACAGCCTAGCAGTGGTGCGTAGGGTCCCCAGGCCGGGAAGAGCAGAGTGCTCTCCCACCGCTCCCCTCCCTGGGGCCATGATCTGAGCAGATGTGGCTGCTCCAAGAGACTTCCCTCGCAAGCAGCGGCTGAGGAGGAGGTTTTTCAGGGCTTTTTAGTTTTCTCGTAGGCTGAAGAGGTGAAATCTGGGCAAGGAGGCTGTCTGACGACCTCTTAGCCTCAGCACCTCTCTTGTACCAAATCTGGACTTTAGCAGAACAATAACATTAATACCTATAAGCTATCAGATGCTGGGTTGAAGGGACCAACCCTAATACAAAGATAAGCTTTGTTACAATATGGATCTAACTGGGGCACTGTAGTTCTGTTTGTAGTCAAAATATCTCAGACGCCCAAGTATCTTAGTACAGCCAAACTGATTCCAGAAAAATGTAAAGGACTGGGTTTTAAGCATGGAACAGTACTGGTGCTGTGCTTAATAGATGAAATGAATAAAGGATGGGCAGGAAAGGAAAACGTAATCAGAAATCTCAGCTAGTTCTGTTATCGGACCCTGCTGTCTTCTGCACCTTTCTTTCTGAATGCAGACCTGAGAAACTACGTCCAGATGCCCTTAAAACTGGCATATCAAGAGACTGAGCCTTCAGCTCCTTATCCTTACCAGTTAATTAAATTCCCCTGTGACTGCACTCTTGTTCTGCAACTCTCCATCCCTTTCTTTACTCCCTCCTTTTCCTCTGGGCACTTCTTTTTTTTCTCTTATCATCATCAGATCATGGAAATTTTGCAGGGGAGAATATGACAGCTCTGCATGCATGTAGCCAAACAACGCTTCTTTTCCCGGGAGGAGCATGTGCTTTTCACTTTCAGTTCCCATCCACTTTAGGGAGTCTGGTCAATTATATATGGCATTCATCATTAATTCTGCCAAAGTTAAAGCTGAAATGGAGACTGAGCTGCATTAATGTTGTGATTTCAGTTCCTGCTCATTAGTAGTTATGAATTGTTCTTCATTTATGTTCTGTCTCAGTTCCAGAGCAGGCCTGTGGGGAGGGAGAGAGGCTCTTTTTGGGGGTGAGACATGTGTGTGCCTGTGCCTGCGCTGTATTTTGCCCCATGCCCGAGACAGTAAGGACTGTGGGTGGTGGAAGGGGTGATGGAAGATATTAGGTACTATAAAAACACAAACTACTAATCACGCTTGACTGAAAACCAAGGCAATCTCAGGGTATATCCTTGTAACAGCAGTTATCCCAAGCCCGCAGACGATGCGTTGGTGGACTTTGGGGGTCAATGTTATTTGAAAATGTAAAGTTAAATAGAAGCTGCTAAGTGCTAACTGGTTTGCAGTCATTTCTCTCAATACTGTTGCCAAAGAGACCGTGAAGGTGGGGTAGCATCTCTGGTTTTTATCTGCCTAACCAAATGGGATGCTTGCGCTCTCCTGGAGAAGAAATCAGACTTGAAAGCAGAAGAGTCAAAAAGAGCTGAAGGCAGTGATTTCTAATGGCTCTGTTTGTATTGGCCTGGACAGATTAAGAATGTCCTGGATGATATTCTGGAGATGCTTCCTGAAGAGTTTAACATGGCAGAAATCACGCAGAGGACTACTGCCTGGAGCCCCTATGCCCTCGTTTGCCTTCAGGAGTGTGAGAGGATGAACCTCCTCCTTTCAGAGATCCATAGCTCTCTTAAATAGCTGGACCTCAGTCTGAAGGCAAGTGACTTTTTTATTAACAGTACTGTTGCTCTTCTATGTATTTTGGGGCTTTTTGTTGCTTATTTGGAAATGAAAGAATAGCTATTCTTTACAGTGCCAGTATGCTTTTTATTTTTCTCCAAACAAAGGGGGAGTTGGTTTTCTCCTCACATGGAAGTGCTGCAATCCGCAGTCTTCTATGATGCTGTGCCAGACACATGGACAAGCCTATCCATCCACATACAGCCCTGCCCACTGGCAAGTACCCTGCAGTAACAGGGTTTAGCTACTATGCACAGAGCTATTCCAGTGATCTAAAACCAGCAGCTTTGTTCCATTTACTTTTTTGTCCAAAATTTGTCTTGATGCAAGTCAGTTTTACTTTGAAGTGAGTTTTGCAGAAACACTAAGCACTCTGCTAAAGCGAAGGCCCCGTCACCTCCCTTTGCCACAAGTACTGGGGGTGTTCAGCATCTTGCAGGATTCCTTTTCCCCTACCCTGTCACCAGCAAGATCCACTTGCAGGCAGTGAGAGACAGATAAAACAGGCAGTGTTTTTGGAGATTCCTCTGATATCTCATGGCAATGTGTGCTGCAGTATGCTGTTGCTCAGTCTCTGTCAGATTCTCTTGTGCTCCTGATTTGTACTTTGCTCTGGCTTACTAGAAGTTTAAATGCACCACTGAAGATGGTATCAGACAATTTGCATTTAAGCAGCCATCAAATGCTGTTACCAATTTCTGGCAGTTTCTGAAGGTGTGTTAATATCACTAATGGTGACATTCAGGTTTCTCCCCAAGACACAAAGTTTTACAGGGTTGAGCATACTCACATTCTCTGTTGCCAGCAACCTGTCTCATGCTGATCACCATCTACAGTTGGTTTTGGACATACCTACATCAGGGAAAGAACAGTTTCCACTAAAACCATGACCTTATGCTTACATAAGCATATACTTTGTTTACTTCAGCCATGTACTTTCTCTGTAGACAAAAGGACTCTTTTATACTCAAAGTCTGCCATTTATTTTGTCTAAAAAAGTAGTACATAGAGATTAAGGCAGAAGCTATTGCTGCTTCTCTTTCAGCGTAACCAGTCTTCTCGTGCAGTATGAAGAACTTGACATCTGGACACAGGACCCTCTGCTGCCAGCACCGGTGTGGCTTTCTGGCTTGTTCAATCCTCCGTCCTTTCTGACAGGTAAGCAGTGATGGTTGTAAGGAACCAGGCATATGGTTTCACTGCCAGACATTTTTTTTTATGACTGGTGTTAGCTATGTTCGTGATGCTGTTTGGAGAGTTCAGCGCAGTTTAAATAAAAAGATAACAATCAGCCAAATACCAGAACAACCATCTCCTGAAAGCAGGGGGAACAATCCAAATTCATCTTCAGTCTACTCAGAAGTGTGAAGACAAAGCAGCTAAGGAAATAAAAGCTTGAATTTCACAGTTTAAAAAAGGTTAAGAGTGCAAGTTTTCCTACCCTTACTATTTAACCGATTCAGTCTATATGTCATGGTACCATTCTGGTTTATTCCTTAGTATTAATGCAGTTACCAGGCTAAGAAGAAAACATAAGTGAGTCTCCCGGTCCCCTTTGTGTCGTCGTTGCCACGGTAGGGGATGAAAAATCTTCAGCAGTGTATTCATGTCTTACTTCTTGCCATGATCACAGCACATACGCATGTATTTATTCTGAAGACCACAGCGAAGCCACGTGAGAGCCCCATAACAGTGTAGCTCAAATTCTGCATGGCCACCAATGGCACCGAGATAATCCTTCGCTAGCCTAGCAGAAAGGTGGCCGGGAGCTCCTCACAGGACACTCTGGCCGGCCTGCCGTCATTCCCTGGAGACTATGGGCAGTGGGAGCCCAGGGAGTGTTTGCAGCCCAGGCGCTGAAGCACCACTCCCTGTACTTGGAAGCAGAAGGGGATGGCAGCATGAGGGCTGGCAGGCAGCTCCTCTTCTCTCTGCTGCTCCTGTCGAGGTCCCCAAATGGTGCTCATTTTGTGCCACAGGCATAGAAAAACGCTACTGTATTTTTCACTCCTTTTACTGCCTCTCTCCAAGCCTTCTCTTCGGGGCACTTGTTCCTGTCAAGGGCTGGGGGGATGTAAGGACCATGCAGGCTAGAATAGGTGTTAGCAGGGGCTTGTTCTGAACGGGGACTTGACTTGGCTGGAGAGAAGCGCTGTCTCCGAGTGCAGACAGCAATGCAGTCTTGCTCCCCTCCGGGGAGGAGGGGGTTGGTTTGTTCTGTACTGTGCAGAATGTTTTGTTTCCAAACAATTGCATTCATGCAGCTTTTTTGCCTTACTTCAAATAATGGCCAAAGGAAAAAAAACAAAACAAAACAAAACAAACCCAAGTCAGTCTCAAGCTTAAGCACAACTGGCCCAAGAGGGGCATGTTAACAGTTCTGATATTGAAATTATTGTCTGGATATTGAAAGTATTATTTTTTTAAAGCAGTAATGCGGAGCATGGCACGCAAGAACAACTGGCCTTTGGACAAGGTGTGCTTGACTGCAGATGTTACCAAAAAGACCAAAGAAGATTATAGCCACCCACCAAGGGAAGGAGCCTGTATCTGTGGACTTTTCATGGAAGGTAGGATATAAACTTAAATTGCTTGAGCTCAGTAACCTAGTTCAGGGACTCTGGCTTCCTTCATTAGGTAGATAAGTAAGTTCCATCAGGAGATGGACTAAAGTGTTGTGATCCTATGAACAGCACTGAGGAAGTTTAGGAATGGTGGTGGTGGACTGTTGGTGTTGGTCTGCTGTGACTTTAAATTTCATACCAGCTTGGTGTCCTAATCACTGACTATACTTCATGCATTTAAATAACTGTTAACCGAGCCTGCGCAAGGTCTGCACTGTGGTAAAGCAGAAGCTCTAATCCAGTTGAGGTTCAGAAGCCTAAAGACTATTCCAGAGATTTTATATTTCACCCTGATACTGATCACCTAGAAATTTTCTGCAGCTTAGAGGTGCAGAATAGGGTTCGTAGTTACCAGATGTTGGTAACCTGGATCAAGCCATCTACACAGTTGCAGTTAAACCAAAACAAAAACAAACAAAAAAAATCACACATGCACAAAAATTTTTCAAAAGCATCTTTCTCCTGTTTTTTCTTCCACCTTGGCAGAAAGCTGTCAGTTCTAAACAAACAGACCTAAAGAACTCTGAATTTTTCATTTGCTAGGCCATGGTACTTATAGGCCGTTGGGGAGGCATACCAAGAAGCAACAAAATACTTGAGAACCCCTGTATTAGCATGAGGTATAATGACACACCTAAGTGGGTGATGTGTAACAATGATGAGAGTGGACTTTTTCACCAGGGCTTCCAAGCAGTCAATTATTGCAGTAGCTGTAATACGGTTGTAGGCTGTCCCCGAGTGGAAATCATGTTCATCTTTTGAGCTGCAACCCCTCTTTTAACAACTTTCAGAGGATAAACGTAGCTCGCTCTTTTGGAACTCTGTTTTCCTGAGACTGAAGCATCTAATTTAGGAATGACAACTAAGGCCCGCAGTCACAATGAGATTTTAGTTTTAACTTACTTAGGCTGTCAACTAAGTTACCGCTAATTAAAGGAAAGATGAATGATTCCAACAGGAAGTTAGAGAAAGATCATCATTACTTGTACTCTTCACCAGACCTGAATATAATAAAAGGAAAGTGCTCTTTTGGAAGGGCATTGCTACTACAGCAGGTAAGCCCCAAGGTGAAAGTCGGGGCAGGGTGGGGGGCTGGAGCAATGATGAGCATGTCATTTGACTGCTGTTTTTTGAAATGGTAGCCTGAATTTCTCAGAGGTTTTTTTTTTTAAAACATCTGTCACTCAAAGGGAAATACTGTTCACTCCTCCTCTGGATAGGAGGAAGGTATCAAGGAACCTTGTGAACTGCAGTTTCTGTGTTTCTGTTGATATTTGCAAACATAAATTTTCCTGCTGCTACATAAATAAATACTCCTAAAATCCACAACAAGCATCTGCAATGTTTTATATGCTAGTTTGTTAGAAGAACACACAACAAACTTAAATCCGGCAGTTTTCAGAAAGTGCATTGCCCTTCAGCAGCACAGAACTCATCTGTCTTGACTACACTGAAGTACTTATTTGATATATCTCACTATACAAACATATGCTAAATACTCCAGTGTAGTTCTCTATCTTTTGGAATACTTGATCATAAACTAGTGGAGAATTAGGAGAACTTGACTTTGACAGGCACATTCAGTGACAGGCACAGTCAGTCACAGGCATACTCCAAGTCCCAGCTGTAAGTAGTTCCCAGTCCCTGCTTTCAATAAAAGGGCACGCGGATGAAACCAGAAGTCCAGTCCAGGCATATGCTACGGAATCATCTCCACGTTCATACAAAGAGATGACACACAACAGGCCAACAACAGTCTGTGCTAAAGCTGTATGTTCAAATGCAGCTTTAAGTATGTAGCAATAAGCAACTGTTTAAACCCAAATTACTCTGGTCTTACACTACAGAACACCATGTAAACCATGTGCCTGCATTTATTGCAGGCGGTACATCCAGCTGGGGACCATAGCTGAAGCCTAGCTCTGGGAATTGACTCCACCAATGCCAGTCATTTTTGTAAGGGTTATTCCAGTGAATCGAAGGGAAACTGAGAATGTTTATGAATGTCCAGTTTATAAAACCAAAAGCAGAGGGCAAACTTATGTTTGGACTTTCACTCGGAAAAGCAAGGAGAAGCCAGCTAAGTAGGTTCTGGCAGGACCAGCTTTACTCTTGGCAGTTTAGTACTAAGCTTTCAATAGTATGCTCTGCTTTCTCAGTCTGCCTTGCAGTTATAGCAAAAGGAGGTGAGTATTTTTCACAGTCAGGTGGAGCAGGATCTGCCTCACAAAAACACAGTCCTTAACGTAACACTTGTGTGCTCTGTGTTGCTGTTTCTTCATCCGTCAGTGTTGTGTTCATGTGTTTCTCTACATAATGATTATTGATCTGCAACCATTCCTTCATTACATCAGCTATGGGAAAGTAAATGGGAAACATCAGCATCTGGGTGTAATATGACTCACCAAATACTCCTCTTGGTTATTCTTTATTCTGTCTACATAAAATGAAGTGTGTATCTTACAAAAATTTTAACATAATCATACTGCAATACAAACATGCTGCATTTAAACAAAGTTGTTTGGAAGCTTGGTTGTACATATGAAAAAATATCTAAGTATGAACTGTATGTAAAAAATACAATCCTGAACTTTGTGATTGAAACCAGTTAACCAGGTATGACTGCTGTAAGGTTGTTAGTTCAGGCAGCAGGTGCATCACACAAAAGCTGCCGGTGGCCAATTCTATTTTATTAGGACAATGTTTAAAATTTTTTTAGATTTTTTTTTTTTTTTTTTTTTTTTTTTTTTTTAAAAAAAACTCTTCCAATTTCATGTTTCAGTGATTAATTGCACTTTGGAATAAAAAAAAAAAAAAAAAAAAAAATCAGTGGTAGGTTGCATCAGCTTTGGCTGCAATATAATGGCATTTAGATGAAAGTACCCTTCCCTTCTTTCCAGGGACAGGTGGAGGAATAGGTTCAGAAAGCAAGGGTTGGGAAACTGAATCTTTATGGTCAAGTTGGAATACAAGGGGTTTTTTTTTTTCTTTAAAGACAGGGTATACTTTACAGGTAGTTGTTAAACACCCCTTCTGCAAACTTGCACAATTAGATAAATAAAAATATTGCTCAAATTGACCAAGTTCTCCATCATGTGGTTGTGTAGCTCTATTAAAAATTAACCACTCAAGGTTCAAGAGTGCCATTTCACTTAATGTACAGGTCTGTGCATGTAGATTTCTCTACCAAAACATTTTCCTGAGAGAACTTTTGCATAAGACCACATCAATCAAAGAGTTCCCAACATAGAAATGCATATACTATACTCTACGATTCTATCTTATATAAAACATAGTAATAACCTTTTGAAGTCAAAAATCTGTCAACATATTAACCAGTTGCAGGCACAGCTTGAATTCGGTGTTCTCAATTGTCATCCGCCAGTTGTTTTTGTAAACTAAAAGACATGAGAAAACAGTGTTAGTGCTTTTTAGGAAACTCAGGTTCCTCATAAACAGACAATTTCCATTGCTGAAGATGACAACTTCCAAAACAGCACTTCTATACGCTTCAAGCAATCAATACAGATTTCAAAATAAGCAAAAGTATTTCAATTTCTTAAGCAGATGACTTGTTTACACAGACAGTACACACACATACACTTTAATGAAGCTGATTGCAGCCTAGGAGAAATCTGAAGTCTGAGAGACTTCTTTTGCATAGGTCCAGGATCTCCCCGAGGCCATGGAAATCAAGTATTATTTAAAGGGCTAGGGCGGTTTAGAAAGGAATGACCATGGGGCACAGCCCTCACCTTTCCAGGTACTCCTTGACGTTGTTGTA
This sequence comes from Sagittarius serpentarius, assembly GCA_034782735.1. Classification (NCBI taxonomy): domain Eukaryota; kingdom Metazoa; phylum Chordata; class Aves; order Accipitriformes; family Sagittariidae; genus Sagittarius; species Sagittarius serpentarius. The sequence continues at coordinate 10,280,093 of JAVKLA010000073.1, read as the reverse complement.
GCCGTAGAACTTGGCCAAGTGGATGAGCATGCCTGTGGCACAGCGCCCGTCCCGCCGGCGGCAGTAGCTGCAGTTGCACACCCCACGACAAGGAGGACAGATCCAGGCCTGCAAGGGGGTGAATGTGGGAGGGGGAGTAAAAGGCAAGCCATAAGTAAGGTTATATTCACCTTCCCATCGCTGAGACAGACACAAGTATGCCTTCCCTACCACGTGATTGTTCAGGGCAGGGTTTTAAAAGCCTGTATCAGCCAGCCAACCAACCTCGTTAACGCTTTGCAAAGTCTGCAGGATTAAAGAAATGATTAAGTACTGCCCTGTTTGCTTGAATACTTCTTACTCTGAAGACTCAGGTTCTCTGATGTCCTCAGTATTCATTTTCAAATAGACTAAAGGCATCTGTAATGCCCAGTGATAACTCATCCTATGCTAGGCTGACCGTAGTGAACCCCCTGGAAAGAGGTGGGTACCCACTGTGAGAAGTTTCTTTGGCTCTGCCTGCTGGTACAGCACAGTTCCTGGGACTGAATTACCCAGCACGTACCTGAAGTCAGGCGTCTCCCAGCTGCTCAGCAACTGAGCATAGAGGCGCAGGTGCTAACAGCCTGCATTACTTGCCACACTGGGCCAGCACATCAAAGCTGTTAGTTCTCTACTGTCCTTCGGAACAGCCCAGAAGCCCATCTCTAAGGCAGAGGTGGGGGGAGAGGAGGTCCCAGAACAAGCTGAGCACAGAGAGAGCTATTCTGCCGAGAGGTCCTTGTGTACCCACGTGCCTCATTCTCTGGCAGCAGCCTGTGCTCTCTCCTTGCTCAGTGCCTCAGGGGACAACAGAGAAAAGGCAACCAACCCTAAGACTTTTAGGTATCCTTCTCCTTTTTTCTCATATTTAAAAATTATAATCTAAACCAAGTAATTGGCTTTGCATGCCACGTTACTGAGAGCATTAAAAAAGGGTACATTTTGGCATTTTTCTGAAATGGGACAGATTCCTTTTCTTAAAAGCTTTCCCTGCACTAGCTGGGAAGCAAGTAAGTGGAGCTCCAAAGCATGACGATGGGTGGATTGTAACCCAGGTCCAGCACCTTCCACTTGAGTTCCAACAAGATCCGTGTCAGCTGTAACAGTACTATACCACAGATGATCTCATGGGAGAAAGCTTTGAACGTTTGTTATCATGAGCATATACTCATCACAGTTTACTAACAAAACCATATTCATTATACTTGTATTGGGTTTGCAGGTTTTAGTAGTGGAGGGGAGAGGCTACAGCAGTGCCTTCTGTGAGAAGGTGCTAGTAGTTTCCCCGGCTCCAAGACAGACCCACTGCTGGCCAAGGCCGAGCCCATCAGCAACGGTGGTAGCGCCTCTGGGATCACATATTTAAGAAGGGAAAACCTGCCATGAAGAGAGGAGCGGAATGCGAGAGAAACACCTATGCAGACACCAAGGTCAGAGAAGACGGAGGGGAAGGAGGTGTGCCGGAGGAGGTGATGCCCCTGCAGCCCATAGAGGTGAACAGGGGAGCAGATCTCCACCTGCAGCCCGTGGAGGACCCCACGCTCGAGCAGGTGGATGTCCAAAGGAGGCCGTGATCCCATGGGAAGCCCACGCTGGAGCAGGCTCCTGGCAGGACCTGTGGCCCCACAGGGAACCCACGCTGGAGCAGTCTGTGCCTGAAGGACTGCAGCCCGTGGGAAGGACCCACGCTGGAGCAGTTTGTGGAGGACTGTCTCCCGTGGGAGGGACCCCAGGCTGGAGCAGGGGAAGAGCGTGAGGAGTCCTGCCCCTGAGGAGGAAGGGGCAGCAGAGACAACACATGATAGACTGACTGTAATCCCCATTCCCCATCCCCCTGTGCCGCTTGCGGGGAGTTGGTAAAGAATTCAGGAGTGAAGCTGTGCCTGGGAAGAAGGGGGGTGGGGGGAAAGTGTTTTTAAGAGTTGAGTTTATTTCTCATTATCCTACTGTGATTTGATTGGTAACAAATTGACTTGAATTTTTTTTTCCCAAGTCAAGTCTGTTGTGCCTGTGACCATTAAGTGATGAGTGATACCTCCCTGTCCTTGTCTCGACCCACAAGCCTTTCATTATATTTTCTCCCCATCCCACCAAGGAGGCGGGGAGGAGTGAGCGAGTGGCCACATGGTGCTTTGTTGCCCTTTGGGCTGAAACCACAACACCACTGTCTCTCCAAGCACAAGAAATGATACTTACTGGATCAAGCAGTGCTGATTTCACATCTTCCCCGTATCGATTTCGAAGACATGGTCCACAAAACTGCCCTCTTACTCCTCCACAGCCCTGGTTGCGACAGACTGTCTTTGTATCAATTGTCTTTTGTCGACACTGGTGGCAAGTACTACCCTAAAGTTGGAAAGGAGGAGAAACACGTATGTATGAAGGACATCTTAAATGCTCATTGCTGAACTTTCCTAATATATCTGCTGATAGCAAAGCACGAACTTCAAACCAAAGTCAAATTCAGCAATGAAAATCTTAGTAAGAACTGTAAGTTCTGTTATTGTGATAAATCATATAGTTATCTGGAGAGATGCTAGGAATTTTAGAGACAGTGCCCAGCCTCAGTTGCATTGGGAGTCTCAAACTACCTGAACCTCATGTTGCAGTTCTGATCCTTTCCTCTACCTAGAAAAAAGCTAAAACTATTCAGAAAATTACCTTGTGACTCATCTCTGCAAATACAATGAAGCATGAAATATATAGTAATCTGATCATCTAGATCTTCATGACAATTACTGGCCAAATCCAGTGAAGGAAAAAGGAGTTCCATCAAAAGCTTTGGAAACTACCCAACCCATACAGAAATGTCATTTCCAGAGGGTACAAACAGCAGTGATCACTATTATATAATGGTACAACCACCACCATCACATTTATATTAAGTGAGAATGAGAGATAAAAGGGATGTCAGTTCTTATCAGCGGTGAGTCATAGCTGTAGCAAATTCCACTTAATAGCTCTGTGGCAAGAGAGCACTTCTTTGCAGAGCCAAAAAGTTGGTGGGGCATATCAACCAGCACAGGCAAGCCCATGGAAGCCTGGCAAAGCTTTCAAAGTTTCAAAGTGGCACTCTCCAGAGCCTCAGGAAAGCATACCGTTTAGCAAACACCAGTGAACTATTAAGAGACTTTCAGTTTCAAGCGCGTGGACACACTAAAGAATGCAGCAGCCACTTACTAGAACTTTGTCATAGATTTTGTCTTTAACAGTGATTGCAATGTTGTCCAAGTCCTCCTCAGTAATGTCCTCTACTGGACGGTGAGATGAATACTTTGATGATCTCCTTCTTTTGCGCACTCCACAATCCCCCTGCTAAACAAATTCATCTCAACACCTTTTGTCTGGTGTCATGAAGACTTTGTCACCACACTTGGTGACAAATTCTTTCATTTATAATGCATATGCAGTTTAGAGGGGGCTGACTACAGGCTTATGGACTGCTGCAAGAACAGGGAATAGAGTTTTCAGATCATCACTGCCTCTTTCTCTCTCTCTCCCCCTAATCTTTTCTCTACTCCATTTATTATTTACTCTGTTTATATGTTCTTCCTTCCCATTATTGCTACTTCTATTTCCACAAATCCCTAACATGTTTTTCTGCTACCTCCTTTCCTTTGCATTCCCTGCACACCTACACTGTAACTCTTCAGACTCCATTTCTTCCCTCTCAAAATAAGGAACTATGACCATCTTCCTTCCCATGCTTTGCTCCTTCAGTCTCCTAGCATATTCTGTAATTGCTTTCTCCAATGACAATCTCTAATGTCCTGCAAAAAACCTTTACTGAGGTTTTAGGTTAGTCCTGCCACACCCAGCACCTTCTTATTATCCTGTTCGTTACTCGGAAAAGAGTCCTCCACTCACTATTAAGTGCTCTTTTTTCCTTCCGAATATCATTCTCTTTGACCCCTATTCATGTACAAATCTCATCTGATCTTTAGCCTTCCCCCTACCCCACTCTTAACACCTCATTTGTCCTTCACCCTAGATCAGCTCTGTTCTCTCAAAAATAGTCATTTACCAGCTCAGGTTCTCATTCAGTGCTACTCTATTTTTTTTAACAGCCAAGTTCCCTCTATAATGCTTCAACTATGCCCAGCACTCACTCCTACAAGCAGAAATGGGATCCAGCCTGTGCAGATGAGTCTTCCTCATAAAGGCTAAACAGTAAATACAACCAAGACAAATGACCACCGTAAGCTAAGGGAGAAAAAAAAAAACCACAGATTTAAAAAAAAAAAATAATGGGGAAGAATAAAACCGGCAACCTTTGAATGGCTAGCCAGTACCGCAGCAGTTTGTTGCTGCAGATCCCCTTCATTCATTCTCAGTTCAGCTATGTAACTCCTATCTTCCCTCTACTATTTTCAGAGAAGGGTTTTTGCTTCTTTTTTCTGAGTCTGAAGATAGAGGAGATCTGCTTTGTCACCTCCACCAGCCCTACTGCCTTGCCACTCTAAGGCCTTCTACGTTGTGGGCTCTACTAATTTTCAGATAATGAATAAATAATAGACTGTAAGTAAACTGCCTTGCTATGTTTGGACAACACAGGTCACAAATAGAGCCCAGTTAACGAGTGAAAGACGAGGCAAGAAGGCCTGAAGATAACTTCTTCTGTATCTAATCCCAACCAAAGGTTCTCATTAACTTTCTGTAGGATGTGATGTCTGCTCTAAGTGCTGGTCAACAATTTAAATGTTTCCTAATCCCTGACTACTGGAGATATCAAAGTCTGGCAAATACCACACTGAGTCTCTTCTTCAAGAGGTTTTGTTGTCTATAGCTACGGAAGTGTTCTGCAAATTTTACAGCTGACACAGTAAATTTTTCCAAGGCAAATTTTTCTGGTGGACGAGCATTTCTGGTTGGGTTCATGCGACGTGCTATCTGGCCTTCAGAAAATGTCCTCCTCGGGATTTTCTTCTGTTTCTAGGAAGAGAAGAAGATTCCAGTAACCATCCTTTCAGTTACGTTTGTAGTGTTAAAACACCAGGAATGATCTGAAAATGTCTCTACCACACTTGTACTATCATGAATTAATCTGTTCTTCTCCCGCTCCTTATTTGTTAAGCCAAACTTTACCAATTTCTAGAATTCCTAAGTGTTCTCCCTACACACTATACCTTTTTGCTCCTTTTAAAACACCACACCTTCACAGTCAAAATCTATTCCAATTAACATCACAGAACTATACCAAAATTTTACGTACGGCATTAAGGTAGAATCTAGCGCTCACCGTTCTTCAGTAGCTACATGTTCAGATTTTCCCACAACCTGAATACACTTTCAAGGAATAATCCAAATACTAGGTTATTTTCTTCTATATTTTTTAAATTGAAAGGGCATTAATAAGCTGCTTCTCCTACCTCCAGATTCCTAAGACCTGGAAATTAATAGGAGGCACACAATACCCTCTTCAAATTGTCACACCTGCTGATTACTGTGTGACTGAATTCATGCAACAGAAGTCCTGCATGGACACCTACCATAAAGGCAGCTACTAAATTTGACAGCATAAAGAAGATGTAGGAAGCAAGTCTGCTTGCTACCATACACTTTAGTTATTTCCTTCGAAAGAAGTGAAAGGCACGTTATGAGGAGACGGGCTGAAAGTCAAAAAAGCAGCACGTGAGGCAGCTAGAATACTGATGCCCTCCCCCTTCCTCAAGTACAGATACTAAATAAGAGCAGCAGGCTTATGTATGTATTCAAAGGATGTTTAAGTTTCTATAGGATTTATCTAGAGCTAGCAAGGTTCCAGCCTTTCAAAGACTGTATAATTTGGCTTCACCTTTTCACCTGACAACCACCACACCAGCATTTCTACGTGGCCTTCCCAAATACATGGCCCTTCAATTTTTCCACAAATCTCCCCAGTTTATAATATATGTGGAAAAACACAACTCTACAGAGAACCTAGAGGGGTTGACAGTTCTCTGCTTCTAGCCGAAAGTCAGTTAAAATAACTACAGTATCATTCCAGGCTCATGTTGAAGTGGTTGAATTTCATTAGCATAGCTCTACTGGGAAGCGTGGATTTTAAAAGAAAAGCCTGCCAGAGGAAAATTAATAGGATCTAAACCCAAAGGAAAGGAACTACTCTTCCTTATTCCCACATACACAGACATTTGTCTAGCATCTCAACAGGATTTCTGGGGCAAAAATGATAAAGAAGCATCTCACCTTGGTCTCTGGATTTCTTCATAAATTATAAAATTCCATTTCCTTACATAACCTCTGGTACTTAAATATTGACCAAGAGCAAGTCTATACAAATAAAGCGACCAAAACCAAAGAAAACCAGAACAAACTTCGTGAAAGCGTTTCCTCAGGGAACACATTAATCCTAAGTCTAGCAAAAACGACTGTCACCTCTAGCCAGTACTGGAGACTTACCGAAGGAGTCGAGGTGGGCGTTTTCACTGGGAACAGGTCGGGTATGGAATTCAGTTCTGCCAGCAGCTGGGCAAGCTGAAACCAACAGTGATGACGCATTTAAAACTCACCGCAAACTTGCAAATAAGCAACACCTATCATCCACTCTTCACGTGCACTCCAAATTATATCCGAACATACGAAGTTTCAGTGCATGAAACCTTTCTGGAGGCACTTTAAGTGGGGCTCATAAAAGCGGTTCATTTACCTCTGCATTTACCTGCAGAACAAAACCCTGCAGGCAGTACTAACTTCACAGCTCCCATTAATTCTTACTGGGAATTAGAATTAGCTAGAATTACATCCAGTCTTGTCGAAACAGCACTGACGCAGCACATTACAACATGGTTACGATATCTATGACCAACAACGAGAAATTCACAGTTCATATGACAGGAGGGAGAAAAGAAAGACAGAGCGCCCTGGGCCAGAATACTGTAAGATCTTCCCTGTGGGCTGTTTTACTGAATGACTGCTGATACCCCTATGCTTTTTGCCAGCAAACTCAAGAGTGTCCCTTTAAGCAGTGACATTATAGCAGGGAAAGTTTGCCCGTTGTTTTTTGGTAGTCCTTAGTAGCAATGACTAGGAACATCCCTTTTTCAATCATGACAGCTAGTGCCGATTTCACAAATGCTGCAAACCACAGCCAGTAATGCTACATACCCATTGCTTTGTGCAGATACACACAGTGACATGGTTGCACACTCATTTGCAAAGTCGTAAAACAACTAAGGCCCACCAGCAGTTCCGCTAACCATGGCGTATGCAGTATCAGAAGCACTTCAGCAGGATGATCTGTTGCACCATGTAGGAGATGTCCTGGAGGTACATTTCAACAGCAGCAGTGGCTGACAAGTCCAAAAAAATACAATCTGGAAGGCCAGGATGAGGCCGTCTTCTGAAAAACCAGCAATAGTGGGGATGAGCCAGGCTGCTAGCTGTCTCTGAAACCGCCATACCAATCATTAGATTAAAAGCTGGATACAGCATTTCTCAGTAAATACTTCAGTGTGGCATTTATTAAGAGCTATTTAATGTCAATACAGTACCGCAACTGGGATGCCAATGAATTTCACAATGGTTGAACCAGAAGGAAGAGTGGAAGGCGAGAAGGGTGGAAAAGCAGCAAGACCAACACAACAGCAGAGAAGATACAAGACACATTAAAAACACAGGTACAAAACCAAAGCAAGTTTTTACATGGGAGCTGCAGGCCTACACACCCAGGAGGGGTACTTGAGCCCCAAGACTGCTTGGAAGCTGCAACTTTTCCTGGAATAAAGTAAAACAGAAGGAGCCACTGAGGACCGAACATCAACTCGGATTTGCATGGCAGTGTGATCATTAGAGAGAGCTGGTAGCATTTTTGACAACAGCGGAAAAAGTATTAGGAAATGATCAGTGTCTCTCTTTTCACACCTACATGCACACATACACACACTTTCAGTAGTTATATAGCAAAGCATAACTGTAAACATCACATCCTACGCAACTGAAAAATTACATTTATCATCCTTAGCAGATTTTAGCTGGCTTTCCAATCAGTGACTGCCGCAGATCTGTCAGACACAAATGAAAAGTAGAAACTCTAGTTGTGCAAATGACACCACGAACCACCTGAAGGGACCAGCTGATTTTCTGACATGTTCTGAATATAAGACTGCAACTTAGGCATCTGTAACTTTGTTCACGTCTTTGTTCACATCCGCATACAAAATGCTTGGTTCAACTTTGGTTTTAAACTTGAGCAGGCTAGTCCTACCTGACACTATTTTTAGGGGTAAACGTCTGAATGCTGATGGGTCCTCTAGGGTTTTCCCAGGTAGAAAAATTCAAACACAAACCACGATGAGATTTTCCCCAAAGTCTCAGCACAGCATCAGTGGGGACCCCAAAATTCAAGTGTGCTGAAGCTAAGTACTTGGATGTAAATGTCAGAGAACAAAGCACTGCTCATAAGTCTTACCATGGCTTTATTTTCTTTAATATTCATGGCTCTCTTAAGCAGAGCACTGGAACTTTCCTCCTGTGTTTCTTTAATGTCTTCTTCAGACTCTGAAGCAGAGCCCTCTAGTTTGTCCCACCGCTTGCAGCTTATTTCTTTTGAATGAGGTGTGAGGGATTCACTGTCCTTTAGAGGTAAGTTAGAGAATGCCTGTTCAGGCACTTTTTTCTCAGATGACTTTCTGGTGGGAAACTGCAAGGCAACACGAAGGCCAAAGCTTCTTCTCTTGGGGGAAACTTTCTTCTTTGCCTCTTCCTTCTCTTCTTCCTCACTACCCAATAAATTACCACGTTCTTCATCACTCAAGTCCAACTCCATCGCCTAGAGGCAGGAAGAATCCCATGTTACATTACTGGCTGCGACATAAGAAAGGTCATGTTTAAATCACTAATTCTAGCCAGCAGTCTCACCACCTGAAGGCACTGTCATAAATTAATTCACCTAAATCAATGAATTTTTTTTAAAAGTGTGCAGTATACGACTTCTCCCTGTGCAGAGACCAACACAAAATCTACATATTATTATTGTCTGGGATACAGACATGGCTGTCTTCAGAAGAATAATCTTGCCCAGCACAGTCTACAAGCAGGGGAAGAAGTTCTCATTTCTAGTATGTGATGTTATATTAAATAAAGCTTTTTTCTCTTTTAAGGTAACACATATTTTTCTTCAGCATGAAGAAAGAACATCACAGTGTATCAGAAACACTCCTGCTAGAACATGAGGTTTACACAGAAGAGACAAAAAAAGAAGTCGACATATACATTCACACATAGGTGACTGCCTTTACCAGAACTCCTTTCTTGTTCACACCCACCTCACTTGAAGCAAAGCCTTCAAACGCTTCCGTTTCAGAGTCAGTGTCTTCAGTAAAAATCCTCTGCAGTTCTTCAGTGAGGTATCCGGACTGAAATCGACCCCCCTGTAAAAATACCAGCCAGCAGCTGTGAGAGACAGTCAGATACAGAGTAGTCACACAGTCACAATAAACAGGTTCTGAGGCTCAAGCAGGTACCAACTAAATGGCATATACTGTGAAAGCACTTTGCAGGCAAAGCCTGTCAAAAGAAGAAAGCGGAAGACATTCAGAGTTTCAGCACGGAGTTATTTTAACTTAGCAGGATTTTTTTTTTTTCCTCATTTTGGCCACAGGGTTTTAACTGAGCTGCTTCTTGGGGGGGAAACTTTCTTCTTTGCCTCTTCCTCCTCTTCTTTACTACTACCCAATAAAAATAAACCATCAGTTTTCTTATGTGTAAATTACCATGTTGTTTTGTATGTTTTCTTCTGGATGTAAAAACCAGGCCTTGAATGGAAGAAAATACAAACCGCAACCACAGTAAGAGAGAGCCCTCCTTTTTTCACCTAGCAGTAGAAACAGCACTCTCCTCTGGGCTTGCTGCAGCAGTACTCAAGGCTCCTGGAGATGGAGTCTGCTCCTTCTCACACTGTTAACACCATCACTGAAATGACAGATACCAACACAAAACCACAGGGCTTTGAACAGTCTGACTAACATCCTTCCACCTTCCAGCTGCTCAACTCTCTGTGTTTTAATGGTGCAGTTTATCATTCAAACGTGTTCTAGGGTAGATAGATCCCAAATTTCTGCCTACAGACTAGGAAGTAAAATGTCAGCCCATGAAAAATAAACTAAGATCTCATTAGAACAATCTTCACAATATGCACATTACATACCAATTAAACACAATGCATTTAGTAAATCAGAAATATATTTCCATACTTCCAATCAGAATTAGTAGAAGACCATCTGTCAACTTGTCCCTGTTAGTCTCCTGAAAGACTTGTTCATGGCAGGAACATGACCCATGTTCACACCACACCTGCGTCTTGGAAGTCAGCAACACTCAAGTTTGTTTCCCCAATTTTCCTCTGCTATTTCTTCCTCCCACGTGAGACACAAAAATGACCTTTCATTCCCTCCCTTCCCTGACTTTAATTACACACTTCTTTATGTTAAGATAGTACCTGGTGAAAAACAGATACAATAGATGAGTGCAAAAACTTACAGGGGAATGGGAGGGGGGAGCTACTGCATATGCTGTTTCTTTACACTTAAACATCTCCTACAAATTATTATGGGTAATTGGAGTGAGTTTTCTCTGAGCAAAATTACTTTATTCTTTTGTTGATAGCTGCAGTGCAGCTGCTTGAGAAAGGAACAAACACAGTAGGGAAGTTACTTTAAAGTTAAATTGCATTTCTTGAAGGGAAACAGAAGTTTTTACGCATTCTCTGTTTTAATGAAATTCCACAATGAGGGAGAGCAGGGGGGGAATAAGCTGTTTGTTAGCTAAAGTGACCAAAAATAACACACCTAGAGCTATGCTGTTACACCTATGAAGAATGGTCTACACAAGGTAAAACATGCATCAGGGATACCTATAGAAGAAACAGCTGAAACTCAGCAGAAACGCAGAGATCATGGGAGTAGGACTGCAGAAAGCCCTGAGAAAAAGCAGACACGCAGAGGTCACTACTTGTTAATACATTTGTGCACCAGCATCCAAGGGAACACCTGATGTACTAACATCCCATTCACCACTCGGCTGGGCAGCTGCCTTGCCTCCTTTTTCTGAACTTCCCATCATTTTGCTCTTCACACCAAAACTTTTTAGTTTCCTGCACGACAAGTACCTATGGTCTTTCTCAGCGACAGTGGTGGTTGGCATCATAAATGGATGGAAGTCAGGATAAAAAAAATCATGGTTTTATTGTACCATTTAGTGGTAAAGGAGTTAAACTCGGTACTGATGGAGATTTAAAATACTTTGCAGCCCAAGGGAAACAGAGGAATGATGAGGAAGGCTGCAGTGCCAGCTGCCAATTTGGAAAAAGTCTCACTGGGATTGCCAGTAACGTATGTTAAACTAACAGTACTTAGCTCTTCCACGGCATTTTTCATCAGAGGACTTTAAAATGCTTTGCAGCAAAGATCATTATCATAATCTCCATCTCACAAGTTGGGAAAAGAAGGCAGGGAGAAGTAAAGTATGGTGCCTGCAGCCCCCAAGCAGGCAGCAGAAGCTCAGGCTCCTGCACAAGGCTCCCCCTCCACCACCACCCTCTCCTCGTTGAACCTTCTTCATGCTCCACACAAAGCCACAACTACAAAAGCAAGCTACCTCCTGGTCTTCTGAAGTTACCAGTACCGGCATCTAGCGACAAGACTACAACGCAATTCAGAGCCCAGTACATTTCACTACGTTTCAGCCACTGTCTTTCTCCACAGCACAGATCGTGGCTCTACCCGCAAATGGCTTCTGCGCTCTCCTGAGGCCATTCGCTTACAGAGGCTCAGAAATAGCACACACTCATACAAGCCTCATTCTGTCTGCTTCCTTTGCTGCCATCTTCCTTGTCTTCAGCACCTCGTAACCAGGTACTGACCGGAGGGACTAGCGGGGGGGGGGGGAGGCATTTG
>JAVKLA010000073.1:10240350-10261044 GCA_034782735.1 Sagittarius serpentarius | reverse complement strand
GCTGCTGCCGGCGCCGCCGCCGCCGCCGGCCGCGCCGCACCATGGCGCGAAGAAGCCGCCCGCGCTGCTGCGGGAGGAGGAGGAGGAGGAAGGAGGAGGAAGGAGGAGCGGGGGGCGGTGGCGGGGTGGAGCCGGCCGGCGCCGGCGGGAAAGGCGGGATGGGGACGGGGCAACCCCGTGTGGCCTGGCTGGGGATGGGTCACAGCCGTCGGGGTCACCTCTGCGGAGCTCCCCGGTCTTCGGGGGGCGGGGGGGGGAGTTGGGGGCTCCCCGCTGGCACCCAGCATCGTCGGTTCTTCCCTACGCGCCCCTCACAGGGCAGCGGCTGTTAGTTCGAAAGGAGCGGCCTTGCCTGGGGGGGATACGCTTTCGTCCTCCAAATAATTTTAAAATATTTATTTACGCGGTACAGGTGTGAAGTGTGAGCCTTTTGAAAAACTCCCTCTCAAAAAAAAAAAAAAACGAAAGAGGAATGGAGGTGACGTCGCCTTGAATGCTTTGTGTGAGCGTTGCCCAGCTTCCCGAGTGGAGCGCCCTTGGCTTAACTGTGCACGTGAAATCTAAAGGTGAAAGTGGTGGGAAGCAGAGCTGGTCTCTTTCAACAGCAAGTCAAGAAGAGTTCATATTTCAAAATACCAGAAATGGTGGAAAGTAGGTCAGATTAGAGAAATGTAATTGGAAAAATGGGAATATATCAATTTTTAAGGCATCTTTCTTGCATGCCATTTCCTTTTTTACTATATTCTTCCACTCTTCAGCTAGCAGGAAGAAAAACGAACACAAAGACCTGGATACTGTTTTTCTAGTTTCCTCCGAATAACCTGTATTCTTTTGTCAAGAGGTTTAATTTTTATTAAAAACTTACGACGTTATATGTGTCCCTTTATTAATCACTGGGGGGGGGGGGGTACTAGATTAGGTACTTTATCTTCTGATTACCCACTAATTCAGTGAGGAAAGCAGCCCTTTGAGCAGAGACGTGCTCCCAAAGGTGGCTGATGGGGTGGGGTGGAGGCCCATGCACAGCTTCCCCCCCGTCCTGCTAACACTGTGAATCTTCACTTCTCCAATGCCATGGGAAGCGAGTCCGTCCGAAACCTGTCGCGATGGTATTTTCCTGCTGCAGCTTTGGTAATGGCATGGTGCACTTTCCAGTGTGGTTGTACTTGAGTTAACTCCTGTGATTAGGGCACATTTTATAAAGTTCCCTTCCCGTTCTTGCGTCTGAACTTTTCTCCCATGATGGGCCTGAGAAGGCTCCTCCATCTTAGCAGTACTGCAGGCGCAGGCCTCCTCTGATGGGGCTGTTGCCAATCATCCGTCTCAGCAGGATGGCCACTGCAGGTGGCTCGCGGGCAAAGAGCCCCCTCGGGATCGGCCGTGAAGTACCTACTCTGTTTGCAGTGCCACAAAATAAATGCGTGTCTTTACAGTTCTGTCTCTGGGATCTGAGAAAACAGCAGAACGGTCGATGGCTATGTCTGAACCGGGGCGGGGGGACACGTTCCACACCCAGGTTTCTGTCTAGCAGCATGTGGGTGAGCTTCCACAAGCCGTCTGGTCTGGATAGTTGTACCAGGACAGCAAGAAATTAACTTGCCCATGTAATCTGGCTGAAAGAAGCCCATGATAACTGTCTTTTTAGTTTTTGCATCGATAAAAGCAAATGGGATGAACCAACTGCATTCTTCTGTAGCTTGCCTTCAAACCCAGTTGTGAACTGCCATGCTCAAAATAAGTCCAGATTGTTTTGACTATTTTAATACTTTCTGGATGCCATCAAACTAAATGTTATACGCATGTTTTAATTTAGGGGAGAGCTCCAAAGTGCGTTGTACAGTCTGCCTGCTACGATGAGTTCCCAGGCCTGACTGGATATTTTAAATACTGTACTGTAAATATTGACTTAAAAGAAAAGTCAGAGAAAAGTAATGTTTTTGTAGGAAAGTGAAGGACAGATGAGAAATGGTCGTCTTCTGCCCCTTTCCAAACAGCCACCCTGAAAAGTGGAAGAAGAGCCTCCCATCTACCATGGTACCTGATCCTCGGTGTAACATGAAGTACTTCCAAGCCTTTATATTCCAGCCATATGGAGAGTATTTGTTAAGAGGGAACTTGACAAAAGTAGTTACATGCAAACAAAGCAGGCCATTTAAATACTGGTTTGCATTGCAATATCAGCTACAGAGGCGCCTGCGGTTGTCACTCAGGCTGTAGAAATAAGAAGCTTTGGGCATGAGGTGGAGAGTAGGGAATTCAGTAGAAGACAAAATGCAGGAATTATGTATAATATCAGCAAAATTGAAATGCAGACTTTTTAAAATACGAAAGAATAAAGATCTCTTGTGTGATACGTTCCTGAAAGACATGTATTTTATGTATTCTACTGCTGACCCTGGGTTTGGTTCTTTCACTTGTCCCCAACAGTCTACATTATGAAGCACTTCGTTTGTTAAAAGCTGTCAAGATGCTATCTTGGATTGCGAACAACAGATTTGAAATGACTGTGTTGACTGTCCTGTCCTAAATTAGAGTGAATAAAATTGCATTCTGTTACAATAGAGATGTGCAGCTATTATGCTGTTACAAATACATTATGAACCGCCTGATAATATCTTCTGCTATTTTATGCAATTTATTGCTTTGTTTCTCTTTTTTCTGTTAACTTTCCACTTCATTTTGTACTTTCACAATCATTGTCCTTCCCAGCATTTTCAAGCCCTTTTTGTCAGCTATCGCTCTTTATGTTGCTCGATTACAAGTGGGGGTTTATTTAGATTTTGTTAGTTTAATTTGTCTGCAGCTGTACCTCAAATACTTCTTAGTGTGGATTTTCCATCACTGAATTCCTGCCCATTTTCTTTACCGCTTTTCATATTACTTCAAAATTTGTTTTTCTAACCCCCAATAGCTTTTGTGTTATTGCCTTGTCAGTACGATCTCATCAGCTGCTCAGATGAGGTTCAGCTGGATACCAGGTACTCTTCAACTTCAGCCTCACATATTAAGCCTGAATTATTTTGCAGTGACTGGGTCCAGAATAGTTTCTGACTTTGCTCATCATCCCGTAGGAGTGTTGCTGATAATGTCTCAGTCCAGGTCTTCGGACTCCTAAGCTGTAAATTCTGTCTTGGGCTTGGTGTGGCCATTATAATCAGACTATAACTTTCTGAACAAAACAATTGTGTACTGAAGGAGTTATGAGCTGCTCACGATATGTATCAAGTATAGCAGATGCATTGGTTTATGGGGACCACCTCACTAACGTGCTGATCCACAGTAAAATTACAGGATGGGACCACCATCTCTCTGAAGTGGCCTTGTAAATGCAAAATTTGTTTGCCATTAGTTTCAAATGAACAAATACCACCCTATGTTATAATTCTAGATGTTAATGCTGTGAATTTACTGAGCTGGGTAAATATTAAAATCAATCCTCACTCCTGAGCCCTGTTTTCACTGCTCCCTCCAAGAGCCTCTAACTTGGCGGCCATTGTAATCGCAACTGGGGGCTTCGCTCCAGTCTTCCTGCCACCACGTTTCTCTGAGACCTGTCAAGCATTTTGAGTAGCACGCACTTTCCCACACTTCTCAATGAATGCTGACATACCTAACTTAAAAGGATTACTTTCTGCTGAGAGGAATTGTAATCCTCTTTTCCTGCTCTTCAAATCCTCTAGTAAGTGAAAAAGAAAGGCCAAGATCTGTTCTGCGGTGCAGGGCGAATCACCATCTCACAAGGTATAGAAGAAAACAACAAATCTAAGATTTACTTGTGGTCACGCTTGTCCAGGAGCTGTCCCCCTGACTATTAACTCATTGGCATCTTCCATCACTATTTTTACTGCTTTGATATTTTCTGTTTTAGTTTCTAATAGCTGTATGCATACATGCACAATGGCTACATGAATGGTGCTCAGGACAAAACACTTCTCTCGAAGGTATCTACAAAGAGCTACAGATACTGACTCGCCTTAACTTGAACCCACTTTTTAATTTTATGTATTCTTTTAACAAACCCTAGAAACATACTTTTAACTTATATACAAAACCTAGTGTTTTTTCAGACTGCCTAATGTCAATTTGGAGAGTATTTTCAGAAGCCGGTGCTGCTGGTGGTGGTGTTGGTGAAGGTTTGCACTCCCAGGGCAGGGTGTCAATGGTACCCGACACAACAACAAAAGCACAAATGTTGCTGCTACCTTGATTTCCACCCACCCATCTCAAAACCTTTCCTTACACGTGGTGTTTGTTGCAACAAATTGGCTTGTGGGTGAGGCTGAGGGCAAGTTTGGGTGACCTGGCACTACCAATTGAAAATGAAGCCTCAGGTTATTCTCTTGCAATAGTAGCCTGACTGCTGCCTAAAAGAGCCTTCCCCGTGCTCTCTCATAGTTCCCTTAAAAGAGCTGCAAGGGGGGGGGCAGTTACCAATAAAGCTTGCACTGCTGAAAATTTGATTTTCCTGTTCCGTATTGCAAACCAATATTTTGTTTCCAGTCATCCATAAAGTAGAAGAACCAGGAATAGTGTCCCCTCCCCCTTTCCATTACACTTATTAGGCAGCAAGCTGTACTTACAAGGTGGATGAACACCAGCTTTCAGCTTCCTCACAGGAGGTATTCTCCTTTCCAGTACGCTACTGCTGCAGCAAAAAAAATCCACACTCCAAATTTATGAGACGATCCTTAACATCCTTTTCTTGATCTAATTCCACAAGTCTCAGGTCAAGGTGAACAGCCATGTCCTTTGCTGATTCATCCTAAAATTCCTTGTTGATATTTGAAGGTATCATGTGGTTTTACTAGTTCTTAGCTGTGTTTCAGCCCACTGATGGATGGCTGCTTCCAAACTGCCCATGAGAGGGCTGTGTTAGTTTTAGCTAGTTCCTCTTTGGATAAATTCTGCAGCATCAGCAGAGCTGCACCATTTCAGTTGGATACGGGAAATACCCTTTTCTCCCCTACCTTCCCAGCCATTCATCTGGGACAAATGAGTCGTCTTGTTTCAGAGAAAAGAGCTCTGGATTTTCCCTTCAGAGGAAGTGTTGTTTTGTATTCTGTGAGCTAGGATCATCTGACCTTTCTCCTCCTGTTTTCCATGGAATAAAAAAAGGCTAGGAACATATGGCAATGCCCCATTTTGTCCACATTCTCTAGGTGGTTCACTTCCTAATTCTTTCTCCTATGTCATCCTTATTTCTTTCTGAGGCTGATTTGTCAGTTCTGTAAATCCTGCTGAAGATCATCGTCGTTAGCAAACTCCAGACTCACTAAAGTTTGCCTGGCATAAATTTTGTTAAAAAATCTGCTGTGTCCCTACCAATTGCCAGTCTACTTTGACATCTGAAGCTGGGAGAGTAATCTGCGCTGACTTCTCATACCCAACAAAGTCTTTGCATCAGAGCTCTTCTCTTGTATGAAAGGTCACCTTTCATGACTTCTCGGAATGCTTCAGGCTGCTATTTTCCTTGCTTTTGGCAAGTTCAGTTTCAGTTTCAATTTCAAATATGTTAGTAAATATTTGAGTTTTGCAAGTACTTCTACCGCCTGACATAAAGAGTTTCTTCAATTCAGTTACGTCTTGACTCAATGAGGTTTTTCTCCTGGGCTTCTGGATCTCCCTCAGAAATCACCTGCATGATTGAAGCGATGAGTTGAAAGCACAGGGAATCACAGCTTCTTTCATTCAAAAGCAGAAAATGAAGATATGTGGTAGGTATTTTTTTGGTGCATTCCAGTTTACTTACCATGTGCTGAAAGACCCTTTTCTGCAACAAAACAGGAAAAAGAAAAAAAATAGACTATTTTATTCTGCACCGTTCCAGTCCATCCATCCCATCTAGCTTTCTGCCCAAAGCTAGAGTTCACTTTCTGTCTCTTATCTTCTGTCCAGGCCATGTGTCCTCACTGCTTTCTACTTCTGAAACCACTTGACATCTTAGTCCTGTGTTTGTATTCAGATTCCTGGGAAAGCTTTCCTTCTTTCCTCTGAGATAATTTTTGCACTGGCATTTCATATGGCAAACATTTTGGCAGGTGGCCTCCATTGTGTTAGCTCGTTTAATCCATAAAAGGCTTAATCACTTCTTTTACATAGCATGCCTAGAATCCAGCTAGTGGACCCATCAGCTTCAACCCGTATTAGACACACTTATTAGTAGCTAACAGTATGTTCCAGCATCACATATAGTATCACTTGCTATGTGGGTTTGCCTATGAATATCCCATCTCTACACTAGTGCTGAGAATATAGTGAAGGGAGAAAGGAAGAATATTTTTGCTGTCCCGGTAGTTTACATTTCAGGTGACGGAGGCAGTGTCTCCATTCTGCAATCTGCACCTCTCCTCCTCCTGACCCTCTTTGGGAGCTCACACAGGAAAAATATCTAAAGTACGCAAGCTGCAATGTAATATTCCGAATAGCACTGCACGTTAAATAATATATAATAAACAGGTATATCATCAGTCTCTGGAGCCACAAGGGTAGAGGAGGCAAAGACAAAGTGTAAAGCACTATGAGGTAGAAGTGTCAAGTTTTGCCTTCCTGTGACACAGATATTGTGCCACCTGGATTCTCCCCAAAATCCAAATTATATGGTGTCTTATTGCTTTCCATGGCCACTAAACTGAAAGTGGAATTAACTTATTACCAGGAGTTGCTAACAGTGCGCCATTTACTAAATCTTTGCGGCAGGAGTAAAAGGAGCCAAGACAACTTGCCAGAGTGGACTGGACAAAGCGCAAACTGAAGCTGGAAGATCGGGTCACAGCAGCACAGATCTGGAGGTGAGGGGCACTGGGAGATGGAAGCGCAGAAGCAGAAAATAGGCTCCTGCAGCCTTTGCCTCTCCTCCTCTCTGGCAGCCAAAGCGACACATCCCTTGGGATATCTAAAGAGGATTCAAGCCTAGCCCTGCCCATGCCACCGCCTTCCTGCCTTGCTATGCCAGCCAGCTGGAAACTCACGCTAGAGGCTGCGTGGCCAGGTCTCGGAGGGGAAGGTGTGAGATGAGAGGTTCCCAGGACCCCCAGCTTCCCCTGCCAGCAGGAGACAAGGGTGACCAGTATACTGACAGTCTGCAGTACTGACCCACGGGCCGCAGCACTCCACTTTCCCAGGTCTCAAATGACTTAGGTAATGCATTGCTTTTGCCCATTTGCCTGCCCTTTATTTTCTGGCAGCTGGGCTATGCCTCAATAAATGCCTCTGTGTGCGAGAGACAGTCTCTTAGAGAAACTGTTTTGTTACTGGTTCACATTTAATTATAGCAACTGGGACTAAGGTGACTATACTCAGTGGTAAGAAACTCTGGCCCTCACCCAGCTTTTCATATACCTCCTAAATTAATTTACACAGAGCACAAAAGTGGTACTTATGCTAAGGCACCTTCTCCTCATAGCCCAGTCTTGTGGGAACAGCCTTGTTTCCCCAGTTCTCCTGGATGTAGTCTAAATTCTTGAGGTGCATTCACAGCCTGCTGGCAGTGGTCTAGAAAAGCAGCATCACTAACACTTTTCCGTTTTCCTCCCATAGGTTGGGCAGGATTGTCGAGTGACATTCTGCCAGCGCCACACACCTGCTCAGGTCATCATAAAACCTTCAGCTGGATGTCTGCAATTCAAGCTGATCATCATGCCCCAAAGAATTAGATAGCAGAAGACTACCAGCATACAAAGAAGCTGTGTCTCAGGTATTATTTCTTGACACTTGGAAGCTGCTGATGGGTACATGTCCATAGGCTTCTCTCAACCCTCTGCCAACACCTGTCCAGCATCTGAGCGAGGTCCTTTCCCGCTGGCATACTCCAGAGGGAAGCAGATAACGGGCTCCCATGTGCCCTTGGTGGCCCTACTGCAGATCACTAAAAGCCTGCAATTGCTTTGGAAACGCTGCCCTTCTTTGGCCACCTGCAAATGAACCAAGGCAATAACTCCTCCCAGCAAGCACCTGTAACTATGGGGTTCGTGGGTGACTTGCCGCTTCCAAACCAATTAGCCAGGGACCTGTAACAATCTGGCCGGGCATCTTCTACTTCTGGCCCTTTCCAACTGAGTCTGTTAGAACTGTGTGGGCCAAAACAAGCTCCTCACATGGCTCCAGAAGTACCATCTACTCATGCAAAATGTCTAGGCTCATCGCCAGGCATCCCATGTCTTGCTGAGGGTGCAGTCTGTGACTATGGTGATGGGCTTTTCCGTCAGCGAGGGGTGTTGCCTATGTCTCCAGCTCGGCAAGGAACCATACGCCGTCCCTCAGGAAGAATTATCTGGAGCCATAGCCCTGAAAAAGTGTTTGCCACCACCTCTTGTGCTTTATCACCGGAGAGAATTAGACTTGTGCCAGTGCTCAGCATCTGGCGGACACGACTGCCTGTGTTGGATCTGTCTGTGTTTTGTCACTGGCTGGAGCACAGATTGCAAACATCGGGCTGGAGAGTGCCCCAGTGGAATTAGCTTATTTGAATGAACTTTTTTCCTGGGCTTTATCCACCCTTCACCTTCTGAAGGAGCAGATAAGTCTTCTCACAACACATGGGAAAAATTATCAAGAAGCAGCGCATTTCATTAGAAATGCAGGGTTTGGGAAGCAGGTGTCCAGTTCCCTGCTTTTTATAGTCAACCGTGTCATACTCCCTCTTCTGATATGCTGATTGAACTCCACCATAAAAGGATTTTCAACACCATCTTCCTAGAATAGTTTCAAAATCTCACAGCTTTCATGGGAAGGAATACCTGCCTCCCAGGAGCATGTTAGAGAATTTTATCCTTTGCATATAAAAGTTGCACAGGTCAAAAGAATTTACATTCTACAACAGAAAACCTGGAAAACGTTGTCTACTATGCAAATTAATTTAAATCCAGCTTAAATCCAGCCCATAGAGCTGTGCCTCCAGTGATCACTTCATGTCATTTTAAAGTAAAATCAAAAAGCTCTTACAAAACCACGTCAAAGCTCTTTGTTATTCTAACAATGTTTTAGGAGTTAGTTTTGAAAGGTGCTAACAGCACTGAATGCAAGAAGCCCAAACCCTTGCAAGAGGCTACACGGTACCTAATCAATACCTGGTGCTGGGTGCTAGGGGGTAATTCTGTGACTCACAGTCTAAGAAAAGGAATACGTAGATGCAATAATCAGTAAGGGGGAATAAGAGGAAGAGACACAGATTCGAGACATGTCCTGATTGTATTTGTGCTCCCAAACCGCCATGATTTCCTTTTTGGGGCAAGGAGAGGATGTGTGGCACAAGGGGAATCTTTTGATATGTCTATTGCATTGCATCGCATCTGGCTTGCTTTTGATCCTGAGCACTAGGTACCTAACCTGGGGCACAACTGCTGTTCACACTGCTGACTTTACTGGTGGGCAGGACCCTGTGGAAAAATTTGTGGGTGCTTTCTTTGACCAAAACAAGGGGGTGCAGTGGGACTCTCCACTTTTGTCTTATAAAGCATAAAACCAAACTCCCCGTAATGTTTTGTGGTTTAAAAATCTTTTCCTGTCAAATCAGTATAGCACCATGGCTCAAGAAAGTCAAGAAGTAGAGATAGAGTCTAGTACAGGAATAACCCCTCTCCTTTCTTTTTATTTTTGTGTGTTGATAACTAGAATTATCCTCTCCATTGTATCAGTGGAAAGATGCTCTGGATCAAACCCTATCTTTAGTAAATGTAAACAGTTAAACCATGAGTCCAAAGACTTATGGGCATATCTGTTAGAGAGAGAGAGGTTTGTACTACCATACAATTAGGAGAGTACTCTATATTTAAGAGTCTTTATGTCATTTGTTAAGATCTCTCTCTTTTTTTTTCCTTCAGTTGTTATAGGAGTGCTCCACACTTCACAGGAGGGTAAGGTAGTAATTAAGTGAATTGTACACACCTCTCACCTGCCCTCACCAAAAGTATAGTTTGAAGGATTTGTGAGGGAAAGCCCCGTCCCCCGCAAACAGAGAGAAACTCCTGCATGCTGCTGGGGGACTAAACCTCGGTTCCAGGACTCCCTGTGCTGTTGTAGCATCCCCTCTTCCTTGTGTCTTCTGTTGAGCAGTTGTCACACACAGTTTGGAAAAAAAAATGCATCCCCTTCTCCGGAGGAGATGCAATAAAAGAAGTAATAA
Organism: Sagittarius serpentarius; assembly: GCA_034782735.1. Taxonomy (NCBI): domain Eukaryota; kingdom Metazoa; phylum Chordata; class Aves; order Accipitriformes; family Sagittariidae; genus Sagittarius; species Sagittarius serpentarius. The sequence continues at coordinate 10,250,924 of JAVKLA010000073.1, read as the reverse complement.
GAACAAGGAAGATTTGCAGATTCAAGAGGTGTCGTGACCTCACTTATGCTCTCAAACCACAAAGTTTTCCCCCATAGGAGCAAGGGATGGAGGTGCAGGACAGGAGCAGCCTGTTGATACTGCCAGTCTTTTTCCAACATGAATAACGCTCAATTGTCTTCAGCGACCCCTCTCCCATATGTGCACCTATTAACACTGAATGTATTTTTGAGCAACTCATAAGGCAGCAGGTACTGGCTGAGTCTAGTATAGAGAGGAACAGACAGGAAGAACAGTTTGAGGGAAATTAGAACACAAGCAGAAAGCCAAAGAGAACAGTTATGTATCCTTGGTGGTTGGCTCACGCTTTGCCTACATGTTATAGCATTACATATGTCAGGTTAGATTGCTCGCATGACAGGGACAATACCTCCTACGTGTTTAAACAGAGCCTAACAAGATAAGGCCTCAAGGCAACTGGCAACACAGTAAAAACCCATATATCCAGGTTGATTGACAGACCATGGAGAGACAGATCACTGTGCTTAGGTTTCTTTTGGGAAGCTCCTGTTACAAAAGTGGCAAATCAGTCACCGAATCCACTACATCACTCAGGACAGAAGACGAGCCTTTTGCTATCACGCCACAGTGAACAGCAATGAGAGCCTGAAATTTTTCCTCATGGCATGGGGAAGCATGCCATGAAAAGGCTTGGCCGATCTCCAGGACAGGCTCTGCACCTACTCTGCTCGAAGAAAGCGAGGACCCAGGTGATGGCTGAGGAACAAACACTTCTACCGTCTTTGTGGAACCCAAACACTTGGCTGACATCAAATATTTATTCTCAAATATTACCTCCCTTGGAAAAAAGCAGAAACACCAAGAAAAGAAAGACTATTTCCCTGTGATAACATAGAGAATGGAAGAAGAGGGGCAGGTTTGCATGAGCACTAGCTCTCGGCCTTTCCCTCCTTTCCTTATGCAGCTCTGGTCTGATTCCAGCTTGGCTTGCTGTCCTCTGTGTGGCTGGCAGGGCACTGGCTCTCTCCCTTGGTAGGATGTGAAGAAAGTGGGGGCCAGCCTAGCTGGTTTTTCCTTCCCCTCTCCACTGATCACCTCCCCCCCTGCAGAAACGCATCAGCCTAGTACTCCTTCCCTTTCTTCTCTCACGGGTTCTTGAGGGCAATTCTCCTTTTGTCATCAGGAGGGAAACTGATACAGCTGGACTGGGAAAGTGGGACTTTGGCAGACCGAGAAGCTGAGTTCTTACATCCCAGCAAAAAGGAGGTGGTGACAGGCACAGCAGAAGTAATACATCTCCTCAAAATGGCTTGGCACCAGCAAAACCATGATTTGAGGAAACTCAGATTTGTCAGATTTGTCTACTGGGGTTGTCCTTGCTTACAGGAGAGCCCATCAGGAGGGAAGATTCCTTCAAAATAACCGGGTGATGAGGCAACCATCACTAGCATGTACATTTTCCCTCTGGTTGTCGCAGTGCTAAGGTGCATTTACAGCAAAGCTTGCTGAGCAGCAAGGGCACAGGGTAGTCCTCAATGGCAAAGCTCTGTCATGGCTGCCTAAGACATTCGGCACAGTCCAAAGAAACACAGCTTCCAGCTCTGCTGGAGCAAAAGAACCAGGTTGTGTGTGCTCAACCTGCTGGATGTAGGGATGCAAAAGGTATGCTTAGCCGGATATTGAATAGATTAGGAGGCATGAAGATTTGTATTGGCCTAAACATAAGCGTGTTGCTAAAAGTAAAGTTTCACTAGTATTTTGACAGAGATTCTTCAAGAGTCTCTCTGACTGGCCATCTCTTGGCCTCACACACTCTAGACACCATCTCCATCTTCTGCCTCCTGCCCATTTCTGGGTGAGCTTCACTAGTCTGTTGAAGGGTACCTCTTCTTTTCAGGAAGCATCATGTTTTATGTGCTTTTGATAACCCAGAAGAAAGGATGGTGCATTGCAGTCGCCAGCACCTGTTCTTGCATCTCCCAAGAGATGACCGTTTGGTCACCTTCTCCCCTGGCAGGGGGCTAAGTCAAGGCTCTTACTAGCATGCTGTATCTCCAGCATTATTACCACACAAATCTTTTGCTATCATAGAACAGACCAGTCACCCTGAAACCAGTTCTGTACCTGTGGTTTAATGCCTGTACTTTGCACTGGAACACGGGTTATAGAGAAAAGTGAGCAAAATGTATTTGCTTGTTTGGTCTAGCAGGCAACTACCTTGAGCCAAACAAATAAACCACGTTTTCTAAAAAGCCTTTTGCTTCCTGTGGAATACCGCTTTGTTTGCCATCATTGCCTGGCAAATAGGAAAGGGCTTATCTCTCCTTCCCAGAAACTAGTGCAGCTATAGAAGAGCTCCAGAAACTTGTCAGTCTTTACTAAGGAAAAAAATACTGGTTTATCAACCCTAGCCAGGAAATTATCTGAACCTTCAGAAAGAGAGAAGGTGTAAAAATTAGTTCACTGGACTATGCCATTCTTTCCTGATTTTTAGTGTTCCGTTCCAATTCAAGGATCTTATCAGGTGGTATTTCAAAGGCAAACTACAGTAACCTTTAGCATTAGAGTGTTCCCATATTAGGTATTTCTTGGTTAGCAGTAAAATTAGCACTTACCCCTCCAGTGCAAAATGTACCATATTTTTTTTGATTAATTAGTAATTAAAATTTAAGCAAGTATGTCTGGTTTCTAGCAGATGGAGGCAAAGGGATAGCTTTGACCCTAGTTACAGTTTTGTTTAACCCCCTCCAGAGAAACATAGTTATTGTGCATTAATATACAGCCTTTCACCACCAGACCTGTTAGTGTACATTATGGACTAATAATAATAATTATATTGTCAAACAATTCAAACTGCATAACAATACAAGCTCCTCTGAAATGTGAAGCGCTACAGGTAATGAAACCTACTTTTCTTTATACAGTCAGCTCAAACCTCTTTTTGAGCAATCTGGTGTTAAATAAATAATGGGCCTGGATGCCCCCTCCTCCAGGAGAAACCATAGGAGGGAGCAGAGTGGGAGGAAATCTCCAGGAAGCTCTGCCTTGTCGAGACTGTGCCTAAGCTTTTGCCTGAGGGTGGAGTTGCTCAGTCCCTAGGCTGCCCTCTCCTTCCATGCCTGTGAATAGGGGTGTAAGAAAACACTCCGCCTGGATGAGGTTTTGGTGAGGGTCTCAGGTGGGCCAGGAGAGGATAGGCAGGCTCCTCTTGGCACAGCCGTTGTTCTTGTGGTTCACTGGGCATGCAGAAAGGACAAGCTTGAAGCACAGCATCACTACTACAGCAACGTCCGTTCTTCTTTACGGGGGTCGTGGTGTTTAACGGCCGTGCAGTGCATCCTCTTGGCTCTGGGGCTGTGGCATAAGCTCTGTGGTAGTACAGGGACCTTGTTTTGGCTTTAATGTTAGCAACCTGCCTGTTTCTAGAGCAGTTCTCTGTGCCGTGGATCAACTCAATGTATCTATGTGACTTGTTCTCACTAGCACTTTTTGTTAATTTAGTCCCTCACTGTAAACGAGAGCTGTGAGAGCAGGTGAAGCTCAAAGTCTCCTGCAATTTTGGTACGGTAGAAGCTGAAGGAATCTGGCAGATGTTTTCCTAATTCTATGCATATGCTCATGCAGAGCCAGTCCTATGAGCAGAAGGCACGGGGTGCAGTGCGGCACCGGCTTGCAGGTGAGTGCTTTGAGAGGCTTTGTTGGTAGCTCTTCATTTCTCACCTTTGGTCCAGAAGTTGCTTCCCCACAGGTGAGATGCTGCAAGAGCTGCAGTCCATGCCAGCTCCCATAAGCTGCTGCAGCCTATGGGATGACCTGGGCAGGAGAACACACCGGCTCTGTGACGGTGGCTGCTAGGATGACAACCTCCAGCAGCGACACAGTAACAAGCAGGCAGAGACAATAAAGTCTTAAGCTGCTTCTGCTGTCTCGGACACCGCCGTGTGATTGAAGGCACTACGGAAAGCAGACACAAAGCTGGGGTTATTGGGAGGCTATCATGGGGCGGGAGATAATCCCTTCATCCTCCTCGCACCTTGTGGAGAGACCTATGTCAGATGCAAACCTGCTCTTGTAGGTCCAAGCCACGCGTGGGAGGTGTGGTACAAAGCCCAGAAGATTCAGCTGCTTTTTCCACAGGTATTCCTTAACCTTTTCCCCACGAAACCTCCCTCTCGGGTACACCCAGGTACACTTGGCCCTCACCACGCCGGGGGAAATTTCCTGGCGCCCGCCTCTGGTCTTTGCTCCACCGCTTCGGTCTTCAGACTCACCTGGAAAAAAAAAAACCTCCCCGGGAGGAGGGAAAAGAGACGCCAGGCTTACCGGGGCCCTCCCCGCTTCTGCCTGCGGCGGGCGCGGGGGAGGCCGCAGGCCCCGGGGGCGGGCGGTTGGGCGCTGCAATGGTGCCATCTCCTGGAAGAAACCCGAAGAGCAGGGCCTGGCCCGGGTGTCGGGAGGTGGCGGGGCGGGCAGAGGCTGTCCTCGCTGCCGCAGCACTCGGTGTGTGGAGAACCGGCCTGCGAGAGGTTGCGGGGGCGGCGGGGGCGGGGAGGGCTCGGTGGGTGCCGGGGAGCGCCGGGCACGGAAGGGCACGTCCTGGGGCTTGGTGGTGCTAGGAACGGCGGCGTGCAGGAGCGGGGGGGGGGGCGCACGGAAAGCGTTAGCCCAGCGGCCAGCAGGCTGGGCTCACCGGCCTGAAACTTGACAGAAACTCCTGTGAGGAAGCCGTGGAGCTGAACAACCCGCGCAGCCTCTGCCGTGCGCTGGTGTGACTCCCCGGGTTTTGCTGGAACGGGTCCTGCGAAAGTGAGAGGCGAGCGAGGCCCAGGGCAGGGCCCTGGAGTCTAATTTATCACACCGAAAGTCCGGCTAAGCCGTCCCAGCCGGGCCTGAGAGCTTTGGTTACGGAGGGAAGAGGTCCCTCGTAGCTGGCCTCCCGTCCCTGAACTACTTCTCCTCCCTCTCTGAGTTACCCGTTGCGATAGCAAGTACTGCTTCAGGAAAGGATGGGAAGCCTTCAAGTAATGGTCAGACTGGGTAAACTTCACTCTGCTCTTCCCGGCGCTAAGCAGATGGAACAATGATTAGTACTAAGGCAAGAAGATAGCGGGGATCTAAGACGCTCCTAAGAAAAAAATAAAAATCCCAGAAAACTGAAGAGAGCTGTTAGTTCATTCTGTCTGCCCCCCCAGCAGTCGGAGAAACAGTGAGCAACAATTTGTCCTATAGCACATTGTACTGTACTGTATGGGTCCAGATTCTCCTCCTGCTTATATTGGAATAAATCAAGAAGCCAGTGACGTTACACAGGTATAAAACTGGCATTATCAGTTCCTGTGTCTCTTTAAATATTACTGAACTACTGCTGATTCTTCTTTGTTTGCCTGTTAGAAACGATTGTTAAAAAGGCACATGCATTTATCCATAGCACACTGGATCATGCAAAGGGGTTCTTTTATTGGCTTTGATCTTTCTTTTTACTTTTATTATTTCTTTGAAGAAATGCAGGATTATTACCTCAATCTAGCCAGCTGGCCTGCTGGGGCTCCCTTTGCTACATCAGGGGTTTCTCTTTTTTATAATCCTCTTTTTATGGATAATCCTTTTCTACCTTCTAATGACTCTTGGCTAAGGAGCGTATTTTGTTATTACTACCTGTTGTTTAGAAATTCATTTTATTTGGTGTAGGTGTTGCTAATCGTTTGCTAATGAAAACCTTACTACAATCAATGTGGTCAGGATTATGCTGGTCTTCGTGGCAATTAACCCTTTCTTCCTGTCTGTTCTGATTTAGATTTCCCCATGCAGTTTTCAGTTTTTAAATATCAAGCCTAATTCTATTTTTGGGGGCCCAAGGTAGAGGTTTCTGTGCACTTTCAGGTAGCATAGGGAACTTTTACTTCCCATGAGAGAATTAAAATAGGCAGAAGTTGGCATTTCGTAATCTGCAAAATGTTTGTAGGTGCAAATGTGGTGATGCCTAAGGTAAGTCGTGGAACAAAACATGTAGGACGAATCTACAGCTTATGACAAGGAATGGAGATCATTCTGTTTTATAGAAATGTGGATAATCTTGAGGCAGGGAAAACTGTATACTCTTAAAGACTCTTTGTATCCCTCTGTATCGTACATGCTATTTAGATGCAACATGTACCCCTTTTACATACAGAGAATGAAGAATAAGCCCCGCTTTGAAGAATTTACAGTTTTAAAAGACAAAGGCATTAGGAAGACAAAAAGCAACAGCTGCACAACATAATAAAAATACAAAGCTTGTCGGTTACCATTCCCTCCTCCCCCTTCGTTTCATTCCCTCAGCCTGACCTTATAGCTCACCAGTTGCCTTACAGCCACCTTATCAAGAGGAATAATGGGTTCAGGCAGGTGATGCTCCAGCCCACACACTGCCCAAACTATAGGACCTCTGAATATTGAGGTAGGTACCAAGACTGGGGTCTTTAGGAGGAAAGTGCGAAGCAGGACTCATCTCCTCAGGCAGAGATGCCCAAGAAGCAGCTCTTTCCTTCTGTCCATGCTTTGGAGAGTGGAGTTTTGCCTCCACTTCCAAGCTGCTGGAAAAAGGATGAAGCTCTAGGCGGCATAAAGAGGAACCCACCTCTGCCACCATCCCTCTCTTCCTCAGGAAGGGAGAGGGGAGGCAGCGGACAGCTAACGTGGGTCCAGGTGCACAGCAGTGCCCTGTCTGGGGAAAGAAGCAGCCGAAGCCCTGGCCCTTCAGCCTGGAAAACCCAGGGGACTTTTGCTGATGAGGGATTCATAAATCTGACTTCTGGCCTTGTGAGGGCAATCGCAGCTCATCTGAGGCTACACATCATTCCACTCCAAGGAGCCTCAGGGCCTTTTTGAATTAATTTTACCTCAAACGAGATTTGTTTTTAAAAACCTGAGCCTGAATGTCTTCATGCTCTGAAGTATCTCTGGTTTGAATACCATGGCTCAGAACAGTCCTTAACTTCATGATTTATGTGCCATATACTGCATTAGCTATTGGCATGCGATGAAGGATTCAGCACTGTAAGTGATAAAAGTAAAGCCAGGAATGTTCCAGTATTGCTGCAGGTAGCAGCTGGGACAAGCAAGGAAGAAATTAATATTGAAAAAAAAGAGGGAGAGAAAGAATCATATCTTAAAGGTCTAGATCTAGGTACATCACCAGGATGTTATTCAGCCAATGTCTCTGTAATAAAAATATAAATGTCCTTATTATTTTTTCCAGTTACCATTGCCAGTTCTGCAGGGTGCCAGAGAACCATGCTACTGTGTGTTGACTGGTGGCATCCAGCCAGTCTTGTGTAACCATATTATTCATTTGTTCATTTAGGCTCAAAGCAAAAAACAGGTTGGCACTAGCTTTTCAAAGCTGGCTTCAGTAAAGACTCCTTTCCTTGAGCAGCCAGTGAGCAGAAGGGAAAAAAGAAGGATAAGGGGACTAGGACAAGCCAGGAATAAAACTGAGCAGCCTAGAGAGCAGCATCTCAGCTTACTCAGGTTAAATTTCTGCTACCTGTCTGGGAAAGTGAAGGAGTGAGAAAAATCAGGTAACCTGGTTAATATAACAAACCTGAGACACTGCTGTGGCAGCTTGGGTGATGGCCCTCATCCTCTCCCATACAGCTCATGCTTTTTTGGCTCAGGTAGAGGCACAGCATCAGCACAGGTCCAGGACCAGCTGAGCTCCATGCTCTGTGCACTGACCCCAGGCTAAAGGCCGTTCTCAGAAGCAGGACTGCAGAGCGGTGATGGCCGCATGGCTCCAGCCCAGCCAGTGCTCGGGCTGCGCTGAGCTGCCCTGCCAGGCTCAAGTGCTGGCAAAGCTTCTTACCTTGGGCTTGATGCCACGCAACTGCAGGTGACTGCTGGCCTCAGCAATAGCACCGTGGCATTTGAACAGCAGTCTCAGACACAAGCCAATGGGTCTGGCTGGACCTAGGCTGGGTTTCCCTAGAATCATCGTGAGCATCTCTGCACCCATGAGTAAGCCATTGTCAACTAAAGGGATTAAAGGTGTAGGGCAGGACACACTTGTTAGCATGAATAAAACCCATTTGGAGTCAGAAGGGCTTTTAAAATCTGGGTAGAAGTTTTCATTCATTTTTCTCTTGTTTCCTCACCATGTCGAAATCACCTCTCTCTGTCTTCCACCCATTCAGCTCTTCATTACCGGGGGCAGATTCTTCTCCTGCCTTCAGCCCAGCTCATCTCAGCACAGTTTCAGGGTAAGCTTTGGAAACCAGACAGCGATTGCTACCGCTGGCATGCCCTGAGACCAGACAAACATCCTGTTTCAGTCTAACTGCTTCTAAGAGCAGAGGGCTTCAAAGAGCTCATGGGGTTTCACCCAGCTCAGCTGCAGCCAGAGCGTGTCTGACAGACACCTGGAGCTGCGAAAGCTCAGCGAAGGGTAACCAGCTCGTCTTTTTGATGCAGACTGGTGTTGGGGGACAAGGGAAAGGCAGCTCAGTGTAATGGCAGGGAGAAAACAGTAGTGCAGAGAGCCAGTCAGACGACCAGCCTAAGGCTTGGGGTTTGGTTTTGTCTTTAAAGATTACTGGAGCAGCAAAATCTGTAGGCAGGACATTAGTTCACGCCTAGCTTGCACGTACTCCTGTATTACTGAAACTCTGTTTGCTTGGATGGTAATTTTGGCACCTGAAACTTGCCTGCTTCCTCGCACCAGTAAAGCTGCAGACCTTGACAGGCTTGAGAGGTGGGCCTGTGCGAAACTCATGAAGTTCAACAAGGCCCAGTGCAAGGTCCTGCACCTGGGTCGGGGCAATCCCAGGTACAAATAGAGGCTGGGCGATGAGTGGATTGAGAACAGCCCTGTGGAAAAGGACCTGGGGGCACTGGCTGACGAGAAGCTCAACATGACCCAGCAATGTGCGCTCGCAGCCCAGAAAGCCAACCGTATCCTGGGCTGCATCAAAAGAAGCGTGACCAGCAAGGTCGAGGGAGGTGATTCTCCGCCTCTACTCCGCTCTCATGAGACCCCACCTGCAGTACTGCATTCAGCTCTGGGGCCCCCAACATAAGAGGGACATGGGCCTGTTGGAGCAAATCCAGAGGAAGGACACGAAGATGATCAAGGGGCTGGAGCACCTCTCCTACAAAGACAGGCTGAGGGAGCTGGGGTTGTCCAGCCTGGTGAAGAGAAGGCTCCAGGGGGACCTTATAGCAGCCTTCCAGTACCTAAAAGGGGCCTACAAGAAAGCCAGAGAGGGACTTTTTACAAGGGCAAGTAGTGATAGGACAAGGGGTAACGGCTTTAAACTGAAAGAGGGTAGAATTATATTAGATGTAAGGAAGAAGTTCTTCACCGTGAGGGTGGTGAGGCCCTGGAAGATGTTGCCCAGAGAAGCTGTGGATGCCCCATCCCTGGGAGTGTTCAAGGCCAGGTTGGATGGGGCTCTGAGCAACCTGGTCTAGCGGAAGGTGTTCCTGCCCATGGCAGGGGGGTTGGAACTAGGTGATCTTTAAGGTCGCTTCTAACGCAAACCATTCTATGATTCTATGATTTGGTTGCCTCATTTCACCAGCTATACTTTTATGTACATACACCAGTGTTCTTGCATTAGAAATGAGTTGCTCATTTTCCCCAAGGCAGGATCTTGCTGGCAGGGTGCTGAAATCTTTGGGGGTTTGGGTCATTGTTTCTTTTTTTTTAAAGAACCTAGCTTAAAGGTATGATATGCTCTGCAAGGTGTAACATAAACTCCTCAAATCACATCACATAACCACATATTTCCTTTTAGCTTAAGACAGTTCTGTAGTGTCTCTTATCATAGCAAAAGGTGCTGCTTTAGAGAATTTGGTTTGATATCCTTCTAGCTCTTTGGAGAATATGACCAAAATATTTTTCTTTGAATGCTCTCACAGTGCATTTGTCTGGATTTAACGTGAGTCCTTCTTTTTCATGACTGATGGTGCAGAGCAGATTGTGTCATACTCTACCTTATTCTGCCAGATCTGAATTCTCATCTGCAGCTTCTGCAAGGCCACAAATGTCCGAAGAGGTATAATCCATTTCTTTGAGCATGAGTTACACCTGAGACACATGACCAGTGAAATCCATGAAGCTTCAGCCCGTGCACATTGCCTAAAGTCTGTGCTTCACACGTTCTTATAGAGACCCATTAACCCCTTACCCAAGCACATTTCTATGAAGCGTGAAGACTGAACATGATAGATGACTGTCAAGTGTATTTACTAATTCTTTTTTGGCCTCACTCAAGAACTTTGCAGCGCGACATTTTGGGATGGTCCTTGGGAGGTCTTTATGTGGTTTTACACCTGAAGTTGAGAAAGATCTGTGTACTGCAGCCTTCACCCTTGTAGAGAAAATGACATGTGGATCTCAGGAGTTGTCAAAGACAGTCCTGAACTTTGGGGTGACATTTGAGCTAGTAAGTGCCTTGAAGATGACATCCCATGATTTTGAATTTGACTTGGTGTCGTGGTTTAACCCTAGTCAGTAATACAGCACCACGCAGCCGCTCACTCGCTCCCCCCCCACCCAGTGGGATGGGGGAGAGAATCGGGAAAAAAAAAGTAAA
>JAVKLA010000073.1:10151297-10240250 GCA_034782735.1 Sagittarius serpentarius | reverse complement strand
CAACATTCTTCTCATACTAAACCTAAAACACAGCGCTGTACCAGCTACTAGGAAGACAATTAACTCTATCCCAGCCGAAACCAGGACACTTGGGCAGAGCACTGCAGAGTGGTGGGGGTGGGGGATACTTAGGATGTCGGCAAGGAGGTGCTGGTAGTCTTTTGTGTTACGTCAACTTTTCTTATGGATCGGTTCACTGCTCCAGCAAAGTTGTCAGTGTCATTACGTTGCCTGCCTTGACCATCACCTATTTTTTCAAGTGTCTTTTTTAACCTTTTGCTCATGTTGTAACACTGTGGCAGAAGGCTGTCTATATTTTGGGATCTGTTGCAGTAGCCAATTTAATCTTGTGTACTCTAGAGGAACTATCCTAGTTCACGAAATGATGCATTTTTCCATGAGGTCATCTTGCTGAGTTGTCACTGTTTATTTGTTCTCATGAAGATCAGCCCTTCTTTGAAAACAAGCATCAGTGAAGTTTTGTCTTACAACGGAGGACTTTCAATATGCTGCATATTTTGTTTCAGTACAAGTTCCTTGAATATCCTCAAATGGATGGACCTCAAAATGCAGAAAACACCAAAAAATACAGAAAAAAACAAATTTACCCCAAGGTCACCGGTGATTCCTTTTTTTCTTATCATGTGTAGGTAAAATGTATAATGAAGTATTTCTCAGACCCCAGAAGCATAAATGTAGAAGTCCTTTTCAATGTGCAGTTGCCTAAGCTGTCTTGCTGGTTTGTGTCTCTTTTGGTTTGCCTTGAAATCATCAAACACCCACCACGGTTGACAGATTTGATCTTTTAGGACACAACAGGCTTTTCTTCCTGGCAGTAATGGATTGAGGTTTTTAGAGTTCTAGTGTGGCAGTACAAAACCAGAAATCCAGCCTAGGAGGTAGGAGACGTGAGTTTAAGCTCCAGTTCTGCTTAATGAAAATCAGCCCTGGGTCATGACATTGGAAACAGAGATCACACTACTCCTCCCCTGCCTTGTCTATTAAGCTTGAAAACACTTCAGGGCAAGTACTGTTGTACGGGGCATTGCTGTGTCCCAAGACTAGCTGGAGCAGAAAGCACAGCTACGGTAGAAATAGTCAGCTTAAGCAGCCATTTCATTAAACCTGTTTGAAGACAGACACATGCAGCATTAAGCTTGTTTATACATCCGCCACATAAAAGTAAAATTCAGTCTGGATCTCAGTGGGGTTTTCACCTTGGGTGCAAAATCAAGCATTCACAGAATGAAGCTGGAGATACATTCATAAAACGTGATTTCCAGCAACTCTGCCTAGACATATGGAGACAAAAAACCTAACAGCAGAGGTGCAGGAAATAAAATGTAGCTAATTTAAAATATCTTTTTAATCACATAGCTGGCTTTCCTACATTAACACAAAGGCTTCTGAATGGGGAGACTGTGTTTCCCATAATAGTAATTTTTTTTGCTATAAAATGCTTTTTTTATCCTTCTCCACTTCTGGACTAAATGAATGATGTGGAGACACATGACTGGCTTGGTGAAATCAGCCGCTTAGCAACACTAGGACCAGATGCCCATGCAATAGAGTGCCAAAGCAGAGCGCTGGCATCCTCCATGGCTTGGACAAATGTCGGGGCCTAATGACTCCATGGCAGCCTTGTCTGCAGAAACTTCAGGGGCACAATCGCAGCCCACGGAGTGCTGCACCCAGTGGCTAAGCCTCGAGTGGCAAATTTGGGTGGCTACTGTGTATCATCCAACCGTTATTCTGGCAAAAGTGCTGGAGACGTTTTGCAAGTGTCCTGGCAAAAAGCACAGGTTTTGTGTGCTTGCCCCATTTCCCTAATGGTAACAATCAGCCCGCAAAAGAAAAAAAAAACAAAAGAAGCAGTATGCCTACAGTCATACTGGTGACAGCAAAGAAGTTATATTGTGCGACTTGTGCCTGTTCCATTAATTCTTATTTTGTCTTTGTGGGGATTTCAGTGTTTACTCCATAACAGAAATCTGCTTCATGTAGCAGCTCAATAGCTTAATGTGATTGCACTGCAAACCACTTATTTAAACAAAAAAGTAAACTTCCAGCCCTCCTTTCTGGGGAGAAAAGATTGAAGCTGTGACTAAACTAAACCCACATTTGCCAAGCAGAAAGGAAATACAAAAGCTCAAAAGATATTTTGTTTCTAAATTCATGGTATTTAAGCCAAGATCATGATTTTTGGTGGCTGAAAAATGTTTTTTGAACATTTGATGACAAAACTTGTCTTCAGAGCTACATTTAGTGTTAAGAAAAATTATCATATTGCTGAGGGTAATTCTTAGCAGCCAGTCAGGCAAAGCTTCTGCATGGATGCTCTGGTTATCTCCTTAATGTTCACAGGCCCTTCTATTCTATAGCAACTGAAGTCACTTGAAGCTCTGAATAAACAACCATTTGATAACAAATCTTTTTCACTGATGCCCTGGGTTGATTTGAATCATAATCCACCTGGAAAGACACAGCCTGTGTGGCTGCATGAATTTTACATCAGCATGATTTTCCAGCACGTGTTGGTTAAGGATTCAAAGCAGCAGGGTGACATTTCATCTTCCGTTCCTGCTAGGTGAGAGGAAGAAAGATGGGCTTCATGATTCAAGCAGTTGGTTGGCACTGAGGAGATCAGGGCTGGATTTCCAGAATCTGCTTCAGATTTTCTGCCTGTCGGTGAGCAAATCCCTGCAGGGCGATCTGTGTAGGAAATTCTTCCTTACATCTCACTAATGTGCTCAGTACTTCTGGTTTCTCAGACTCCATGAGATGTAGCTGGGTGGCTAAATTGTACTTGGGAGCACTGTAGGGCCTAAGGACATCCAGAACCAGTCTGCAGCAGGCAGGCATCAGAACTGGAAAAGAGGTGAAAGCAGAAATTTTATCCGGAGTCACCTACCACATGGAAAAGATGCTGGATCCTGAAGGTCGGGCCTCCGACATGTGAGGAAAGCTGTGAAGACGCACATTGTTGGAAGCTCTCGTTGCCACAAACGTTCGTCTGTCGCTTATTAAACTGTGAGGAGAAACCTAAATTGCAGCTGAGAGGAGTTATAATGGCTGATTATAATACAGAGCAAAGTATTTCTAGCAACAAAGGCCCTAAGCATATCAATTCATTCAGCTCATTGCATTGTGTGTAATTCTTGCTTACACTTGCTGTCATGCAATAGAGTTAAAATTTACAATCTTATTGATGTGAGAAGATATTTTTATATACACTACTTTGTTAGCCATTTTGCTTCCTAATAATTAACCAAATCCCCAAAGAAGTACCATGTTGGGGAGTATGGATTTATTTGTGTTATTAAGCTATTCTAGCAGAGCATTTCTGTGTGGTAACAGCTCTGTTACAATATGGCACGCTTGTTTTATGACAAGTTACAATTTTCTTGTAATGTTAGCTGCAATTCATCTCAATAATTATGCTAAATTAAGTACTCATGCACATATAGAAATAAACATTAAATACATTAAAATAAAGTGAGAAACATAATTTAATCTCTCTCAAGCTAAACAGAGTAGCTTAGCAGTCCTTAACTCACCCATCTAAACCTGGCTGAAGAGTCCCAGGACTTTCAGGTTTCTGGGACGGGGGGACACCGTGGGTCCGGGAAGGACTTTGTGGGTCACTCATTTCTGCCACCTTCTAGCAAACCTGCAGCCCTTCCTGCTTTTGGTGGCCTTGAGCTCTGCCCTTAACCAGGCCTGGCTGTGCAGCCCCACAGCCCTCCCAGGGGCTGCACCAGGGCCTCGCTGCTCACTCGGCTGAAGGTCTCCTTGACCTCCAAATCCAGAAGCCAGGAGCTGTTACGGTCCTGCCTCTGCCTGAGGAGGCTGCCTCTACATCTCTGGAGAGGGGGGTCGGGGCAGAGCCCCGTGCTGCAGCCCAGGGGTTGCTGCAACGCCCGTCCCACTCGGCCAAGCCGAGCACTTCGACTGGGACTTGCGAAAACTCATCAGAAAAGCAGTGGCAGCGCTAGGGACTGACTTCAGCCTCCCGGTAGTCTCCACGCCGTCAGCCACAGGTCCGTCCGTGGCTCCTGTCTCCATCCAGTAGTAAAAGCTCCTGGGGAAGGCTGCTGGTACTATGCGGGCAGGAGGAGACATGAAGAACACAGGGGCTGTATGTTTGCCCCACATAAGTGTATTTTGTCCCTGGTACAGAAAGTTGATCGCAGAGGGAAGACAATGCTCTGCTTACTTTTAGCCGGAAGAATTTTGGACAGAGTCCTGTTGCCGCAAGCAGCTAGAAAAATACAAGGAGTGTGGTTTTGCTCATCATGTTCAAGGGCTGAAAAGCAAAGATGTTTTGTGCTCACTGCCATGATCTGCACACTCCACAGGAGAGAAGGGGGCTTGCGGGGCCACCCAGGTGATGGACCTTGTGGGGAGCTTGCAATTAGGAACTACCACCGTTAGGATGGCACTGAGGACTACTAAGGCCAGTGCCACCATTCTAGACTCTCTGCAAAGGCATAGCACGGAGGAAGTCTCATCCGTCTACAATACTGGCATACACCCAGCAGCACAGAGCATTAGGCATATCCAGGAGCACTCACAAGGCAACAGCCACGTGCCCAAGTCCTAGGGAGGCTTGCGCGCAAAGCACCCCTCACCCCCCTTTGCCTTCCCCTGTGGACACAGCGATATGCGGTGAAAGCTGTTTGACTGGGGAAAAGGGTGGGGAGGAACCTGGGAAGGAAGCAGGGGGGAGAATAGGTTATCCTATTGCTTTGAAAAGTTGCTTAGCCATCCAGATAGGAACCATTAAGAAGCCTGAAGGTAGTTACTGAATCCACTGTTAAATCCTTTGTAAATGGGGTGTATGCTGCTATCTGTTTTCCTTTTTTTTTTCTCCTTTTCATCACTTTTGAAAAGACTTGTATTAAAAAAACTTTCAGAGAGGATTATGTTCAGGGTGGCACCTCTTTAAACATCTGTCATGAAGCACACCTCAGCTGAGGGTTAGACCTCTGAACCATGCACAGTCTTTGGAAAGGCTCCATCTTTCCCCCCCCCGCCCCGCCCTGCCCCACCCCGAGAAGGAAGCTGGTAAGGGAAATGCACAGGAGACCCTCACCTGTGGCAGGTCTGCTGTGAGCCGTTCTAATGAACAGTGTGTTTTCCTTCTCTCTCTTTTGAACAGAGACGAGGTTTCCCTAGAAACCATTTTTCTGGTAAATAGAGTCGCTGTTCGTAGGTAGATTTGCCTAATACTGCTGAAAACGCTTTAATGGCCTCAGAACATAATGACAGGTTATGTGCCTCTGACTCTCACTGTGGAAAGGAAATGGTGACATAAAGGAAATGGTGACATAAAGGAAATAAGACAAAGACCACTGGAAGAGTAAAATACCTGGAGACAGAGATTTTCCAAGATCTCTTGCTTCATGCAGGTTTCCATTATCAGAATTACCCAGCTGGCCAGCAGTACGCCTGTCCCCAGCAATAGCCAGAGTCACAAAGCCACGTATAGTGAGTACATGGTCACCAGCCATCGCAAAGCTGCATTGTCCTATAGCTACGACTGGGACTCCACTATAGTCCCAAGAGCTGCAGAAGAGCAGTGCATGACATGATGCTCTTTCTGTGACACAACATGTTCTTCTATCCATATTTACAAGCTGACACATCGTTATTACCATACCAAATATAGTAGGGACTCCAGGATTAAAAAAAATTTTATAGTCATTCACTTTTCCAGACAAAAAATCAAATGTCTCCCTGAAACATCTCTTTCTCATTGCCCCACCAAGCTAAAATGAGCATTGGCTTACTCTATTTGCTTGCCTGGAAGCCAAACCACCCCCTCAGATACAAAGTACCCTATGCTGCAGAATGGATTATATAAACACATTTGCATGAACATGTACGGGGTTTTTTTTCACTGGGGTTTTTTTTTTTTTCTTCCTTTAAGTGGAAGAGCCATTACTGTGGCTAAAAAAGACCTATCCTCTTTTTTTTTTTTTTAAGCAATTATATCATTTTGGTACATTTTGTCATCTAAGAACAGAAAGGTAAAGCCTTGGATGACTTCAGGGCCATAAATGGACATGATGATTGATATTGCTCCAGCTTGTGAGACTGAATCTGGGCTGCCTTACCTGATTTATTCATCACCACCTACCAGAAAGAGACAGCATGTGTGTTCAACACCTGGGAATTATTCTTTGCTACCTGATTTTTACTGTAAATCCATTTTCTGTATGATCTAAAAGATAAGTAACAGCATCTTTAAGATACAGACAACTGCTTGGAGCCAAGCTTGGTGATAAGGCACCAAGAGGTCCATGCACACACACCTTTGCCTACCTATGCGCTGCTGCCATGAGCGTTAGTTTAATTGGGTTGAGAGTCAGACTGATTCAATACCATACCCAGAGCAAAATCCTGCTAAATTCAATTTTCTTTCATTGCTATTCAAAAGTTTTGGATGTATGAGGATTTGACTGATACCAGTTGAGGCAATGGCTTAATGTACTGCGTTATTTATTTATTCCACCCACCCTTCTCAACTTTCTTTGGCTGTTTACCCAGGTAAAGGCATAATCTTAATTAAGACCAAATTAGGGGCAGAATGGATTCCTGCAGGCTATTATACAGCGTGTGATATAAAGCAGCAAGTAAACAAGCATGCTGCACACCACGTCTGTAATTACTGCGCTCAGCTGTATAGCGTAGGTGACTTGGCTTTGTCTTCCTCACGTCTGTTCTCTGCAGCATCCCTGCTTTCTCTGCTGCACTGTAGGATCTGGAAACCCTTCCCGAGACGGGTGACTCGTTTCAGGGCACTTAGTGAACATAGCTCTGGCTGAAAGGTCTCTCTCCCTGATGACTGTACTGGGTGGGAGCTGGGCAATGGGCTGGTGCCAACCACCAGCCAGCTGGGAGGACGACCCAGCCTGGCCGACAGGGGAGAGCATGTGGCAGGAGAACATATGGCACTTGTACGTCCGTAAACCACATGTCACTGCTCAGGGTGTCCCTTAGGAGTGCAGGTTCACCTACAGATACTACTGGTGCAACTGGTCTTGCTCCTGACAAATGGCAACTCTTCGGCTCTTGCAGTTTGTGCACTCGTCCAGAGGTGCTGTAAGACCAATACTCCCTCCCTAGCTGAGAACAGGGGATATGCTGCTCTACAAATAATGACATATGTAATTATAAACATCTTATTGTCTTTGAGCAAGTAGTCAAGTATTTTCAGGCCCTGAATTTTATTTTCAGGATTGACCCTACTAACCACTGGTGCTTCACATTCAGGAATTCCTAAACAAGTTCTCAGGACATTCATTTTTGGTTACTGAATTTGTTAATTTTATTTTCCAAATTGAATTTGACATGATACTGAAGACATCTTTTTCTTGTAGGTGTTCTGTAGAAAGGAGCTCTGAAATGTTTTGAATCAGTTGTGTTTAGATTTGTAGTAAACTAGATTATTTGCTTTCAAAACTAATTAAATGTATTGTAAGATGCTGAATTAAAGAATCTATTATCCTTTAAAATTTTCCATTAGTGTTAACACTGTACTGAAATAACTCTGTGCTTCCTAAATGCAGCTTGGGTATTGGAAAGTATATCACTACCCAGAAATCCGTATTTCCTTGAGAAGTTTAGAATGTGTTTCAAATGCAAATCAAAATAAACAAAACTATTAGGTCATGAGCCTTTGCTGATGAGGCAGTTGTGGACTATTCTGATCTTTGGAGGCCATGTGCAATCTCTCTTTCTCCAAACAATAAATGGCATATCGAGCTGCACACCAGTAGCTAAACCACCATTTACTGTTATGCTTCACCAATCTGGAATACAGTAAGTTGATTATTTCCAATGTTTTTGGAAATGGTGATTGCTCAGTGCACATGAGATACTGAAGTTTACTATTT
This sequence comes from Sagittarius serpentarius, assembly GCA_034782735.1. NCBI lineage: Eukaryota > Metazoa > Chordata > Aves > Accipitriformes > Sagittariidae > Sagittarius > Sagittarius serpentarius. The sequence goes on along the minus strand of JAVKLA010000073.1, from coordinate 10,232,349 downwards.
TTGTTACAATTTTCTCATTTCTTCAAGCTTTGCTCAGTCATTTTCATCCCTAGTGCTTGTTGATGCCCATTGTAATGAAATGCCAAAAATGGGTGTCCAAATGCTTTTTCAAATACTGTAATTAACACTTCATTCACATCAAATACATTTGGTGTGCCATCTGTTACAACACGTATAATGTTTGATGTATCTATATCAATTTCAAATCATCATTTGCACTGTCGCTTCACAGGCTTCCTCACCCTTTGCTGTCCTCAGAAGTTTCAGCAACTTTACTAATTCTTCTTTTAGTTCAGTGTAACTTTTAGATGTTTTCATCTAGTCAAATGGAAGATAGCTCACTTTTAAGTTACTTCATAGGTAATTTTTGATTCATCAGTCATGTCTAATTCTTTATATTCCTGCTGCATAGCATGTATTTGACACATTATCTAATTTTATTTTTGTAATCAAAGTCTCCAGGTAAGGACTTTGCACAAACCACATTGTTTCATTTATGCAATTGCTATCAGGTAGCCATAGAAAGCCGTGCAGTGTGCCAGCTGATCGCATCCTGAAACACTATTGTTGCTGTTGCAGACCTCCACCACTGAGGCAGTGTAATGGTAGATATATAACTACATGATAGACAGATAGATTAGATAATATATCTATATGTGATAGATATGTAAGTATAACTAAATACGTAGGTAAACTAAATTTAGTTCAGGTAATAGATTAGTTAACTTGCTTTTCTTCTTCTGCTTTGGCATCTGACATGAAGGTTAAAAACAGAGAGAAACCCAGCATTTACACTGAAGTTCTGACAAAATGCACATTATCCACCTAACTTCACACACTTTTAGCAACACCTGCATAATATGCTTTTTGCATGTAGACCTCAAAACTCCCCAGAGCAGAGATGAGTACTGTCGTTATTTCCACAGGCGGTGCCACATGACAGTGCACTAACGGGACGCCTGGAAGGCTGGTGGCAGAGCTTTGTGCAGAAGCGAGGTGTCTCGAGCCCCGGCTGTACTCACTGGGACACCTTGCCCTCCGCAAAGCCTGCAGCTCATCCCTTAGGATCTGCAGCAGGCAATAAAAGATCTGTCATTATGGTCTTCTCTAAAAGGCCCTACTTAAAATCTGGAGTAGCTTCACAGGTGTAAAAGCTAAGTTGAATTTATACTCTAGTGAGTGCAGGTAGAAATCAGACTCTTGCTGACTCCTGCAGGGCCTGAGCAGGAGACGAAGACACTCTGGTATCAAAATCGGTATTGACACTGCACAGGGCAGCTACATTAGAGCAGAATACAGACTCGTTCTCTGATATTTAGTGACTTTAAAACCGTCTTAAGGAGGAGGAGGGAGATTTTTCTTTCAACAGGCTCTTAAAGGTGAGAATTTAGACAGCTACAGAAGAAGGTCTTGTTAAATCAGCATAGCTCTGACTAATGAACGAGAGTTAAGGAGTTTAATGACTGCTTACCTCCTTGCAAGGCCCGCTTTCCTGCTAGGCTGACTCACAACAGCAATCCACCAGGAAGAGTGCCGCCTCGGGGACCGTTGCAGTGAAACCACGGGACTCCTACAAACAATTTACTCTGTGGGAAAATCCCCCTCTAGGAAGTACTGTTCTTTCCCAGAGCCTTGTTTGACTTTTCTTTGCCGCAGCAGGGGCAACTTTTCTTTCCTCTCAGCTCGTTCGCTGAAACTTTGCCTGTGAAAATGGAGGGAATGTGGCTGCCGAGGAGGCCGTGGATGCTGTCACTCTGCGGCGCAGAAAGGGTTCCTGTGCTGATTGAACTTTCTTTTCTGCCACTACACCGATTTAGCTTTCACCACGGTGGGTGTATAGGCTGACTCCTGGAGATGCTGAAGAGGGAAGAAAGGTAAACTAATTCAGCTGAACAAATGCAGGATTGGGACTGTGCAAATAGATTATTTCTGCTTGGATCAAACTTTCTTATTTTCCTCTCACTGACACAAACAAACCAAAAATTCACCTGGCTGCAAACATTCCTTTCGGCTCTTAATGAAACACCTTGGGTGCTCCTGAAAGAAAAGAAGGGCTGGATTCACAAAAGAGGAGGAAAGAGTATCTCCTCTTTTCTCAGGAGCTCAGTCACTGGTGCACCAATCCCAGAATAAAAGAAACTCAAGTTTAAACCCCTTCTTATGTCTCTGGGATTTCCCCCCTCCTCTCTCATCCTCATGTCTTAACCAGTATGCTGTAAGGTATTCTGGAAGTGTGCAAACTTAATTACATTTTGCACCGCTTTTTAAAAATGCATTTCTATTTTTAATTTTAAAAAATTACTTTAAAAAAATTGATATGAGTAAACCAATGACAACTGTTGATTTGGCTTCCAGCTCCATTACCTGTGGCCTCAGGCTGCATAGTCTGGAGAAGAAGGGGGTCTGTGGTTTTTTTCTGAAGGTTGTGGTTTTTTCGTGTTACTACCAGGAACATTAAGGCATGTGTTAGTGTGACCTGCTACAGACGGTCAGTCTAAAGACAGTCAGTCTTTCTTGTCACCTACCTGCTGGAGTGCAGGCACTGAAATACAGTTGTCCCATCACCCAGGGAAGGACACTGGGGCGGAGAACCACACACCTCCCTTGTTTCATGACTGGTTTGTGCAAAGCAGAGCAGCTCAGGCGGGAGAGAGTGTGGCAGCCCGGCTCACGTCGCTGTAACCCACTGGTAAAGACAAGCCTGGCAAATGAGTGAGCGGCTGCAACTTTTACGGTGGTGTGGGCAAAGGAAGTAATACTCATCAAGGAGTATTTTATCAGACTTGGAGAACTCTCTTCAGAGAGCTAACAAAGTATTCCAGTGTCCCAGACAAATCTGGCATTTCTTCTTGCTCTGGTTCCAGTCATATGGATTGACAGCCACACTCTGATAGACAGTCCTTCTTCATCTCCTAACTTTTTCTTATTGTTCATTTAGATTTCTGAACTAATAAGAGACACAATTAATGACCACTACAGCTGTGTTGACTACCTCGGTCCTCCAGATGGTACTGTATGGACACCTTGGCTCCAAGAGCCGGGTGGCCCCATTACCTCCCAACATCTTCATAATGAACAGTTTGTGCCATACAGGTTCTCCAGTGGACCGCTTACTGACCAGACTGCACGATTATTAAGGGCTTTACTGTGTTATCGTAGATTCGTAGAATCATAGAATGGTTTGGGTTGGAAGGGACCTTAAAGATCACCTAGTTCCAACCCCCCTGCCATGGGCAGGGACACCTTCCGCTAGACCAGGTTGCCTAAAGCCTCATCCAACCTGGCCTTGAACACTTCCAGGGATGGGGCATCCACAACTTCTCTAGGCAACCTTATGGAGTTATAGAATGAATAGCTTCAGTGATGCTAACGTTTTACCTGCTGTCTGGTGGACTCAGACTTCCCTGAGCGATCCAGTAGGATACATCCATGTAGCTATAGAATTGGACTGGATACAGAAATAATGTGCGTAATGACTTCCTATTGTATAGTACTTTCACCGCTTAAGAGGTTTATTCAACTACTTAATTTTTTTTTTCTAAAGATTTCAATTACAAGGGTACAGAATATGGAATAGATGCAAAATACACTAATGCTTTTAGCTGAAGACAAAAGTGGCTTATAAAAAACAAAATGTGGCAGGAAGCACTGACAACCATGCAATTTGAGCATTGTACAGGAGCACCAGCAGCAGCAGTATAATTGTTTTTTCCAGTTTTTGTTTGGTACCCATGCTGGCTCACAGTGTTAATCTCCATATGACTTTTTTCTGAATTCAAGTAAATAAAAGAAAAACAAGGCACTGGATGTACACACTGGTTTTACTTGTTTCTTTGTCTAAATGCAAGAGGAGGATGGGTTATGGAGGGATATGTCATATACTGAAAGTTGATCTGAAGCTATTTTGCTGCTACTTGCTGGTAGGGGAAAAGAATGTCATTCACATTTTCTTGGTTAGGAAAGTAAAAACAAGCTAAAAGCCATATTAAACGAAAACTTTCTTTTCCACAAGATAGCCCAAATTTTGCTGAATGCTAACATCAGTTTCATTTTGATGAACAGAGTATGGCTTTTCCTTGGTTTAGTCACAGCAACTGAAATTAAGAAAAATTATAATATTTCACTATTTAGTTTGTTACCCAGGTAAGTGCATTTTTTCCTTTACACATCTCTTGCTTTCCATTTCTTCACCCCGCACTTCTTTTTTAAAGCCCCTTTTTCTGTTCTATTTTAATGAACTTCAAAACCTAAATAGCTCATTTTTATCAGTTTAATATTCATATTCACACAGTTTTTCTCTTTTTTATGATTCCTGAGAAACTGAGCTGAAAAACCAGTCAGTTAGTTCCAATGTGGCTGTGCCTACATTAATATGCCTTGATTCCAGGGGCTAAGCCCTATAATCAAGCTCCAGAAATACTTGTCCAAATTTTACAGCTTACATGGTGGCTAGCATATCTAACCAGTAAGTCATATTTCTAACACCAACAATTTCCCTTGACACTCACTCTGAACATTAAATTATTGACAAGCCTTACTGACTTGCTTTTGAAAGCAGAAGAATTAAAGGTAACTAAAATAGCAAGCCCTTAGAGAAAAATGGTGACTGCAACATTTTCTAGAACATCAGTTGTAAAACCATCCTATATGTGGCCACTTTATTTTGCTGGCTGCTCCAGTGCCACACTCATGAAGACGGAGACGGGGATCAGGGGAAGAGATTAATTTGCAAGTTCTCTTGGCTTATAGAAAAAAAGATAGCGGTGGCTATTTGCCTGACTGTCATATGAACAAGATTTGGTCAAGAAACATTCATCATTAGGACTTGACTTCTGGCTATTTTTTGCGTCCATGTGGAACAGTATGGCATGCTAGGTGTTCGATTTTTGAGACTGTTATTCCCAGAAAGCCAGGGTTTGAGCACTGGAGATAAGCAAATAGTTCCTCAAGTATTGGTCATAAACAATTTTGATGATAATATAGATACAGACTTTGAAGGCTGAACCAGAGACTAACACAGAAATATTTAGAAAAAAAACCCTGATTTGAATAGTGGATGGTTTGAACTGAACTAAGAGCAAACCAGAAATATTTTGAGATCTGTTGAGTGCTTCGTACCATTAGACTTGAAAGATGGGGACAGTGCACTGACTTATTTTCAATTAAATTCAGATTAATTTCTGAATAAAGTTTGAAACAAGAACATAAAAATATTTTTCCTTGAACTTTTTTTTCCTCTCTTTGAATTCACATCATTTTTTTGTGGGGAGTTTGCAGATAGCTTTGATTGCTTCCTACCTGAATTTTGGTGACCATAAAAAGTGGTGGAGGAGATCAGAAGGGTCTCTCATGAGGATTTTGAAGATGCTCTGGAAATCCTACAATCTTTCTTTTGCTTACTCCACTGCTTTTTTAAAGAAGCTGTTTTTTTAAAAGGAACTCTGCCACCAGAGAGATTCTCAATTCAATGAGTAAATAAATCAACTGTAAAAACATTTCTTAAATATGACTCATTATACAGAGGCAGCTGTCAGTGTGAGTTTGTTGCCGTCAATTAGGATGCAGAGACTGCACCTCACCATCTGAATATAGGAAACTCGCAAACTCAACACGAGCCAGCTTCTATTAAATGTTTTACAACGTTCACGATTATAACATTTGGGTTAAACAACTCTTTGGTTAGCCAGATTTTATAGAATTCACCTTGCCGTACTTAGGAGTGCCTGTCTCTAAGACAGACTTGCAACATTGTGTAAAGTAATTTTTTCATTAAATTTGGATAACTAAACAGTTTTAGGAGCTGTTCCTGAACACAATGCTGCATTTCTTTTCCTGTCTCAGTGCCATGCTGGTCGGATGCTGCTCCATCGCCAGTTAGAGACAACACCAGTCGCAAGCGTATGCGAAAGGTTACGTGAAACTTCTTAAAGCAAGAAGCTGAAATCTGCTAGGAAGGCCATGATTACACACATCCCCTCATGTCCTCCAAATGAAAACGAACATACAACCATAAAGACTCTCCTTCATTAATAGTCCTGCTTTGACTTCCACAGCAGCTACTGGAAAACAGCTCCATGTGCCAGGTGAATACGTACTGGTTTTTATTTGTTTTAAAAGGCCTGTCTGACATTGCTGCTGTATGGTGAGAAAATCAGAGTAATCTGCACTGTTTACAATCATATGGGTCTCTCGTTTCCCATCCTGGTGTCTCTTTTCCCAGATGGAAATGCCAGTCTCAAGACCGGGATTTCTGCTGCCCTTCTCTATACTTTCTATTGCCCTGTTTATGGTGGACCAACTAGGTAGCCAAATGGTGCCCAAGGTACAAGCACATCTGTAGTTTGCAGAGCAGCAAAATGATGGCTTCTGTCTTGTTCTCAGTTCCTTTCCTAGTAACTGCTAACTTTCCATTCACCTTCTGAGTACTCAGCTGTTGGAAGATGTGAACTAGTCACTGTAGTCAACTGTCACCTGTGATCACTTATCTAAAGGTTGCAGCACCTTCACGTTGAAGAACAGATTGGTGGATTGCCAGAAAACAGAGCAATTCAGAGTACATACGCCTAATGAATTTGAACTAAGCAGAACAGAGAAATCCTGTAAGTCTTCAAACATGGGAAGTATGGATCTACGATACCCACTGAAAAATTTTGACTCAAGGTTTATAATAACCTTTCAATTTTAGATGAAATTAACCTCCTCAGATATAAAGGTTTGCATACTGGAGCAAACAGAGATCCAGTAGGAAAACAGTTCAGCGTGATCTCCTCCCAAGTTGGTACAACTTGGCAAATCCTGGGGATCTGGCATCTACTGCACTGGTGGGCAAAAGGCTGGTGGACTAAGACCATTTCCGTCCCAGCATCATAAAGAACCCTTCACTGCTGATAAACCAGAGGATATGTTTAATGAAGTAGAGGCCACAAGCTGACAGGAGTGTTGGAAACGGGTGGAGAGGAGTCGGCGGATCGCAGGCAGAGTTGGCAGGCGAGGCGGCTGGCCATTAGCTGGGGGAAATAGAGTGGAGCTGAGCGTTGGCTGCAGCCAGCTGGTAAGAACAGAAAGGGAGCACAAGGAAGTCGTAAAATCACAAGCTCAGGCAGGACAGTTTGTTGTAGAAACCCAAGTTACTCTTGAAGCAATAAACCTTAAAAAAAAAAACCAAACCCACAACCCTGCCAGCACCATACATTATGGTAAGATGGTGAGACGCAGAAACTCCCTTGGCCCCCAAGTCCTGTAAGCAAGTGCAGAGAAGTGAAAGCTTCTCCAGGAACAAAGGGCAGAAGTGAAACAGGAGAGGAAAACCGAAATGTTTTTTACAGAAGGACTCTGGGCCTGAATTTTCCCTCTTTTGCATTTTATCATCCATTACAAAAAGTGAATTTCAGGTTCTGCTGAACAAATAGCAATGTGCATCCGCATAAACAGCCATGCTTTTAAGAAATGATTGCATTTTCCTTTTCAATGCGAAGTTCCAGTCCCTCCCTCCAACGTGTTTTTTCTCAGTAGCCTGCTACCAAAATCACTAAAATTGACACAATCAAAAACTTCAGATTTTCCAGTATTCTTACACAATGTGAAGCTCTGCTGAAGCTGGCAGAAGCCTGGCCTGGCTAAGAATGAGGATACTTCAGATCCGTGAATTCTTCCAAGTTTTTGGAAGAGAAAACTAGTTCTTCTTTGGGAATGATGTCCTCTTGGCTTGTGGGATTTCATTATTTAACTTTATAAAAACATGCCTTTTGTTGATTCCTGTTATTTGTCTGAAGGAATCCGCATGCTCTAATCTTGCTTTTTTACCAATTTGAAGAGATGGGGTGGCAGGGTGCGTGTGTGTATGCATGAAACAAAATGGATTATGAATTTGAAAATTGCCAATTATGTTGCATCACACAGCTCAGAGCACTGGCACAATGATGAACCACAATCCAGATTTTTCAGCTTAAATGGCTTTACATTCAAGCAAGCAAATTAACCATAAAATAAAGGGGGGGGTTACAAAATATCCCAAGAAAGAATAAACTGCAGATAATAAGCACCAATCTGGTGTTGAATGCAGCCCAAGATACCAATTGTTTTAAGTCACGACAAAGACAGCTGAATGCTCATCTTGTGGATATAGAGCATGGATGATTGCTTGCCATGAGTATCTTCTCTCACAAATAACAGTTTTTTCGCTCTTAATTTTCTGCTAAATTGGAAGCTAACTGCTTCCCACATTGTCGTCGGAGCACCTGCAGCTGTGCTGGATTTCTGCGCACCATTTCTTTTAGGTAAAACAGCACTCCACTTCCTTGAGCTCATCATTATGTTTATGTCTTCCTTTCATTGCACTGCCGCACTAATGATTCAGGCAGGCTGGTCAGTCATTAAGTGACAAGCAAATGATACCATATGCAACGTGTGACTAATCGGTCTGAACAAATGAAATCACAGACTTGCTTTTCCCATCATTCATTTCACAAACAGTAGCAATGTGGTGCACAGCAGGTAGTGCAGTTAAAACCAGCCTTGTAAAACAAATTTCCTGCAGCCGTTTAAGTGCGCTGTGACGGATTCGATGCTTTGGCTAGCAGAGGATACCCAGGGGAACTAAGGATGGTTTGGGCAAAGGGAAGTAGGGAGGAGGAGAACTGCTCGGTACATACATTACAGTAATTAAAGGTTTAGTTACCTTATTGGTTTGGGTATTTTGTTTGTATGGATCACAGAAATGACTACTGGATTACCAAGCCCAAAACATACATAACATACACAATGCTTATCAAGACAGAATACACAGCTCTTTAACTAAAGTTCCCCCGAAGATGCATATTTTATGCAGATCTAAGCAAAATTATCTCTGATAGCTATAGTGGGAAGACATACCTATGCAAAAGTAGAACCTAAATCTTTCTTTTCTCTGTGCCCAGAATGTCTTTCGCTGATTTTAATGAGATATTTTTCTCAGCAATACTAGCATTAAAATATTTAACATTTAAAGTATTTAATACTTGCATTAAAAAAAAAAAGTATAAAAATTAACTGCTTACCCCCAGTAAAGTCAAAGGTACAAAAATAATTTCATCTCCTATCATTAAAATTTTGATAATATTAAATAAAGACCCTGAGTAGCTAAAGCCATTTCCTAACTGGCTAGTTGAACTGTTTTACTTTTGTCATGGTTATATGCTAGCTCAGAGTTACTTGCTGTCCATATCTCATTAGGAAGCTAACAAAAAAGACTTCCGAGCTTATTATATTAACTTTTTCAGCATGGGCATGAAGGACCCTCTGTCCTAAAAGAAGACGTTCTTTCAGTCCTTAACTCAAAACTATTTTTCAGAGCTGAAAAAACCCACAAGTATAAAAAGATCTCAAACGAATCTAATTTTCTTAAGGTAAATAAATTAAGAAAATCCAAAAGGCAGAACATAGATGCATTCACGTAACCCAAATCGAGATTTTGAGAAGTTACAATCATAGTTAATGAGGAGACACAAGAAGAATTTCTTCAGTTGCTCAGGTCCAATGTTAGAAGCCTAGATAAGAAAGAACGAGACTCATTCATCTCCCAGCATAAATGTCACCCCGTAGGTATTTCTCAAACCTTGTGGAAATATTTGCATAATTAGAATGTGAAAACTGATTCCTAACGAGGCTCAAACAGTCAAAGGGGACCCTCTTTTGACCTTCTGTGTCAAAGTATCTTTACGGGTTTCCGAGTTATTGACAATTCAGAGGCGGAGGATCATGAATACTTATGGATCAGTCATCTAACAGATAAAACCACAAAGCAGGAGCAGGTGGTACTTTTTGCATATCATAGTGGATGATCGCCTTCCACAGCATCCTTCTGTAACAAAGATCAGGCAAAATTGTATTCACGGAGACAGAGCAGTTTCAGTGGTTTGTGAAACAGTCACAAGCAAGGATTATGCATTTGCATCTATAAATCTGGAAACAAAATACGCAGCATGTCTTTACTGAATGGAGATCTGCTCCGGCAAAACACTAACTTAGGGTAAAAGCTTGGGGTCCTGGTGGACAGTTTTCACGTACATGTCTTCTCAGCATACTACCATTGGCAAAAAGGCTAATGTGACCTGTGTGTATGCCAAGAGAGGGCTGTCACCTAGCTGTAGAGAAGTTATATTCTGTTTTTCTTACTGAAACACTACCTACAGATCTTTTACAATTCCAGACCCACATTGGTGCGTTTATAATGGCCAAACAAGTGCCCTGCAGTCAAATCTGAGAGCCCCATCTACATATTCAAAGAGCAGAACAGGTAGAAGCCTAATGTGTTACTTAACAAAACTTGTAAATACCTGTAGGACAACTGCAAAAAGAGCCAGAAAGGATCAAAACAAACACCAATTCAGTTAAATATCATCTCTCCAACAGCACCAGACATGGATGCCTGGAAAAGAGGGTACGAGGACAGAGCAAATTTATGATACTTCTCTCTAAAGTCTCCTACCCTCAAAACATTTTTAGTTTGGGGACCTTTCTGGTCCTCGTGTTGTTTCTATGCATTTAACAATCAGCCATGGATCTCTCTCTCACAAACACGTCCAATGCCCTGTAGGACAGTGGTAATAAACTAGCAATCAAAGACAATAATAAGATCTAAAAGCTGGAAGTGGTAGCTCAACACATTTAGCGCATGGATTTTGCAGCTGGGATAACTAACAATTGGAGTGATGTAATGAGGTTTGTGGACCACTAGCAAATCTTACATCAATTTGACTAATTAATTTCTGCAAAAATTTACTCTAGTTCAAAGGGCTGTTAAGGCAACCAATATACCATGTACTATTCCAGATGTCAGATCAAATCGACACAAAATCCAACCAATGACCTTTTAATCCATCAATTTTACAGTTGTAAGATACCTTGCTACTATTCTTCTACAGAAATTTAAAACACTATGCCTTTAGTGGCATAAATTATCGCATGCCTAAGAGTCGGAAAGAACTTCTTTGTTGATACCATATTGTGGTTTGCTGCGTTATTATAACCTCAGTAGTCTCCACATGAGCTAAAGACATACTGACTTGGTCCCGTTTATTAATGTCACTCTAGTACTACAGTTTCCACATGGTATCTAGCTAGTGCTACAGTTTGCAAAGACGCCTTTCAGGAATCAAATTTTTCTGTAACACGTTTTTTTCCCAGGATTGCTGTTCATTGTTTAAGTCCTTGCAAAGGGGAGGAAAAAAATATATTGCCTGTTTTTACTGCATCTTTTCCTTACCGTGCTATAACCTAGAAGCTTCTGGCACAGCATGTCTCACTCAGGTCCTTTTTCTTCAGAGAAAATAAAGATGGGAGTATGCCAATTGCAACAAATATGGTACTTCATAGGGGGCCACATGCCATTCAATATAATTTAGTGCTTATCTGAGTACATGTTTATCCAGGCATTTATTGATACCTGGTACAGATTTACAGAGTATGCCAGGAAGTTGCGGGACACATTAATTATGTACCTTTTCCGTATCTTGCAGCTCTGAAGAATCTTTTTAATCTTTTCTAGAGTAGGGCTAAAGAAAAGAGAATGGTAAAATGGGACAACACAAGGTAAAAATAATTTTAAAAACGTTCCTAGTTACTGCAAACTGAAAATCAATGCTCAGATATTTCCTAGTGACTTTTGTTTCTTTTTCTCTTTTCTTTTAAATACTGCCATTAAAAAAAGAATTACAAAGGAAGATGCCCCCCATGGCTTTCTGTCAGATACTATCTTATTTGTATATACTTTTTGTGGTTTAATTACTCCCTTTGTTGTTTTTTTTCCCCTTGGTTAAAGAACAAGTCTCCAGATTGTTCTGTGATCTTTGTATCTATGCAGATTAGATTTGGAAATTAAGGAAACTTGCATCAGCTACATAATTAAGTGCATAAAGAGGTCTGCCACACTTTCTTGGTTTTTTTATTGCTAACAAACACACATAATATGAAACATTTGGGGTCTTTAGGGTTTAAAGAAATATTTTCTGGGAAAGCCCTACCAACATCAGGTTGTGTAAGTAATTAATTGCCGTTTTAGCAGAAAAGCTTTCAGCCTTTCCAGTCCCACTGCTCCTGTCCATTTGGCATTACGCCTTCAGCCCTTCCGCCTACTTTAATGAAATATATAGCTATCTTTACTTATGGCCGATTTTGTACGAGCATCCCTGGAGTGTGCTGTACAAAACTGAGGTTATAAGCAAGAAGGTTGAAAAAGGAACAAAAGAGACTGTACAGCTGGGACTGGGGATGTCATATCACTTGTTCCTAACTGTTTGAAGTCTTTCCATTCCCACAGAGGTTTTAAGGAGGACTTGAATGCAGAGCTGCTATGGTACAGTTTGTCATAGAGTTACTAATGGGCTAATCCTCCTCCAAAGAGCTAAGAGGAGAAGTAACAGGCTATTTCCTTCACATTCACATCTCTTAATGCATGCTGTCTATCTATGCAAGGAGGTTCAAGGATGAAAGTTAGCTTGGTCAACACAGAAGACTTCCTCCTCTTAGGATGAGCTCAACAGGGAACTTGGCATGTGCCTCCCCTTGGCCACCCAGCCAAAAAAATACTTGGATGAAAAGGTATCTTCCCCAAAATCATTATGAATGATTAGGAATACTAGGAAGGATTTTACAAAAATGTCCCCAGATCATCGGCAGCAATGGAGATATTCCGTTATTCCTACCTGATTGCCCACTTTGATCACAGGCTGCATAGGGGACAATCTGGGCCCCTACAAAGGAAACGGGTTTTGGGGCCAGCGGCGCTTGGGTGTGAGTCTGTCACTATCCAGCACAGCCCATCTTCATTTACTTTTCCCCATCATAAAAGCACCATGCATTCTGCTCTGCTCATACTCTGATTTGGGGCTATTTCACCAAAAAGATACTGAAAATCTGCTTTTTTTGTACCAGAGCTCAGAAGGGCCGGCAGTTTGTGTGAATACTGCTCGGGCAGCCACCACAGCCCAAATTCCTGCCCAAGGAGCCCACTGAGCCCACGTACCTCACAGGGGAGACAACAAAAGGGAAAAGCAGAAATATTTTAGCGCAGACTCCAATCCCAGGAACATCCTGTCACTGTCTGACGTACAGCTCGCATTTCTTCCACTCCCTCACCGTGCCAGATGTCTCACTGTCGTATTTCTAAATCACTAATAAAAAGTTCAGTGCTATACCCAAGAGATACGCTTTCACCAGGGCTGCCATTTGAGAAGAAAAAAGGAATGGCTCCATAAATGCACTTCCGTGAGGGTTATGTAGAGCTTTATCATTTCACAGTTTCCTTGTGCAGCACTACATGAAATTTGAAAGGCTACAAACATGCTTTTAGAAATCAATAAAAATTAGTTTGTAAATAGATGTGTATTTATTATCTCTCCTAGAAACTGCCTCCTGGTTTTCACTTCCACTGGGAAAGTATCGAGACTTAAAGTGTGTGGGGGGGGTCATTTCAGTCTTAAAGACAACTTCAAATGCATGTACAAAAATATAAGCTTCCGTACAGCTGTTTGGAGGAAGACTGAGTTCTTCTCCCATTCTTTACGCCACTACTTTTCACTCTCATCAGGCTTTTTTCAGGAGATCTATTTCCCTTAAGCTTTCCTTACATTACCAGTGTCTCACATTGTCAACCCCCCAATTTACTCATCTTCGGTCAGTATGCCACCAGCAGTTCTGCAAATGCTCTTCACATGCTCATGCATCTGCAGGGCTTGGGCTTCCCAAGCCACTTTAGCCTCGTTTTCTAAAGAAAGGAGACTGATGCCATCATATAATTCATTTCCTGCTCAGTCCCCCAATTTTAACTCATGAATTCTTCAGCCAGCTGCAACTGAACTCGACAATATACATTTACCATACATTTTCTGAAAAGTTGCAGCTAGAGAGAAGGGCGAGACCAAGTTAGCATCTTCCCTCTTCCCCTGAAAAAACTGTTGAGTGAGGTCCACCCGGCTGTCCGTCGCGTTTGTCCTAGCCGGAGTCCAGCCAGGCAGCCCGGCCAGCGCCTGCCCGCCCAAGGAGGAGCTGTGACGGACGCAGCCTGACGGCCATCGGCAAGGAGCTGAGGGTGCTGAGCCCTGGGGGAGGCTGGCGGCGGGGCAGAATTGGGGCCAAGGGCAGAGGGGAGAGAGGCCGAGAATAAAATGGGACATGGGGGGAAGGAAGCAGGCTCTGTTGCAGTGGACGTGAAGGGACTGAAAGTATAGAAATTAACATAGAAATTGCCAATTTAATTAACTGAAAAGCAGGTTTCATTCATTTCACTGTTCACAGAACAGTGTGTTTAACAAAGATATTAGCATTCAGCATCTCAGTGGTTTTATAACGGTGTGTTGAGGGGAAACAGAAAGAAGTGCACTTTATCCCCCAAAACTGTATTTTGCTAATGCAAGCCTGACTTCGGCCTTGTTGGCAGCATTGAAATTTGCAGCCACATTTATTAAGGAAACTATGTCCTCATGCAGCAACTGCAGGCAAAAGGTAGCGCTGCCGCCTATCTTCAACCCCAATAGTCAGTACTGTAGGTGTTTTGTTAAAATGAAACTCTTGGAAGCAGGAACAAGAAAATAACCTGAAAAGTTTTGAAAAAACTGCAGAACGGGTTGTGTTCCTGACACACTGCCACAGAACATCTTGAAATCACTTTGCAAAAACCTGCTGTTTCAGGGCGGCGTGAGAGGCACCACCACAGAGATGGGGAAGGAAAAGAAAAACCAGTAAGAGGAAAACAAACAACCCTTGCCCTGTTGCCCTCCTTCCCCAAAGGCAGGGGAAGGGCATCTGGAGGGCTGCCCTTACAGCTCGGATGGGTGAGATGAGCACAACCCCACCGAGTAATTCGGTGCAGAGAGCACTCGCATTTGTCACTGCTCAAAGGGGTAGTTAATCCCAGGAATTCTGACTTCCTGGTTTACTACTAGATAATCTAATCTAATCTGTAGAATTGATACTGTTCTTCAGCAAATTTACTGTGCTGTGTAACAAACTAGTTCCTGGCACTTCAAAAAAGGCAGGCACTTGTTTAATTTGATTCTTTTTCCCCCCGAAGATGCATACATGTGTATATATTGCACATACATACATATGAAAATCATGTTTTCGCATTATAGCATCTAATTAACAAAAATCAACCATCTCTGCCGAAAACAGCCATAATTTTACCTAAATACTGCAGCATCTTCCTACTGCTGTGACATTTGTAGAGAGCAGCAGGTTGGATCTGAAAGCATGTAACAGGATTTGTGCTGTATTAAGTACAGAAAATAAACCAGAAGCAGCAGTTCAGTTTTCAGTGTTGTCTGCAAACATTGCCCTGCCAAATTGCATGGAAATGGGCAGACGGTTTGACATACAATTCTAAAAGGAAAACTCCCTCCAAAAATTAGAGGTGGCAGCAAAATATCTTTTTCTTTCCTCCTCCTCAAAAAAAATGTATTTTCCTTGCTTCCCCCCCCCCCCCCCAAAATACCCTCTCTTTTTTTTCCTCTCCTGACACCCTTTAATTAATGCTCTTTTTTTAGGTGACACTGCACACTACAGGCTGCATGGCGGAGTGGATGCCTACCCCTGCCGAGGGATGAGGCACCCCGCCAAGCCCCGGCGCAAAGCCCCAGCGCCTAGCTCGCCCTTTCTTTATTCAAGTAAGAGATGTGCAAGTGCCTGCGTGTGCCCGATTAGGAGAGGGAGGAGACAGACATCTAGGTGTAAATAGAGTGTGTCTCAAGGAAATTGCAGAACATGACAGACATTGCTTAGCCCCAAACAGGATTTTATTCCTGTCTGCAAAGTGTCGTGCAATGCCGCCAGTGTTTGTCAACGAGGGCCACCACCCCCACCTGTGGAGCCAGGGGAGGGAAGAGGCTAAGTGTCAAAAACTAAACTTCTGCGGCAAAAGGGTAAAATCCAAAAGGCACTGAAATAGAAACGCGTCACTGATGTCAACAGAGACTTGGCCAGCAACATAACTCACCTACACAAATTTATATGGATTGGTACTTAAAGCTAACACCGTATTAAACTTTGGCTAGCAGCCACCAGAGTAACCTTGTGCCGACATTGCATCTGACATGCTAAACATGACATATCATTCAAATAATGCTTTCTTCTCAGTTTTCTTTCAGCTTAATCCTCATTGTACCTGGTACACTCAAGGGAGGGCAAGTCACGGAGACTCAGGCAAAATCCAAATAATGCCGCCTGATGCGTGAAATTACACTCATTTACGTGGGGCATGATGGAGCAGAGTCTTTAAAAATTCTAATACATATGAATAAAATCATTAAATAATCTACATTTTAACTGTGCAAGCCTGTCAGTTGCAGGAGGATTATCTGGAAAGTAAACAGAAAAAAAAATCTGAACTAGCACTGCTGTAGTCACACCGAAAAAAATTCCTGAGGATATATGATGTGGAGCAGAGCTTGAGTTCTTAGTTTTGCTCTTTTAAAAATAAGGAAGCACTGCCTGCTTTGCAAGAAGCTTTGTAGAGTCTGATCTAAACCTTCTGACAAGTTTCAGATGGAAGAAACGGTGTTAACAGA
Organism: Sagittarius serpentarius; assembly: GCA_034782735.1. Taxonomy (NCBI): domain Eukaryota; kingdom Metazoa; phylum Chordata; class Aves; order Accipitriformes; family Sagittariidae; genus Sagittarius; species Sagittarius serpentarius. Next base: position 10,215,811 of record JAVKLA010000073.1, on the reverse strand, counting down.
GGAGAGCTGCCGCTGCCGCTCTGACGCCTACCCAGCCTGTGTGGTGGAAGAGCTGTGTGGTACGGTTTGTGTACACAGAATTATACACGCTGCGGTCCCATTATACAGCCACCCCGTGTTGTACCCTGGGGTGTATTCACCTTGTAACATCCTGTAGGTAGCTGTGAAAGTATTAAACCCCTGATTTAACCTCATGATATCCGGTAACTACTGCACCAGATGTGAAGGAATCTGGTTGATTTTTTCCGCTCAAACAGCTCTTTATGCTCTTTTCAGTAACCCAGCAAAGTGGCTAAGTGGCAGATCAGGACTTGCATGATGCCTTAGCAGAAAGCAGAGGCCACAAAGGCTTAGTTCAGGATGCAGCACTGCAGCCGAAGCGCTGCCCTGTGGTAAAGACCTTGGTCTGAGGCTCAGGGCGAAGCAGTTCAACTCCCAACTCTGTCATACCCTGCCAGAGCGATTTGCGGCACATCAGCTAAAGCTAGTGCCAGTAAAAATCCCAGCTGCTTACAAGTTAGGGCTTGCCTCCCAGGGGGCCGGGAGGTCCAGGCACTGGGAAGGGCAGCTCCAGAGCCATGCGGATGCTGACCGCATGCAGACCAGAGCCTCCCGTGCCCGCACACCAGCAGCTCACGGGCACCCTGCTAAAGGCAAGTGCCACTGTCACCCCAAATCCCCCCCAGCACCTGTACTCCTTTCTTCAAATTAATAAACCTGATCCAGCAGTGCCATTGCCCTCCACCTTGCACCTGCACTGCGAGAATATAATGGCTGGAGGGACGAAATGGGAGATTTGGGTTGTTGTTCCCTCCTCAGCAGGAAGGAGATCAAAGCCGTATCTGCCACCTCCTTGCAGCTTGCCTGGCCCAAGTGGAATGATCCTCTGCCACTTCCCTTGATGTCAGAGGGAAAGACACGAGCTTTGACTTTGCAGCCCAAGTCCCTGGGCACCCACTGGGGGCTGGGGGGGTCCTGGAGGCTTGACCTGGTGTCCACAGGACTTTGCACACCTCAGGCTGGAGTCACTGAATAAATACGGAAAGAGCTGGGAGCAGAGGCACCAAGCCCCAGGCTCCCCTTGCCCCCTCCCAGCACGCAGCCGAGAGCCTTACCAGGATGCAGAGTCTGGCTCCCTCTTGTGCTCTCTCCTTTTAGCAAATTAATTTAGGAAACACGATGCAGTGGAACATTTTTAGCAGGCAGTCTAGAAGTGCCTCTAACGTAGGGCTGGGGCCCTCACGCGCCCTGCTGTGAACTCGAAGCCATTTAGTTAAGGAACTCAGCTTCCCGCTTGTTTGGGTTAAGCATGCTTTTCGATAGAAAAAGAAATGTAACAGGAATGCCAAAAAGGGTTTTCGTATTTTTCATCTTTTTGCAGAAGACTTCCCGTTGCTGTCAGCCTGCAACTTGCGACCTGCCAGCCTGGGATGCGTTTGCCCAGCCTGGTAGGGAAGCCGCTTCTCCGTAGAGATGCCTGCTTCAGGAGCCGCATTAGCAACTCTCTGCCAGCACACAGGTCAGAAATTTCGAAGGGCAGAAGCCGGAACGGTAAGACATGACATTTCTAGTGTTTTACAGAAGGTGTCATTGTTGCACTGTTCTGTTTGACGAATTCCTCACCGGTGTTCACCTCAGAAAATGAATCTTTTTTTCCTCTTTCTCATTCAGCTACAGTCTATCCCATATTAAGCTCAATATTAAATATTTCCTCTCACAGAATTTAACTACACATATAGACAAATATCACAGGCTACTTCTCCACTTCATTTCCTTGTAAAGAAGATTAATCCGGTGTGTGTAATCTCACAGAATCTAACCTTAAATTTCTGGTAATAAGAAGGAATCTCTGCTTTAACCAGGTGCCAATAAGAAGCATGTTGGAAAGCGTATGACTTTCATGATAGCAAGTTATCTGCACTCTTTTGCCATGGCCAGCACACCTGTGCTCAGGGATGCTTTGATCATGACGCGGGCGCTGGGAGTACAGAGGCTCCCGAGAACAAACGTGGTCCCAGGAACATGTCTAGCAGCCGTCAGGAACCTGCCGGCTGACTCTATTCAGAGGCGTCACACTATACGTCACAAATACCCCAAATATCATGCCTCTCTGAAGAATGCCCTACTTCTTGCTCACAGAATTAGAGCAGGAAAAAATCATTAACGTATAAAAATAACGAGAGCCTAAAATACCTTCTGCTGTGGTTGCTGAGGAATGGCCCAGGATGCCAAATACCCATGTCTTACTGTGATGTTATACGCTTCTAGTTCAGTCATCACAACCCAGAGTCATCCCTGCCACTAGCGTTGCTATAGTTATATTTGATACGATACCTTTGTTCCAGCACTTTTACTTCAAATGAACTAAGATTATGATGATGCCTCTTCCTCAAATTAGATTCTGCCGTAGACATTCACCTCACCCACAAATGATTTTTGACTCTCCGCGTGCTTTTAGCAAAGCAAACGTGAAGCCAGGCCCCAGAAACAAGAGCAGAACGAGGCGAGGACCACCTTTCCTGGAGCAAAATGGGCCATTCAATACCAAGACCCTGCTACTAAGTGGAGAGAGAGAAAAGTCTGATGCGGCTCCCTGCCAGAACTAAGATTACTCTTTCCTTGTTTGCAGACAGATTAAGGAAATAGTCAATACTGATCCACATGGTTTTCAGATGTGGAACTTACCTGAGATCTCCCAGGGATCGGACATATGCACCTATACCTTTTGCCAGCATGTCTCTATAATATTGTATGGCGCTCTGCCATATGACAGTGGGCTGAGTAATGAACAAGTGTCATCCGTTTTTGGGACGGCTCTTGCTGAGCTGAGAGCAGCTAAAATGCATTGCCAGCTCCCCGCTAGCGGGACTTCAGCATACGCAGTGCTCTCTCAAGCACAGGAGCCCCTAGACGGCACTGCCGGACTCCTCTGCCACTCACCAACACTGAACACTAGCTGAGGTATGATTTTCTCTGCCTTTGTTTCCTTTTTGTACAAAAAAGAAAAAGAAAAAAAAAAACCAAAAAAAAACCCAAACCCCAAACAAAACCAAAACCACTACCCAAACATCAGTTCACATCACTTGAGCTCACTTCCATGTTACATACCTGAAGTCAAGACAGGAAACTTGATTTGATTCCTTCCCAACCTGCTCCAGCCAGAAACATCTCTTGTTGATTAAAAGCCAAGCCAATATGTGTTCGTCATAAAGTACACTTGTACTATTATCTGCTTTGTGTAACAGTGGTTCTGCCTCAGATTGGTGCCATCCTGATATATTCAAATTGTCTTGGTTGGCCAAACAAGAGTTACGACCTCCGTGGCTCCTTCCTTTTGGGAGTCCTAAAGCACTTTGCTTATACTCCTTAAGTGAGCTTCAGAAAAGATGCTGTAAGGTAGTCAAGCATTGGTCTTCACATTGTAAATTACCTGGGATAGAAATAGGACTGATATTCAGCTTCCATTCCCCTGAGCTGCTCTCTTCTCCATACTAGAGCTGAAGGCCTAGAAAGCAAGGAAGCAAACAAAAATTACCCTACAACCTCCCAGTTAAATATCTAAAATTATATTGCTGTTTTGCTGGTCGTAGTCAGTTAGGAATGGGACAGCAGTAACACTAGGATATCAGTGTCACGTACAGAGCTCACAAATGGTCAGAGTCTCCTGCCCAAGACACTAAGAGACAATCACTCTCTTTGCAGGGTGTACAAAAAGACAGGACTGGAAAAAGGCAGGAGGAAAGGACTACGATGTGGAACAAAGGAACTTCAGCAGAAATTACTTGCCTAGGGTGGTAAAAGCAGGAACTAGATTATGATTAATGCCTTGCTAGCACCACCAGACATTAAACCTCCAGGATGAAAAGCAAGGTGTACCAATGGTGCCCACACGCTGATTGCTATGACCGGCAAAACTTCCGCTGGGCAAGAGTTAACACGCCTCAGGCAAGAGCTGGCTTTCTGCTGGCCACAGAGCACCACGGGGAACAGGAGCGGCACTGCACCCCCCTGTTTGACTCCCCCTCGTCTCTGCCAGCTGTCCTCTGAGTTCCCTCACAGGCATACAATCATTTCCGAGCCTTTCATGACTCTTCCAGATTTGGTGGAAAATGTCTCAAGTACCTAGAAAGCTAACAAGGGATAAGACAGGGCAGCAAATGAGACATTTTTCTTTAGAAACTAGGTTAAAAACGGTTCTTTCCCCTGAATTGTATCGGCAGCAAGTTCTTGCTCCCACAAGTACTGCCTGTTGCTCCAGAAGTGACTGCTGGCATAAAGGAGAACAAAGCTCAAAAGCGAATTTAGTCTCATAGTTCCCTCATCTGTCAGCCAACTGATGGTGCAACCCTGTGCACAGGACAGGACATAATTTTCTAGGTTGTTATCTCTTTTTTGGTCACAGTATGCTCTTGCTGGCATTCAGCCTGAGATAACTGCAAGCTAGGAATACAAAAGTAACCCCCCTTCTTTCAACGGAGGGATTCGTAAGAAAAATAAAACCAATAAATTAAATACTGATAAGGTCCAAACTGTTAAGAGCTGATCGCTATTTTGACAGAGTAAGAGACCCAGGGAATAAACTACTGCTAACAACAGGCCATTGAGAAAGATGTCAGCTGACTGTTTGTTTGGAGCCTTTTGCTGAGTATGCGCAATTTGTGAAACAGCTACAGCTTAAACAAATATTGGACTCTTTTGGATGCTTTTTCACAACTGTATGATACGTATGTGACAAATTCACCGTCCTCCTACTTGCCAGGTCACACCAAAATCTGATTAGTCTTGACTTTCCTCAGGGTCCCTACAGCCTGCTGCTGTCCCTGACCAGCAGCAGACACATTCAGCCATTCTGAACTTTGCTCCTTTTAGCAGTCCCTGGCTTGTCAATCACCAGCTTATAACACAGCAGACTCTCAAATGCTCCCGTCTTACCTATTTGCAGCTTCCCTGCGACAGCACGTGGCAGCTCCAGCCGGCTGGCCCCAGCTGCGCGCGTGTGTGGGGGTACTGCAGATATGGGGAATTTGGGGAAGTTTGACCAGGGTGAAGAGGACGCAACCCGTGACGGCACAGGGAGAGCAGACCAGCCCCCAAACACCTTCCCTAGGTGCAGCACAGCACCCTGCGCCTGCTCCAGGGCACACAAGCCAGCACATCAGCACAGCCTTGCCTCACGCCCTGGTGACAGCGGGATTTAAAGGCTCTAAACTCAGGAGCAACCTGTTTTCCTTTCATAGTGCAATTCCTTTGCAGCACATGGTATTTGGCATCAAAGCCCGGCACTGCTACACAAAGCAGTGTAAGTTGCTCAGCTCTCCTCCTTATCACAGGCTGGGTGAATATAGCCACAAACTGTCACCAAGACTGCCAGGAGCACGTGTACAACAGCACCTTCCAAAGAAAACCCTCTCCTTGGACTCGCAAAACCGCTCCTTTGATTAAACAGTGAATTCAGCCCCACGCCACTAACCCAGCAGGCAGGGGATTTGCTCGCTTTGGCCATACGCACCCAGACAACTCTGCGGCGTGTTTGGAGAAGCTGCCCCAGACCAAATGCTCACGTTGCAGCCAACAGCTTTGGATGAGACGCTGACTCCGAGGCAGATGACAGACGAGAAGGCAGCACTCTTTATTCCCATTAGCATCTGTCCTAAGTGAATGTGCACTCTCATCATAAAGCCTGAAAACTAAATCCATGGGGAAACGTGCACAGAAAGGCTGAACAGATAATCCCATCAGTCCACTTAAATGGGAATCTGAGTCAACAAATCTAATAAACTGGGGTCAGTGGACCACGCAGGCGACAGAGGAGCCTCTCACGGCTGCATTATGTGCTGCAGTCCCTTGAGGTCGCACAGGCAGTTTTGACGCAACAAAGTGGCTCTCCGGGCACAGGATTTCACCACTAGATGTCAATGGTACCTGACGTCTCAAAAGGGAAGATACTGCTAAGAGCAGGTTAGCTGCTGGAAAAGTTTGTTCTAGCTGGCAGCAGCTTTTGCTGCAACCCAAGCCCTTTGCTTGGTCAAAATGGTGGTGTGCTCTTTGCAGAGACAGCCCCCCATAAGAACCCTGCCTGTCTTTTAGTAACACAAGGCTCCGGCAGTTTCTTGTCTAGTTATTTCTGGGAGATGACACCTACCTTTGCCATGTTACTATCTCTCAGTCTCCTCTGAGAACCTTAACATTTAGCCTTAGTCTTTTCTCGTTTACAATTGTACAAAGCCAGACCAAGTTCCCCGGAGTCACTCAAATTGCTCTGAGGAATAAATCAAGTTAGCAAAGAGCACAAAACTCAATTTGATTGGCTAAGCTACATTATACTCTTCAGTAGAAACTCTTATTTAAAAGTAAAGTGAATTACCTCACTCAAAATTTAGTAAATTTTATCGAATAAGCATTAAACAAGGGTGTCTAAATGCATTTCAGACACACGTGAATTTTCTTCAGATTTGCATGTTATTTTCCCCTAACAGTCCTCCCCTGTTCTGCCTCTGCTGTGCTGGACTTGTTCAATTCATTCCCAGCCCTGTCTTATGCCTCTCTGCTAGCTCCTACTACCACATCGTCATCCACTCGGACTTAAAAAGTGGCCTCCAACCAACAATGTGCCCTGAAGCTGGAGCACGCAGCTGTAGCCTTGAGCCAAGGTCAATGCCGGCAGCTGGCATCAGCCACAACAGTTTTCATCCCTGTGAGTGTGACAGGGCACCCAGCACCCAGGAGCTCTGCCTGGTTCTCTTCTGGAGCCGCACCATGACTCAAGGTGCTGGCCGTGTAGGAAGCCCAGCATCAGTAGCGGATAAAGCTGTTTGCAGTTATTTGCTGCTTTCAAGTGTTTCGGATCGGATTCGGAGAGTACATTCACTTTTGTAGTGTAGCCAGGGACTCAGCCTGACAGCAGACATTTGAACATCCAGAGTTTTTAAAACCCAACAGAAATCAGTAGAAGGTCAACGTGACTTCACACAGTCTTTCCGAATGAAAGGGAGAGACCACCCTTATGACAGCAGCTGGCCTTGTTCTGATGGACGTTTTTCCAAGCTGCTTGATGTAACTTGAAAACTTTGAATTTTTGAGGCATTTATGGCTGAAGGACTGTCACCTGGGGCTGCTGAGCCGAATTCCTCAGCAGGCACTTGTCCGTACCGCAGAGTCACCCCCACCGCCAGGCACCCTTGGCTGGGGGCAAGCCCACGCAGGAATCGGGCCCACGCAGCCTCAGTAACAGCTTCATTGCTTCATTGCTTATGCAGCAACACAAACCTTCGCCTAGCATTACAGAGAGCTCTCACAAGCATTTGTCAAAAGCCTGTATAACTTACCAGAGAGGCACTTGATCTGGGGTTTGAACCTCGCCATCCTTTGTCATTTCTAGGTCTGAATCATCTCTGTTTACATTTGCTGGTAAATTCCCCTCCAGCAAAGCACAGCTCTGCACTTTCAAGCCATCTGTCACAGCTGGCAGTGCCTCTCTCAAGGGGCACTTCACCACTTAAGTTAAATGGGCAAGTTCTGCCAGTGCCACTTCTCCCTGCGAAGTAACGCTCCCGTCTAACCCATTTCCCTGCAGAGGCAGCTCCACGCTCCGCAGGGTCAATGGCAGGACTTTCCCTTTTTTTTGAAGTTTTGTTTGTTTTGTTGTTGTTGCAGTGCCTTTCACCTCATGTCTAATTATTGCAGCTTATGAAGAAGCTGTTTGCCATCGCTAACCGTTTTTTTTTTTATAACCTTACCTGCAGCAGGAGCAGTTGCTCTGAACCAGCTCCTCCTGCCACTGCGGACAGGAAAGGTCTTGCACTGGTGACAGCAACAGTAGGAGACCAAGACAAAAAGCTGCAAGTTTTAGAAGCCCTGACAACTTTTTTGCAAGAAAATCCGTTCAAAAGACCAGGCAATCTATAACCCATCTCCTTGCACAAACCATCATTTAAGACCCGTCTATTCAAGGCAGGCTACCCCAGTGACTGTCCTTCAGTGTGGCTGAGCTCACCTGGTTCTGCTTAAACACATCTTCGTATCTTGCTCATGTGCTTCTCTAAACTTACACCATTAAATCCATATTTTCATGCTAAAAAGGGTACAGCAAGTCTGATTTTCCAACCAAATTTTATTCTAAACTACGCTGATTCACTATTTCTTAGCACCTCCAGGACTGCTCTGACTCCTTACTACAGAGAGAAGAGCTGAAACCTTACAGAGAGGAACTAATGGCACCAGGACCATAAAGAGCACTAAAGCCAGCCCACTAAGATCTCCCGTTAGGAAACAGGCCTGCTTACACACAAACCCAGCACTATCCACCTCTCCCTGCGAAGTAACAACTTAAACAGCCGAATATCCAGGTGCAGTCAATCAGACCAATGGAGAGAACATAAAGGCAGACCTTTTCGCTCACCTGCTGGGTTTATGTGACCTCCTGAACAGCTCTTCTCTTTCCTGACCCCCCAGTGAGGTTTTTCCCTGGGCTTTGACTGCCTGGTTTCTCTAGGATTGTTGTGATTTTCTCAATGGGGAGGTAAGGACAGGGATTGCCTCTACCCTGAGGATTCCTACTGAGGAAGTGGGACCTGGAAAGGGTCAGCAGCAGTCCTCAGAGCAAAGGAAGATTTCCAAGGCTTCCAAGGTTATGCCCCTTTCCCTTCTCCCATAGTCTGCCTGGGATAGGAAAGGGGTGGAAAAAAACATGCTGAAGCCCAGCCAGTTCCCAAAATGCAAGGATTTGCAAAAATCTTGGTGCCTTCACAAGTAAGTGGCAGTACAGACCTCCTGGGGAGACAACCAGCTGCAACTGCTTACCACTACAACCGGCAGTGAAAATGAAAAACAGAATCATTGCCACTCTTTGACCTCTTCAAGGCTCCAAGATTGGGCTGCTGCTCCAGCTCACTTTTGCTAGGTTTTCTGGACCTTTACAAGGGTGTTATGAAATCCACTGACCTTCTTCCAGACAAGAGGGAAAACAGAGAACACTTCTCTCCTTCCTTCAAAAACTGTTCATTTGGCCCACCCTTGCAGGCCTCCTCAGTGCTCCAGATTTTATTAGCTGCACGGCACAATTCTTTCAACTCTGATACAACTACAGGTATTTCATGGTATTATTGTAGCCACGCACATAGGGTCTGTCATTGCAGATGCAGATGTAGAGAGCTCTTGGAGCCAGAGGGAGACTTACCTTCTTTAGGTTTTGCTGTGTGTGTAACTCGGCTGCCACCCCCATGGCAGAAGAGAGCAGGACTCCAGGGCCGACGCTCGGTGTGACGTGAAAGCCCGCTAGGACGTGAAACACAGCAAATATTCGGGAGGTTTGTTTTTCGGGCTGCGTGGTTTTTGTCCACCAAAACAAGAGAGTCGCCTCTACATAGGGCAGAGCAGTTGTCCCCACGCAGGTCGGTCCCACTCTCCGCAGAGGGCTGTGCTGGCCCCACAGCAAACTGCCCCCCACCTGCTGCCTCTCACCTTCGCCCAGCTCCCGCAGGAACGGCTCTTCACAGGCCTCTCTCCCCACTTCAGTTAAAATCCATGCAGCCCATTGAGCAGCTTAAACTGCAGGTCTTTGCCAATAAAGCTCCTTTTGATCGACGGGAATGGAGGAGCCCTTGCCTGAACAGTTCTGCAAGATGGTCTGAAGGGACAACATCTGGAGTGCAGCAGCCTCTTCTTGTGGCTTTTCTAGCACAGCTGGAGCTGTAAGGCAGCTGCCCTCAGCTCTACACCTTCCCATCTGCAAATCGTCACTCTAGCTTCTCGTGACAACCTCGCAGCAAGGCTGATGGATGGAAGGAGAGCCGTTCAGTGCAAAGTCAGCTGCTTGTATGCAGCAGCATGTGGCTTGAAGGAATCCAGCTAACTGCGACAGGTTGGGAGATACTTCCCAGGTCTTCTTCTGGGCTACGCTGTGGGGAGCAGTGATCTCCAATGAAGGGAGAGTGATGAACAGCCGGGAACATAAAATTCTTCAGCTTGCACAGCTGGTTCTGGAAAAGGATGTCTGGCTGTAAAGCATCTTTAAACATCACTGTAGAGCTGTGTCAAAAATTTGGGCTTGTACTGTTTTAATTATTCCAGTTAAAATTCTCCCTACCTGTGCATTAATACTGCCCCAAACACTTTGTTGGTCAGGCTTAAGACTATTTAAGGTGCAGGCACTTAGAGGATTAAGTACTGCCTATTTGTAAAGCACTTTGAACAGACATCACGCTGTAAGTACCAAGTGTTATTTCTGTGTGAAATAGCCAGGTCTGGCTTACTGGTTTCTCAGGGTTTGCAAGTGGAAAGCGTGGAAGGACAGGACAAGCCTCAGCGGCATTACGGATCACTCGCAGCCCATCACGGGTTCTGCCTCCCTCGCTGCAGACCAGCTGAGAGGAGGGAGGGGGAACTGCACCAGCAGGGATGCCTGATGACAGGGAAAAGCATTTGCTGTCCTCACTAAGAGGATCAAGTGCCGATAAGCAGACTCCAGAGGATATGACGATAGATTGAGACTCCTCCCTTTCCCACAGGGACTTCTCATGGTGGCTCCAGGCCCCTCTTAGACTGCGCTGTGATGGTAAGGCACAGCTGAGACCCCATTAACATCAGCCCTGCTTCTGGAACATCGGTACCAGCGAGTCCCACTGACCAGAGATGGACGAGCAGCTCTGAATGGGGTCAGGCTCCTGAGCCTCTACGTGGGTCTGCCTCCACCTTGCTAACTGCGGCGAGGGTTTGTGGAACTGAATGACTGGAAGTAAAACATTCCAGTTAGGAACAATAAGTACATGTGATAGGCATGAAGGCACAGAACCCAGACTTCATTAAGGTAGTTTTTATATTTTTAAAAGCAATATTAAAAACCACTGGAAAATGCAAGATAAATGTAACAGTTGCTTCTACAAGTTTTAACCTTGTATTGCTTGGCCATTTTGACATATAAATTATTGCTTACTAGCTCTCATAAATACACGACACAATAATATGTACAGAGGCAGACAAGCATGAAATACGAAAAGGAAAACATCGGCAAACATTGATTCTGGTAAATCGGATTATTTCATACATACCAGGTCTCATAACGGTGGATAACTACTAGCTGTAGTCCCTGAGAAGTTAGGTAAATACCTTGATTTGGGGTTTTCTATTTTATTACTTTTAATGCAAGCTGACAGCATTATGGCACTCAGAGAGAACGAACAGGCAGGTGTTCTTACCTCAGCTCATTGACTTCATCCCAGTATTTAACAGTGTATAAGATGACAATAAATAGGCTATGCAAATAAATATTACTCTGCTAAAATGTTTAGTATTTACATCTTTCCTTGTAATTTTACAGCAGCACGTCTTATTATTTCTGGTAACACCTTGGGTTTTTGCCACTGTCATGCGAACACAATTTATTTCTATTCGAGATGGGGCTAGAATCAAAAAAGCTGTGCCATAGAAACATCTAAATTTGATGCAACAAAATCCCACATCAGAGGTATAAAGTGACCCAGCTTTTTCCTTTGTTCGAATTACTCCTCCTAGCTACTAAAGAAAATATGCAGAGTATTTAACCCCCGGTGCGACTGTGGTAAACTGAACTTACAAGGTTCATGGATTTTACCCTATGTAACACAACTGCACTACCAAAGGATTTAAAAAAATCACACAGTATCACCAGTGCTGGACCCTGGCAGAGGCTGTATAGTGTCCCCCTTCCCTCTCACAGGTTTTACTTCTAGCTTTCCTCCCAACCACCACACCTTCAAACCGCTTGCCAGTCTGCAGCCCAGCTCTGCAATACTTCACCTGTTGAACAAAGACTCTGAAGGGCCATTTTTTTTATTAGACTTCTTAGCTACAGATTTGGGTTATCTGCCTTTCCTTTATGGTAACAGTTATATAAGGTCCGTATTTTCAACGTGAAATTGATGCACCCACCTTGGCCCCTCAGACCAGAAAATTAATATCCAAGTTATACAGGCCACTATAAAAACTAGCTTGCAAAGTTTTAAACAGTACTTCGATTACAACATAATATATATATTGTAAAGTTTTAAACACAGATAATGAGGTTAATGCTGGCTATCGTTCTTCAGACTGATTTTAGGCCAGCTACAAGGGGTAGAAAACACCTCTTTTAGCATAAAGTTAGAGCGGTGCAGGTAGCCAATACCTCACCTGGCTTGAAGCCTACTGGTACAAGTTAACCCACCCATTCACTTCAACCATTTTGAACTGGCAGACTGAGGAGCCTTCAAGGTGCCTCTAGCATGCTTTCAAATCAAAGCCTGAGCACACAGTCATCTTTCTTCTTGTTTGTTTTTTTTTCCTTCCCCTCCCCCCCCTCCCCTTTCATTTCCTTATCTTTTATTCTTCTCTGGCACCGCTGCTGCTTCATCAGCAGTAACTACCAAAACTATCACAGAGCCAAATGCAGTGAACTGAGAAACAGCCCCACTTTCTCACCCCGAATACCTCCTAATGCTCCCTCTCCCACAGATTTCAACAGAACAACTTGTGGACTAGAGCGGTACACCACATGAGCTAAAGCAGGCAGGCTGGTCCGCATAGAGGCTCCTAAAAATAATGCCACAGTAAAAAAGATTTCACAAGGGGGAGCTCAAAACCCAGCAAACCACCCAGGTAACGCAGCTAGGGTGGGAATTTGGGGAGCGCTGTAGCCAGAGAAAGAACTGCAATATCACGAGCAGCAAATTTTATCTGGTTTGTGTTCTTACACTGCAGAAAGGAGCCCGCCACAGCTAGTATCCTCACGTGAACAGTTTTGGTCTGTTTGCACAGGAGAGTTATTTACAATATGTGCAGTCACATCTACAGAAGAACATAGGAAATTTTTACTCCATGGCCAGCAAGAGTTTATTTTTTTTTTTCTTTTTACTGGGTAAAAAGAAGAATTTTTTTCTAAAAAAAAAAAAAAAATTCATATAGTATTTGATAATAACAAAGTACAAGCAAATACATTTCTGAAACATCTGTTTCCTTTACAATAGATCTATACAATATTTCACAGATGGGAAAACCAAATGCGTTCTACAGATTCCCCCACAGACTACTTGTTAAAGCTGCTTTTTTTTAATCCCTTTAAACCAGAGATAACACAATGATGAAGAGCATGCTACTTCAGTATTCCCACATTTCAGTAAAGGAGCATTTTCTTGGAAGTCTTCCTCAGGTGGAAAACACACAATAGAGATGGGCAAGCAATGCAATGTATCCTCCCTGCTCTGCAAAGGGACTCTAACTGTGAGTCAGTGTACAAACACGTGCCAGACAGAGCAGCACACCGCACACTGCCTGTGGCATTCACTAGGTTATTAGAGGGCAACTTCTTCGCACTGAGAGCCAGAGCTACGGTGACAGTGGTGCTTAGACGTAGGTCAGCTGTAGACAAGGCTTTAGAAATGCTGCCTCAGTACATGCCCAGAAGTAGTACTTTCAGCTACACAAAAACTGGCTAGGGGAGGGGTGTGAGAGGGACAGAAGCAGTAAAGGGACTCTGATGCTGAGAGCCCGGTGCGTATGCAGGTAATTACACTGGTACCCTGGAAGGTGTACCCTTTTGTCCTTCAAAAACGAGGAGTGTGTGCAAGTTAGGTGAAATTTTACCTGCTGAAAGAGTATTTCCAGGAGGCGAGTTAGGAATGTAGGTGGATCTAGGCATTGCCTCCGAATAGACACCAAGGAGGCTGCAATCCAAGCAGAAAACAAAGCTCCTGCCATAATGATTTGTAACATGTTAACTGCAGGAGCTGGTACTGTATCTGAGATAACTGAAAAGGAAGAAAATAACACATTTTCAGTGTACAAACAATTGTGTCCATAAACTGCAACCAAAGTAGACTGGCTCTTACAGTGCGTTTTAGAAAGCAGATTCTTAAGGGGCCACAGCAGTGTGAACTGTTTACTGCTGACCTCCACATCATGACGCACTCTTTGAGTTTCACCTGGTGCGCTGTTTCTTTATGTTCCCATTCTGGCTTGTCCGCACTTATCTCAAATAAGATGCTCCAGTGGATTCAGGGGAGCTGCACGGATTGCACGGTATTTTTGGCAACAATACTTTGGCAGCCTTGACTTAGTGAGGTACGTACTGCGGTGAACTGAGAATCAAGCCCCTTGTGGCACGTTGCTTGCTGAAATGTTTTGCTGCTGTGACATGACGATTCCTTTCATTCTAATACTGCCAGAATCTGCATTGAAAGCTACACTGGACCAAACAATATTTTCACAGAAACCAAGCTCCTGAGCTCAAAGGACGCTGCTCCGCTCCCTCCCGTCCTGGTGACCAGTGGGGATGGCACCAAGCTTGCCCTGCAACTCTGTGAGTAGCTCCTTTGCTGGCTCTTGCCTGATTTTCCTGCGCATGTTGTGTGAGCTACTGATAAAACTCAGTAAACTGTTCTTATATAGGGAAGCAACATGCTTGGCATAAACATTCACTTAATTCAAAGTGCTGCAGTTACAAGGTTATATGAAGCTGCATATGCTCACACTCGTGGCTCTATCCTGTGAGAAAGCTCAAACAGAGCTTGCTGGTTGTCGATGACATGCAAGTGATGGACGTATGGCTTCAGCTCATGATGCTCTTTCGAAGGAACTTCATTGCCTGCAAGACAGGAGAAAGGGGATGGATCAGAAAGCCATGCCTTGCCTGCTTCCCTGTCCTGTGCGTTACAAAGTCCCTCGTGTGCCAACCTGTCAGGTGCTAGACAGTCACCAGAAAGACGGCCAGCAATCCAAAGGACTTGCTGTGTAAGCGTAACAGCTAGATACAGAAAAGGGGAGAGGAAAGAAAGAAGTAGGCAACGCTGGGCGGCCAGCGTGCACCAAGGAGGGACAAGTGTCAGCAAGAAGTTGACTCTTCCCAAGTGGAAGATTTACTCCTGCTGGCAGTACGGGCAGTCAGTCCCCTGTAAGGGTGGTTCAAAGTTCCCTTTGTGCCGCTCTGGCGGCACAACGGGACCTTGAGCAGGGGTGGACGACCCAGCCTGTAACTTTTAAACGACCTTAACACAAGTACACAAGACAGCAGGCCCCAGATAATTTCCTTCAGGGCAGGTGAAAGGTGACAGCGCAGCAGACAGACACAAAAGCTCTTCAAAGCTGCTCTGACAGGCCCCCACGTTTTGATCTGCTAGGCTTTTGATTTCTGATCTGGTAACAGAGACAAGAGTCATGCTGTCATTTCATGGGAGTTTACACGGCACGAGGAATTAGCTGTGTAACAGACAAACTGAAGGGTGGCTTGAATAGCAGATGTTTTCTGTTACAAGCTTTACGCCTGACATGGGCTTGGGGGAACTTGCCGCCTGTGAAACCCTCCAGCACGGCTGGTGACCAGCAGCAGTGGAAAAGGAAAAGCTAAGCCCACGGCCACAGGACCCCTCAAGACAGGCAGAGAAAGCAACGAGGTACGTTTCCCACACGTTGCTGACTGCTGACAAACGAGCGAAGGTTGGAGAGCTCCATTCTAATCCATGTCCCCAAGGAATTTTTAATAACATTACCATAAATTAAAAAAGAAACCCCCTCAAAATTCCCCAAACCAATCAGCTTAACTCGCACACTCCCTCCCTCTCCTTTGTTTCATTATCATCCTTTTCTCCACGCTCTCCAGCTACAGGGGAAGCTTTCCAGGAACCGACCATCCCACTTGGTTCTGAAGAGCGCTGTACGATGCTGTGTAGGTACCGTGGGATGTCAATGCAGCCAGTTCTGCATGCGGCTGCTAACGGGGCTCCCGGGCAGCTGTTTTTAGGAGCTATTTCTGAGCGGCTATCTAACCTGAGAAATGTGGCAGAGAACAGGACAACGTGATAAATTTGTGTCGGGATACAGAGATGACCTTTTTGTTCTGAGGGAAAAGGGTCCCAGCAGCTGTGCTGAACATACTGAAAAGCATTTGTATTTCTCACTAACACCTGAAACGACAAAAGCTTGAATTACGTTATTTTCTCAGGCTGCTCTGCCTGGTTTTGGAAATGCTATTATTTGTTTTCAGGATTTAGGATATAAAAGTATTATTTCCATTAAAAAGGCATTTCAGTCTTGCTTGGAACCTAACCGGTTTCCAACCCAGAAAGACTTTGGCCTGCAAGCTTAATACACATGATACAGTTCATAAACAGTAATAATATACCTTGCTTAGTTTTGTTTGAATTCTTTCCTACAGTGAGATGCCTGCTGCTCTTAGGCCAATCTGGGAATTGATGCAGTAGAAAGATTCACATTCCTGAGAGCAAAATAAGCCCACGAGAAAAGGAAACTGTCCATAAAGTCTCAATAAATATTCAGTGAATTCATTTCATGCCTAAACGAATTTAAGGAAAAAAAAAAAGTGCCTACAGGGATGTCTGTATAAGCTGCTTTTTAAATGCCAGCTTCACAATAAATCAAGTCTGTGGTAAAATAAAATAACAATCATGTACTTCAAACTACCAGATTATATGATAAATCTCAGGTATTAACCTTGGATTTATGTTGCAACACTTACAAAACCACTTGGAAAAAAAAAAAGGCAAAAAACGAGATGAAAGATTTGCAGAAAAGCTGCAAAAAAAAAAACCAACAACCCCACATCATTAAAAGGAACCAATGCTACATTTTATAATGCCAAGAGACATTCTAACTTACAGAGGCATGGTTTGGATTAATCAATATTTCCTTCAGCATCTGGTTTAAGAGAATAAAAACAAAAGGCACGTCCTTCTCCCCCTCCCTGTCTCTCATATATCTCTCTCAAAATAACACAAGAACCATAATACTGAGCAGTCTTTGTTTAAAAAGAAGACTGTACATACACATGGTAATTCTACAGAACAAATGTTCTGCAAATCTCTTAACACTACCTATCATTCTCCAAGGTACATGTATTTATACACAAAATTATTATTATTAGTCTTTTTGTAGGAGTCCATGCTGACAGCTGCCAAATATTCAGCTGGAAAAAAGAAATGATTCAAACTCTTTTTTTCCCCAAGGCTGCAGCACAGTTCTGAACTTCTCTTTGGAAAAGAGGTTTTAGTGGCCTCAATAAATGACATGTTTAGTGGGTTTGGCTTAAAAACTAACCACTTCCTAAAGTAGTGTTGTGTTTGTCCCCTTCCTGTATTTAACCTCTCTGCAGAGAATGAGAAACGCTGAGAAGGAGAAAAACAAGGTTTCTCCTCTGTGAGCAGCAGAATGAAGAGAGCTGGGGTCTTCTGGCACAGTCCCTTAGGGCTGGATTCTCTGATGGCTAATAAGGTGGAAACACCAAAAAAACAGGCTTTTGTGCAGCTGAGGCACTCGTGACCGTTCCCATCAGCATAGATCCTCCAGTGTCTGAATCAGGCAGAGCTCCATTTGCAGACTTCCCCTAGCAGAGGTACTAACACAACCCCCTCTTTCCTACCTAGTCAACTACTTTCACGAAACCCACAAGATCTTATTATCTTCAAGACTTCCTACCATTTTGCGAAATGTTCTTAAGAACCCAGACTAAGCAAACAATTGCTCTTGGTGAAAAGCTGTGGTGATGAATACCGTCTTTTAGCTGCTGGAAGCCAAGACAGCTGTGAATCCATTACCAGAACACAGAGACTAGTGGGAGACTGAGGTAACTCAGTTGTAGCTGGGAAAGTGAGAAATAGCAGTGTACATCAGGGGCCTCCATTATTAAGTGCAGCTGGCACAGATCTTACACAGTATTTTGAAGAGGTGATAATTTTTGCAGGAAAATAATTTACAAAAAATTTGGAAGCTTTTTCTACAAACATTTTGTAAAGTAAAACTTCATCCAACTGTGGTTTCTGCTGTGTTGACCTTCCAACAGTGATGCTCCCTCTTGCCAATTAGTTAAATAGTTGTCAACCATGTTTTACTGCTGTAGTAAACCTGAGCAAGTGGAAAGAAAGCAGAAAAAAACCAAACCCTCAAGGCTGTACAAAGGCAAAATAAGTAGCAAATTTTGGCTACTCACCAAACTGGTTATTTCTGCAATGTCTCAATGACCGAACGGTATCTGCAATCATGTGCTGCAAAGACAAGATACAAAACATAACTGCAAAAATCTGAGATGGATTCTGTCATTAGAAAAGCCTGAAAGAAATCTCCTTGCCCTACACCGCACAGCAAAAAGCCAACTGTAGTAAGGTAGGAAATGAAGACAGCAGGAGAGACATTGCTTTTTGTCTTAGCGATAATATATGATGAAACAGCGTTAGTCTAGAAAGTCCTTACTGATATCACACAGATCAAATGAGAACAACTCCCTAAGCGCCCAGGGAAAGTGGTAATGAAAAATAGCCAAACAATTGCCTATTTTTGTTCCTGTGACTTTTATTAAACTGAAAGCCTACAGCAGGGAAGTCCTGTGGACTGGGTGGGTGCTTCTGGGTTCAACCCCCAGCTTTAGTGCATCATGCAGCGCATTTGGTAGTCTGCAACCTCTTCTTCTGTCTCCACGTGTTGTCTAAGTAGACTGTAAGCCCCTTTGTGGCACAGACGACACGTTAACACGTACTTGTACAACGCCTGGCGCAACCAGGCACCAATATCAGCTAGGCAGTTTTCTGCAGTAGGATGACCAACGCAAAAAAACCAGCCCATAGCCTAGATGCTGCAGAGCAAGCACCCTGACATCTCTGCAGACACGTACCAAATAAGACTACACTGTAGGTATTCTACTTCAAGAAAAGCTGGTGCTAACAGGGATACTGGATGTTCACTTAGATTAAGCAGAGGAAATAAAAGCTTGAAGTTTGGTTTCTAATTGAGGCTCGGGTCTTCAACATATGAAAACAGGAATTGTTCACTATAAATCAGTGGAGTGTGCTCATTTTCACTAGATGTCGCCCATAAAGTTCTTGAGGCATTGCTTTTTTTTCTTTATTTGACTGCTTCTGTGGCAACTCTTCACCAAAACTAGGAACTAATTTAAGCAAATTGCAGTTAGCAGGAATGATATAATAGCTCATGCAAACAGCTGATGCTCTTCTCACATCTCCTTCAAAAATAATCGGAGACGGAAAGAATTAACCGTCTTGAGCAGAGTATGTTTAAGACCAGAATGAGGCAGAACAGCTCATTGCTCAACACCCTAGGAGCGGCTTACCACGCTCCTCCACAGAAAAGCTTATCAGAAGAGCACGTTTAACGGAAACTTCATATTCCTTTCATCAGTGAATCAAAATAATTTTTCTTTTTACCCGCTGTGAAATGATGCAAGCTCTTTTGCTGATGTCCTTGCACTGATTATAATGAAGATCTAATGAGATGATCTAGACTTCATGATCGATAGTGTGAGTACCGGGAGAGCTACAGCTTCCATCAGTGCTGCTGCTGTGATGTTTTCCAGCTGACACCCTTTGCATTTGGCTTTTAGAAGAGAGACCCCACTATCACACACACTGTCATTCTTTGCTGTTTCTCCTTTGTAGTCAGTCAGTGCAGGAATCCACCCCAAGACTGACTTCTGAAGGTGATGCTCTGGTAATGGAAGAACCTTTTTGTGTAACACTCTCTTAAAGCAGAATCCCAAATCTCCTGGCTTTAGTAGCCTAATTCGGCATGTCTCTCTGTCCATTTTCAACTCTCTGGGATCCAACAGTAATACGGAAAATCAGCCAATTCATCTGCAAAGCAAATGCTATTTCCTGACTCTTTAAACAGGTGCTTGCCTACCATTAGTGTGATGAGTAACAGACCTTTCTTGTGGCCTTTCAGCTTATCAGCTACCCAGGATCATTACCACTCCTTTAACTGAGGATAACAAAAACTCAGGCTTGGGAGTTGCACAGATATTTAGGGGGTGGGGGCTGGGAACCTTCAGCTGCATGTACACAGTCCTTACAGCTGAAGGCACTAGGTGAGAAGGTGTTATTTAAAATGGTAATGCCCATTGACCTGTATTAAGAGTTTGCTGGAGTGTGGCTAAGACATGTCATTGCTAAGATATGGGTGATGGCTGACTGAAGAAAAAAACTGAAGAAGTCACGTTTCAGTGAAGTAGCTCAGTAAATATCATGGAAATACCTTGAGATGCAACAGTATAAGACCGTATTTTCATTTATTCCTTTAGGTTTAGTTAAGAAAGCAGATATGGTACTAGTTATAAATCTAACACTATTCTAGACTAGAGTTTACCCAACATGGAGTTACATAAACCACTGCAATCCCTTCAGCTTTTGCTAAAACTAGGTAACATTCCTGAAACAAAAGATTGTTTCATTTTCTTCTCTTTGCAAATTCCCTTCTTTATGTTTTGAATTAACTTTGTCTTCACTGCAGTCACGTCATGTCAAATCAAGTTCAGTCACAGTAGGGTTGTTAAGCCCATGATGGTCTAAGAATAAAAAAGAAGCAGGGATTGTAGGGAAAGAGAATATCTTTCATTAAACCAACTGATACAGTTGGAAAAAACAATGGTTCAGACTGACAAGTCCTCCTTCAGGTAAGATGTTTAATGCAGAAATGAAATATTTCAAAATACTGATCCAAATGGAGATACGAGAAACTATCTTTGCTTTTAAATTCGTAAGTAGAAATTCAGTGCATCTATGACAGCAAGTTCCTTCCCCAAAGCCGTAATCTGCTATGGTAGAATAATTCTTTTCTTCTTTTTCTGCAACAGCAAATTTGCAGGTGAGGTTCAGTGGCTTGATCCAAACCAAACAGGAGTCAATGTCAATCCTAATTTTTCTCAGCAGAGGCCAGAAAGTGCTTAGCAGAGAACAGAACACTAAGGAAGACGTTCTTCCTTGGGGCAAAGCCCTTCTAATTAGAAAAGAAACATGAACTGGTGTATACATGATCATGTGTGATGCATCTTGTTAGTAAGTCCATGCCCATTGACTACATACCTTAGCATCCAAATGAAACAGTGTAGTATGTGTACTGCCTGAGTTTCCACTACATGCATATTTAAATCTCTTCTAAGTCCTCACTTCCTGAGCTTGCACTATTGCCTGCATTCATATGGACAGAGGGCTCCGTGAGACAGCACGTTCCTGAGGGCGTGATCTGACTAATAATTTGGAGAAAGTGTCAGTTTGAACAAACCTCACCCCACAACCATCACCTCGACTCCCCCTGCCATTTAAAATGCCCATTATCCATTTGCATGGAAAAGGTGAAATCCTGGCTCACTGAAGTCAATTAGCAAAGCTCCCATTGCCTCTGGAGACACAGTGGTGACAGAAAGGAGAGGAAATCTTACCAAGCAAGCCCAGCATACATTAAACATATACATGATTAAACAACAAACAAACAAACAAACAAACAAACAGGATCTGGCTAAGACTGGAACAAGAATCGGATCCTACATATTCACTAGATAAGTATGCGGGCCAGTGGGGCGATTTTAGTAACAATTGTTGTGCATGAAGGGCTAGTTTAATTTACATGTTAATTGGATGTACTTCCAAGAGGCAATGAAGACGAACATGGTAATGAGTTTTATGCAGACACCTAAAGGTCAAACAGTTAATGGACTTGGGAGAAGAAAACCTTTCATTAAATGCAAATCAGTGTTCTTGTAAACTCTACAACAAGAAAAGGTACAGAAATCAAACAGAAAACACAAAAAGAGGAGCTCAGGTTCAAAAGTCAAAGTCTACATCTGCTTGCAAGTTGAAAGACAATGTACATTATGATAGGATGTGAAAATAAGTTCAACATCTGGTTCATGAATAACTCCATGGTTGCACGTTCATTCTTAAACAAGTGTAACATGGAGAAAATAGTTGAGAACAATTCACGAGGCACAGCCATCTGGACTAACAGTCCCATGGCACATCTAGGGCAATTGGGAAGAACATTTCGGTTTCTTGATCAAATACTCCAGGCCAACAAAAAAAAAGAAAATTAAAAAAATAATCAAAGTGCCAGTGTTCAGATATATGAACTGTGGCTTTCAGTGCTACGAAACTGTTATCAACAAAGAAATGAAATATGCAAATTAGAGAAATCAAAACTCTATCTATAATATTATGCCAGCGTAGATGTCATCTGATGTCTAGAGTAGATGTGGCCAAAGATACAATGTCAGTAAGTGCCCTTCTACATAAAAGTTAGTATAGTGGTATTTACTGTCAGTTTAATTCATATTTCAGGCATTATTTTCTTCATCATCTAACCTAGATCAAAAATTTTACTTTCATTTAAGATCCCCAGAATTAGCATACCAGTGGCAAACGATCAGCTAGAGAAACCTTTTTTTTAGTGCTTTGAGAAAAAAAAAGGCAACATAATTCAGAGAAAGCTGAAGCAGGAGAACTTAACTGAGGAGAAACAGTCCACGAGGTGGTGCAAAGGAATAGAACTCATTATGAAAATAAATGAGTGGACTGTGTGGCACTGACGCTGGCCGTTACTGGCTTAGCCATTTTACACAGAAGTGGGGGAAGAAGGAGTAGGAAGAGAGAGGAGCAGAGGAAAGGCGCAGGGGAGATAGACTGTTGGCTGTTTTATCCTGCTTGCTCTTTTTTACCCCTGTTTATTTCTTCCTGATTCAGCCAGAAGAAAACCTTTTAGTCTTACAAGATAAGGAAGGGAAAGGGAAGGAGAGAACATGAATCTCTTTGAAAAACAGGAAGGGCAAAATTAGCTTACCAGCTTTTCAAAATTAACAAGGTTATCCAGAAAAGTTTTATTTCCTTCATGGATGAACGTTACGTCTGAAAAAAATAAAGGAAAAAGAATTATTCTTCATGGCTTTGTTGCTTAATACAAAGAAATAAAATGACTAAACAGCAACAGAAAGAAAAAAAAAAGAAGAGGAAAGTATCCCACTAAGGACTGACACAATACCTTATCAAAGTGGAACAGAAGCCCGATATAACGATGACTTGCAGAGATTATTAGATAACCACACGATGTACTCATTGTAACAAAAGGATTTTCAAGTGGGAGCACGGACTTCTTATTAAACCTGGTCTGTGTTACTTCTGGGGCGCGTATCATACAGAGGACGGCTGGGAGCAGGCGGGGGCACCCCGAGGGATGGCCCTGCACACCGTGCCTGCTCTCCGCACCCCCGCCGCACCCATCCGGCCACGCTGCCCATGGCCGTGCCCGGGCTGGGGCTGGCCGGTCCCTCGGCCCAGAGCTCCACGGGGGCAGAGCTACCAGATGCTGGAGTCGGCTCTGACACCCCTTCATCTCTCTCTGTGGGACACGGCCACTCCGAAGTCCTCCCCAGAGACGCGGGCTACAGCAGTGGCCAGCTGGGGAGGTTAAACACAAGCCGGCAAGCTGAAGTTCAAAGCCTTGAAATAAGCATTACGGCTAGGGAAAAAACACTTTTACGCAGCGTTGTTCGAGACGGTAACTTGCAAAGGCAACCAAAAGGTCAGTGAGGTGAAAAGGAAAAGGTCTGTATTTGGCTCCAGGAAGGGAACTGAACACAGTGTAATGAACTGAAGCGGGGGCGGCGGGGGGAGTATCAGGCAAAACAAATGTTGCCAAGTTAAGATTACAATTAAAACAGTAGCTTGAGGTCATTTTCTCCATTTTTCTAATGCATATTAGGACACAAAGCAAGACCTATCATCTCAGACATGGAAGTGCCAAGGACATGGATAGATTCCCCGTGGGGACTGAAGCTCTGGCTCTAACAGCGCATCCTCCGGGTTACTGAAAACACCAGCAGGAGCACCACCACCATGCCCCCCCTCAGCTCTCTCCTGGATGTGCGGGTACCCAGGAGGACCAGGAGGAGACAGCACTATTGGAATGAGATGGCACTCCAACACTGTTACTTCTTAAATGTCACAGCTGTGTCTGCCAGCAGGCAAAAGGCACACAGTAAAGGGGCAACGTCTCCCTCTCAGCAGAGGTGCCAACCTCCAACCCACCCGTCTAACTGTGCATCTCAGCAAATTCTCCTGTGCTCATCTCTAGGACTCCCTCTGACGCCCACTTGGTCCCCCTAGTTTTGGGGGATTTTAGGACTGGGAACCTGCAGCTGATGCTGGGAGATGCTTTGTCACCCCTTTCCCCCTTCATCCCCTCCCCCCCCAAAGAGCCAATCTGATTTATTTCCTTTTGTTTCAGTCACTCTGTGCCCGAGGGGCGTTTTGTAATCGCTTAGAATGGAAATGTTAATGGCTTCATATGGTGGTGGAAACCCGGGGCTGGGACTCACTGGGCAGAGCTCTGCAGGAAGGGTGAGGGAGAGCTCCCGCCGCCCCAGGGCGGCGGGGCTGGGGTCCCACGGGATGCCAGCTCCGCTACACCCAGTCCAGCCGGCACTCCTGAGCAAGTGGGGCAAGCGTGGCATACGCTGGGGATGCCTCCGGCACCTCTCTGGCCCTGGGCAGGATCCTGAAAATCAGGGGGAAAGGAGGGAGCGGGCCCTCTACCCCCGCTCTGCTGGGCTGCTTTGGGGCACCCGGGGAAAGGGACGGGGAAAGGACAGGGCTTCAGGACACAGGCATTACTTGTCCCTATATCAGTGCAGTTAAGAGCCGTCTGTCACTTCTAATGAGAAACTTACACCGGAAGCAGAAATTTCCACACAGCTTTTTAAGTCAATGACAGCAATGTGTGTGTATCTCTGAGGGTGGAAGGAACAGAAATTTGCTTTGCAGCCAACAACTAAGAGTCCAGATAAATTCAGCGGAGCAGAAAATTGCATCTGAGCTAGGCTGTAAGGGTACATCACAGTATTTTATTACATATTTGAAAAATCTGCTTGATTTTCAAAAGCTGTGTCCGTGTGCTGTAAGAGAGCTCCACATTTAAATTTAATTAACTTTAAAAGGACACTCAAGTTATTTTTCATAACTAAGGAAAGGTTATTAATGATCTTCAGTTTTTCCTTGAAACTACTTTTGTTCCTCTTGTGTGGAAATACAGTAATTTGTTGAGTTACTAATGATTCCTCTGCTACCCATGCTTATTTTACCGGTCTTGGAAATAACGTTAATACAAACTTGCCTGACAGGGAATACAGTCCTACATACTGTGCAATACTCTGGGAATTACCAGCCTTGGCAACATCTCCTTACGGATCACTGTACTGAAGAAAATTACTGTATTAATTTGCAAAGTCTCCTTGCTATCTCCAATACATTTGAGAGACATGAATGCTGCTTACGTGCAAGTTCTCACACACCATATTGTAGGGCTGCATAAACATCATCGCTACAAGTTACTTGTTTATGTTTGCTGCCTTTGTTTGCAGGCAAGACATACGCAAGAACACTTAAAAAATATTGATTTTGAAGGCTTAATAATTGTATCCATCTGAATTAATGCAAACTCCTTTGATGTGAGCAAAGAGGGGAAGTGCCTGATGGCTCCCGAACTGTCACTGACTGATCTGGAGGGACTGTCTTCAAACATTTTAAAAACTCGCAGCAGCAGGTTGGAATAAAGCGCCTGAAGAGAACACTTTCGGAATACAGGAATAATCAAATGAATTTGCCATGTTCAAAGACAAGACAATTAATAATTAATGACTACAAGACAACGGAATATTTGAAATACCTGCCACTTAATTAGCTGCCCAGGTCACTGCGTTAAGCAAGGAGTTGTATTTTATTTTAATAGTTTGTTTTTTTTTAAATACTGAGATTTTACTTGACTCTTTCAGACCTGTAAGAGACTTGAAAATCCCCTCCTCCCAGGACAGACGGGCAGGTCCTGCCTTCAGGGTGACGCCAGGTAGGTTCGCCCCGGCGAGGGAGGGCAAGCCTCTCAGACCAGGCACCTCAGAGCAGCAGCAGCCGGCCGGCCCCGTGCAGGGGCTTGCAAGGTCTCGTTTCTTCACTGAAGACGATGTGGCCGAAGCAACGGTACGCTGCTCTACCCGCGCCTGACGGGAAGGTACGGAAGTTTGAAAGCCTGTGCGAAAATTGCCACCTTCCCCTGTCTTTAAAGGCAGCTGTTTATTATCCAGACCAAGTGCTATCTTGTGGATACCTCTACATCTGCCACATATGTATCGTAAGGCCACCTGAAGGAAAAATCACCTTACACTTATTCTAATTAACCACAACGAAGAAGAGCAGCCAGGCTTTAACATTACCTTTCAGAAGTAAGGGCATGAAGGGGATTTTCGGAGATTTCATCTTCTTGAATGCATCTCTGTAAGCTTTGTGGTTCAGAGAAGGGTCCTACAAAACCATTTGGGTAATAGAGAGAAAAATCAATAGGCTATAAAAAGAGCAATTCTAAATCCATTAAGGGCTTATGATCTGAGCATGATTTAGATATAAAAGGTTTCTTTGGGAAACATGGTAGGTAAAGGTTTTCTAAGCTAGGTGACTTACTAAACTGAACAGGAAACATAAACAGTGAAAGGAACAAAAGCAATTACGTTCCTCTAGATGAGGCTGTGCTAAAATGCGAGTAAGCTGCAGAATAGATTCACTGGGACTGCTCTGTAATTTCCCCACAAATTTCTATTAGCAAAATCTCTTCAGCTTACTATTTAGCTCAAAATGTATCCCAGAATGTAGTGCTGATTAATTTATTCTTAAAAAAAGAAAAAAAAACACAACACACCAAACAACAACAAAAAAATCCCAACAAACACTGCTCCCAGATCAATGGAACATACTGGACATTTTCAAAGAAAATAAGAGAGTATGTATCCGTGGTGTTATGTTAGTAATTAAAAAAGTCATCTCAGTTTCCCATATAAATGAACATTTTTGTACACCAGCTCACACACAATCTTGAAAACACATTAATTTATAAAGGAGTCTAAGTACAGAAGCGTGACAGCCGTTAAAGGCTGGATCTGATGTTCGCTGCGCCAGGCAGTGATCTCACCATGCACCCACTTCCATGACAGCCAGAGGAAACACTTGTTTATTCAGCTTTGATAATGGTGACAAAGACCCTTAGCCCTGGATTTTGTTTTTTTGTTGGCTTTTTTTTTAAACTTCAGCCGTCCTCCTTTTCTCTTGATCCCCAGCACGTTGCTTCGGATAAAGTCTGATTAACCACCAGAGCAAATGAACAGTTTCCAAATTGATGCTGGGGAACTGACACTACATTCGGCTCTCTCTGCCCTTCCTCCAGCTGTCAGGAATACAGCTTTTTTGCTTTTCGTGTTTGAAGACCACCTCTGAGCTCTGGAGAGCTGCGTGGCCTTTGCCAAATCACGGATCTGACATGACAGGTTCCAGCTCCAGACAATAACAGGCAGCCTCCAAATAAATTGGGAAGAAGGAAGGCAGGTAAAGACAAGCAATGCCGTTCTGCTGTCAGCACCGTACTTACCGTCAAACTTTCAAGTTCAGTGAAAAGTTTCTTGAACTTCCCAGGAATTTTCTAAAGTGAGGAAAACAGAGGGGAAAAAAAAGGAAAGTTGATTTAGGCAGAAAAATGCTGAGGCATTTTTTTCCATGAGACAGCTGTGGGTTGAAGCGCCTGCTGAAAGTACCAACAGGCAGTTAACCTCTGCTCCTCAGCTCCAGGAGCCCTAATTACAGACCATGTTCAGTGGGATGCCAGTGAGGCACCAGACCCTGCAGCCTTGCCTCGGGGACCTGCATCCTTCTTTTACAGAAACTGCTTGTTAGCCGGTATTTTCATTTTCTTCCCTAGCTTCCAAGTCTGCTGGATTTACCTTAATACCTGTATCAAGTTAGAAGCAGTAACACAGGCTGAGAATTTAGATACTGTGATCACATCCAGGTTAAATCATTTGTTGTAATCAATCTTCCCCTAAAACACAGGTTTGAGAAATCAACAGCCATCACGCTTAGTGCTGTTTGATACACCATCCCCAGTGCTGACGAGCATCCTACTGGCACATGCTGGTGGCAGGAAAAGATATCTTTCCTTTACAAACGATTACTCCGTTTCTGGTATCTCACCCTAATCCCCCAGGGAGGTGCACAAAGCACCTTCCAAGGGACCCCAAGCATAAACTACTGTCTTGCCCCACATGCTGTTCCTGGTCTGCTCCACAAGCATCCGCTTCCTTTACCTCCAAGATGCTTTAATGGATTCACCTCATTATACTCAAAGCAATACTTCTACAGTTTGAATTTTGCTGCTGGTATTTCAGACTTGTAGAACGGTGTGTGGACCTTAAAGCCTGTCTATTTTTTTGAACCGTACTAGTTAGTCTAGTAAAAATGTCCCCTCTTCGTACAAATTCTGTCTTGTCTTTGTCCTTAGACCCTGACAGCCACAACAACACTACCAAGAGAAAAGAGATTTAGAACAATTAAGATTAAGTGGATGTGCTGTATGATTAAAATGCTAAAATAACTGAACCTGGAATTGCACTTGCACATTTTTAATATCTTCGACCAGGAAAAGTTAGGCTCATTAAAATATTGCCTACTGTAGACAAAAGTAGAAGAATATGCTTAGAAGCATATTACTTGTTTAAGAATTCAAGTGCAGAGCCAATATAATTTAGTGTCTAAATGGTTGCTTAAATTTAGGTGGCTTCATTTACATGTGTAAGTAATTATAATTAATTTATAAACATTGCTCTACTTTCTAGAAGTCACATTACTGATGCAAATAACCTTCTGCTTTTGAAATTTCCAATGCAGTAAAGTTTTACAAATAAAAAAAGCATGTGACTTCATAAATATTTCACGCACAGAAACGTGACACATTTACAATGATACATATGCAGATGAACTCCTTGTTCTGACAAGCAATATATTCTGCTTTTCCTGAGGGAAGTCCACCAGCGGCGCACAATCTCCAGAGATCTCACCACACAGCAGAGTTCTGCGTGTTTCTGTGCGGGAGAGATCTACACCATTGCCGCCAGGTGCCTTTGGGACAACACTTGGTCCCTTCCACTCTCCTACCAAAGTCCAAAGAAATGGGATGAAGGTAACCCGTAAGAGCAGGCAAGGGCAAATGTTCCCTAGAGGGGCATTTTAGAAATAGGAGAGACAAAGGGTTTCTGTATCGTCATCCTCACATATGTATTTTTCTCTAAAATTTTTGTTTGACCTGTTATTTAAAGTCAGCTCCTCCTTGCCCGAGTCCCTGTAAACTCCTCCCGGCAGAAGCAGTCACTGCCCTTGTTTCTGTGTGCCAAAGCCACCGACATACGCACTGATGCTTCCATATGCCTGATTTCAGCTAAAGGAGAAGACTTTGCTCTGGACAGTGTTAGATAGGTTTGTAAGTCTCCGTTGGTGCTCAAGAGTATCTCCAAGGCAGGAGACACAGCTGTACTGTGTCACTTTGTATTACAGACTGATTATTTTTTGAGTACTGCCCGCTTGTGGTGTTAGTGGCATGGGGCAGGGATAAGGCTTCACCCCGTCACACTAAATTACTCCTTCCCCAATCTTTGGTTCATCAGCAGATACAGTAAGCTTGCAGATACTACCACTCAGTAATTTACCTGGATGAAAAAAAACCCCACAATATAAACACAGATCGCAGTGGGACCCTCCTCTAAACATCCCATGCTCTGTCTAGCAACGCACAGCTTCTTTAGCAGATAATCTCTGTTCTCCAGCACGTTCCTTACTCATGGCCCATCTCCTAACTTTATTGTTCAAGATGAACAGCTGCAAAAGAGCTAACAAATAAGAATTAAAGAGGGTTTATTTCTACTTTGGTTTTTTTCTTTTAAATGAAATTATTCCACAATAAGGTATTGCTTCTTTGGAGCCACCTTTATAAAACATTCTGTTCTGACATCTACTTAAAATGCTAGGATAATTTACCCGACATTTTTTTTTTTTTTTTTTTTAATAGGGTAAGATCTCCTTGCTTTGTTCTTACTTAAAAGCTCTGGAAGGACACATTTAGTTTTATTTGAATAGCTGCGTATCTACAGTTTCAGGTCACAGAGAAGTTTCTCTACTGACACGCACTCTATGTTTGATTTCAGCAAGAAAAACCAATAATTAGAAAGAAAAGGTAATTCACCAGTATACATCCTTTGTGAGAAATGGTTTTGACAGGGTCTAAAAGATACAAAGATGCGTCTTACCTCCCAGGTCTGAGACAGCCGGCTGACAGATGAGGTGTTGAGACCCATAACAATAGCAAAGAACGAATTCAGATTTCTTTGGGCTTTACAGCTGTGGAATAAAAATATGAACACTATATTCTGAATTTTTGTACTCAGAATCAGAGAGAAATGGAATGCACAGGTATCCTAGGTTACTGGGTCCCATTTCAACCCTCAGCACTAACATACAATCATCTTCCACATAATGAACTCATTAAATGTCCTCTCATGACCACCTGCAGTCTACATGATGAGGTCTCTGAGAAGTTTTTTAGCAAATGTTCCACTGTCTCATCAACCCTGTTGTTGGCAGGTTATTTTCTTCCCTTTGCTGTCAAAGTAGTTTTCCCTTTTCGATGTTCAAGTTACTCTCAGCTGTCCTTTACCATACAGAATAATTCCTTGACCTCTATTCTGCTGTATTATAAATATTTTCATCCCCTTTTTCATCTTTTCTGTAAACTGTACATCACTGGTTCCTTCAATTTCTCTTTGTGGTCATGGTCTGCAATCTACTTCTCCATATTGTTATTATCCTTCATTGAATTCTTTGTGATTTATTTCAACTTTTCTCTCATGTGTTTCCTTCTTACCAAGGAGATGTAGTGAGACAGTGGGGAGGGAAGGAGAAACATAATTACTGTTTTGGCTCCAAGTTCTTACACCTTTCTCCTATGCAAATACAAAACAAATATCAAATTATTTATTTGGAACAGCATCACACTTTGTCCTTGCCTTTAATTTGTCATCTATTATCACCCAAGGACCTCTGTCACAGTACTGTTCTTTACAATCACACATTCATTTCTTCAGCTCAGTATTAGCATTCCCTAGCTGAATTACTTTGCATCTATCTAAATTAAATCTTATCCTACTGTTGTTTGCACATGCCACTAGACTCCTTAGATGATTCTTTTTTCTTTCTATCCTCCAATGCATTTGCAATCCCTCATCATTTTTATTGTCTGAAAATCTGATTAATGTTCAATTTACATATCCCTATAAATTAGTTGCAGTTAGCACGGGTTCCAATACAGGTCCCTACAGAATTTGCTTGATACCTCTATTCTTTGACATTTTACCATAGACAATCAGACCCTGCTTATTTCTAGTCCATTAGGAGATTTGAAACCCTGAAATATCGAGTCCTTTTCAAACCAAAAGATTCCCCTTTCTCTTGCAGATTCTTGAAGACCACTATAAAAACTTACATGTGCATGTGTGCGTGAGAGTGAGAATCCTCTTTTAAGGTAATTTTAAGTACGAATGAATGCACTGCCTTCACTGGGATTTATCGTCAGGGAAAAGTACACGCTGAAGAAAGAGCCATGAGTTTAGGCTGGAAACTGGCCAGCACTTAGTCCGTGTTTCATAAAGCCTGCACTCATGGCTGTGTACTGTCTTGAGACAATGTATTTCTCACTTCACTTCAGCTGTCTTAAAAGTTAATCCTAACTTCGTTGCTTCGACTTCCTTTATCATTGAAGTCAGGCAGCTCCCACAGGCAGTTCGTTCCGAAACAAGAAAGGTGTCCAGCACAGCCTGGATAAGCAGTCTTTTGGAGGGGCCCATGTCTCACAAAGAACTGTGGAGAGAAGGTACATCTCCTACAGTCAGCCACCGCTTGGGAAGCAGGAAGACTGCTGTTGTAAGCCATTTATTCTAACCCTATGTTGACCTGTTCCTCTAACTCCTCAACAGGTTAATTTCTAACAACGTGCTAATTCATTTTCTCTATCAAATCACTTGTTTTCTATTTTAGACTAGCTCATCAGCAGAAGTGTAGGTAACTGTGTTTCAAAAAACTCTGTCTCCCTTTTATGTATTTTTACACTTGTGTAAAAGCCTTCCATCTTCTTCAGGCATTCCTCAACAGTGAAGCACACAAACGTTCAACATGAGCTCTTAGTCCGGGTGCTTTGCCGACAAGCTGGAAGTCAAGAGACCCAGATTCCTGGCTGAATCTGGGAACAGAGCATAGGGAGCAGCCCGAGCTGCTCACACTCCCTGCCTCTGCCTTGTCATAAACAAGGTATCAGGGCTGCTTGGCTTGGGCCTCATGACGAGAGTCCTGTGCTTAGCACACCATCCTTCCACTCTAATTATTCCTCTTTAATCAACTCTTTCAGAATTTATGAGATATGATAATGTTTTCTTTTAGAAAGCTGCTTTTCTGATTAAAAAAAGATCCCGAGCAAACTACACACTCATTTATTTGCATATCCATTATTTCACCATCTACACACTACAATGATGGGTGCTTCCACAGTGCACTGGGAGAGCCTGTCTACTGTTTACTGACAACTGTATTTAGTCTCCACAACTTTGGCTTTTCACTTAACAGAGATGGAATTAATACAAACAGAGCAACATTTTAGTCTGGTGATAAATATATCCCTATTCATGCGGGAGAGAGATGAAACTTTTCCTGGAATGCAAATTAATGCTTCTGTGGTACAAGCAAGGCACACTGAGCAACCAGTTTTGACGTAATTGGACCAAACTCAGCCATTGATACGGCAGAAAATGAACATATTTGCTGGATACCATACAACTTGCAAACTAAGTCAAATCACATTTATGAGTTACACTAGATTAGATTAGATTAGAAGAATTCATTTCACCAAAGGCATTGCTTCAGCAGAGAATAGTCCTTTCTATGTAAATGCCTTGCAAATTAAATCAACCCAGTCGATGAAGGGAACAAATTACACATTTTCCATGAACATGCATATTCAAATATTGCAGAACAAGTGGAGAGAGAAGCGAGAAGAATGGTTGCACATACTTAAATTGTTCCTTTTCTAAAATAAGTGATTACAGAGAAAAGAACTCTCTGTGTATAGCATATATTTGTATTCTGTTCCAAGGCATCAAATAAATGCTAGCACTATTTAGTAATAGTGCAAGAATAGACTGTCAAATCTAACTCATGAAGAACCCCCCTCCAATAAATGAGAG
The DNA here is from genome assembly GCA_034782735.1 of Sagittarius serpentarius. Taxonomy (NCBI): domain Eukaryota; kingdom Metazoa; phylum Chordata; class Aves; order Accipitriformes; family Sagittariidae; genus Sagittarius; species Sagittarius serpentarius. The sequence goes on along the minus strand of JAVKLA010000073.1, from coordinate 10,182,924 downwards.
TATTCCAGAGAGGATTACATAGGGCAACAGCTTACTGCAGCTAGTTTCCTCTCTAGAGGTAGGACTTTCAAGACTACAACAGAGTATTTTGCTTTCCTTGTCGTCTTTGGTGAAAAACTGTGTTGCTGCTCAAATAGTTTTGTAATATGGTCCTCAGGTTATCTCTGCTAAGAAAGGAGATATCTCTGTACCATCAGGGATTTTGCAGTTGGCGCTGCAGATACAGTGGCTAAGCTGCTGGGAAAAATTTGAGCAGCATATACTCTACCACTCCTAGTTTTGGTCAGTCTTTGCTGTTGTTATTTATGGACTGTTTTATCTAGGTACACTTACTACACTATTAAAACACAGGATGACAAATCGGTTTTCTTTCTTTGCTTTTGCACCTTCTTCTCACCAAATAAAGCACGTGAATTCAAGGATTTTTGTTGCAACTTTAGTAACTTACTGGGCAGCAATCTTGATGAACTTTTTGACTAGCTGTACACGTTTGCAGAGCTGGCTGCAGAGGAGTATCTCAGTGGCAACCCAAAGCTGGACTTCATTGCATCTTTGAAGCAGAAGACTGAGATTCTCAGTGTTTTCAGCACTGCCCTGTCTGCTGAACGTGAAGTATATCAGCTCTTGCTGGAAGACATTGAGAATATTATTAGGGATATGAAAACAATTTAAATGTAAATTAATTATAAATTATTTAGAAGTATGTTTTTGAAACAAGATCTGGTTACAAATGGTTATTTTTTCATTACCCATGAGCCAGCCACAAATGATTCGGAGTCCAGGTTTGGCTTAGAAAAGTCTAGAGGCTTATTACAGTAGGCAGGTGGACTGGAAGTCCTGCAAGACATGCTCTTCTTGTGGGATTTCCTGCAGTTTCATTTCTGGCTACAGCCAGGTATAGGACATAAACAATCTGTCTCTTTCTGTATTTCATCACTTCTGCTCCAGTATGAAAAAGCAACTATATTAGAGCATTGCATAATCTCAAAAATTTCCATTCAAACTTCTTCCTAAAAATAGCCAAGTTTTCGTCAACAGAGGTGTGGGTCTTGATTTCTGTGCAAAAAAAACCACTTGACCAGCTCTAGATTTAAAGTGTCTATCCTGAATAAAAGAACCTGAAATGAAATGTCAAGGAAAGCATCTGAGGAGAAGCAAGGGAATTTCCCATTCATTTTCTCAGAAAGCCAACATGCTTTTCAGTGAATGATATTTTCAAATGACATTTTGTACTGTTAACTGTGTTATTTACTCAGCAGCTCACACCAGAACCTATCAAAGCCATTGAAACAACCCAATGGGCACTGAAGTGGGCCATTATCCCATTTTGTAAAGCCTGCCCAGTATTCTTTATCTCACTGAAGCATAACAAGAACTGTAACGTCACCATCTAAATTGCTGAAATCATGAATTCTTTTGCGGTTAAAGTGATATCAAGGACACCTATTTGTGGAGTCCTATATTTACAGGAACATTATCGACTGCAAAGGACAATTTGCATATATAACTTACTCACACAGACAGTTTTTAGAGAATAATCATGCTCTTCTGCTCTCTTGAGGCAAATCTCAATAAAACTCACCAGGTAGACAGGGAACATATGAGATGCCCCAGCACAGGGAAGTTACAAATCTTTGACAAATTTTTCCAGTAGCAAGGACTGCTACACATCTCCTGGACCTGACTCAATGCCACCACTACTGAGAGCTGCCAAATCATGCTGTCATGACGGCGAACTGAGCATCAAGGAACACCGATGCTCCAAAATGCATCACAGCAGCACAATGCTGCATGAAAGTAACATACCTGGAAGCGGATGTGGTGCTACTTACCTCATGAATTGCATTGAAGAGGCTCCAGTCAAAGTTTGTTAGTTCTAAGGCAAGATCCCAGGTGTTGATTCCCAAAATTCTCACAGACCTTTGCTGCAATTCCTCATTTTCAGCAAATGGATTCTAAATCAATAGCCAAGAGCAAAAAAAAAACCTAAGCCAATGCCAAAAGTTCTGCGGTGAAACAGCTACTGGACCAAGGTACCAAACAGATCTGAGTAAGTAATCTTCTCTAAGTGCACTCTGAGGGTTTTTTTCCCCCCACTAATCAAAATCAAGGAGTTACAGCCTGTTTAATAAATAGCTTGAAACAGGAAATGGGTCAATAGGGTCAATGATTTGCTATTGGGTTAGGCCTTCTCCCTCTCCGTCTCTTTCTCTAAACCTTAAATATAAAACACTGACCAAGCAGACAGCATAATGAAAATAAAATCCCTGAAACCATCGCAAAACAAAATCTGAATTAAGAGACCAGGAAATTTTTCTATTATATGATAAAGGAATCATTCTGCAAACATACCGGATTTATTCTAAATACACACAACTTGCCCACCAATCCACCTTTACAAATAACATAAATCCATACATTTTATGATTAATCTACTCCAAATGTAATCACCAACAAACAGTAGACCACTGTGGATCCTGATTTGTAAAAGTTACTTAGCATATTACTGTGGAGTGCACTGGTACTGCTGGCGTTAAGGTCATTTGACACTTCCATTATTAGCTGAGATTTTCAAAGGTTTGCATTTCTCCTGGGTTTTTTTACCTCATCAGGCTGAAACTTGGCACATGAACCATCTGCCAAGATGAAAGATTATTCTTATCAGTTAAGCCATTACTTTGGTGCTATATTTCTGACAGTTACAGCAAGTTTTGTGATTTTTATTATGTAACTAATGAAACTAGATTGGCTGTCACCTGTCTGCACAGGAAACCTTCCCTTAATATTCGCATTTTTAGAGGTGGCTAGAACACCGGAGATAATGGGGATAACAGATTACAATGATAGTGGCATGTCAGCTCTTCGGGGCACATTGATCCAACGAAATGTAAATAGACATTTCTCATCCCTAGGATGAATGCACAGATCCTAGCAGTACTGACAACACGTAAAAGTCAGTTGCTGTACCACCCCTGCCTCTCCTCAAAACAGCTGCGTAATTAGCAGAAAACTATTGAAAGAGTAATTCCTTGAGTGCCTGACTGTTCCTGCCTCACCGAGGTTTTGCGAAATCATGGAGGGAGAGAGTTTGCAATCCTGGTTTTGGAGGACAGAGGGAATGAGAGAGACCCGCTGCCCTTCGACCCGCTCCCCTCCCCAGCACCAGTGAGAGGATGGAGACACAGACAGAGGGAAGGGAAGATGACATACCACCAGCGACATATGCCAGCCACAGACTGACCGTGGGGCTGCCACAACGCTGGGGTCACACTGATGCCCGGTAATTTTGGTAGAAGTCACACACACGACATCTATTTCCACGTGTAGTAATTCCACGCAGTTTGTGTCCATCACCTTGTACGGTTATGTACCAGCCACTTTAAGTGTTACGGAGGCACAAGGTGGCGGGGGAGGGGTGTGGGCGGAAAGAGTCACACGGGTCCTGAAGAATAATCCTCATCTCATCCAGTCCTGTACAAGCACAAGTCAGGCTGATGTAGATTGAAAGATTTAAGCTGTACAGAAGGTTTGGTCCATTTGAAATTGATGAACAAATTCCATTACTGTTCAGTCAAATAACTGCTGTTAATGCAAGATTATTTTTTTTCAGGTACAGAGCAGCTCAGTAAGCTTTACGAAGGAAGCAAAAAAATAAATTCTGTATTGAAAAAGCCCTCTGAGAAGAACACTAGGTTCTTGATCTGGAGTCAGACAAATCAAAAATGGGAAGTACACAATACAGATCCTTACCAAAGAATCAGTCAGATCTTTTCGGTAGACAAACATACGACTGGATGACTCGAAAGATTTTGAGATAGCCAAATCATTTGGTTGTAGTTCATGTTTTTCTGTAAAAACAGAAAACAAACCACAAAAGCTTAAGAAAAGGAGTAAAAGCGATATATAAATATGAGAAAAACATTACAAACAAATTCGTAAAGCCACATCGGCTTCTTAGAATCCAACTAAGCATCAAACCCAGTCCCTGCGGGGACCGTCATCTCCACACTATTCAGGCACAATAAAGGCGAGATGTGTTTGATGCTGGACTAAAGCACGAAAACTTCCAGTATCTGCTTCCAACCTGGACTTCACATAGGACAGAACAGAAAGAAACCCCTTAATCATCTAGTCTAACCTCCTATGCATTATAGGACATTTCACTTCAACCCAGTGCATCTACTGTAAATGTAGTGACTTTTGTTAGAGCAAGGCGTCTCGGCCACCACGGACTGAGCTGCTGCCTGTCACTGGCAGACAAGAGCAGGGGTGGAAGATGTCGTCAGTAGCCACAGCCATTCAACAGCAAAAGAAGTTGAAAGGATCCCCGTGCCATGAGATTCACCCCATGGAGCAGAGCTGAAGAGTATAGTATGGTATGGTATTTATTATATTATATACAATAAACTATAATATTACTATTATATTATAGTATGGTATTTACAGATATCCCTCTAGACCTAGAGTAATTCATTCAGAAAATATCTGAGTAAAAGAGCAGCGCACACCAAACTGGTAGCACAGAGAAAGGACTTTTTTTTTTTTCCTCTCTCCGCTCCAGAGTGCTGGTTCAGCTCTGGGCAATCTCGGATGCACCAGAGTAAGGCGCGGGGAAAAATAAAGCAAAACCAAGAACACAGCTGAAAAGCTGCCCTGGGAAAACTGTCTCTTCCTGCGGGCTCCAAGTAATCTTCTGGAGACCTGACACATGAGATTTGATTCCCGTGACTGTATTAATGTCGACCCAAAAGCACTCCAAGCATGTTGACAGCTACCTTTGACTTTTCATTGCCCATGAGGGAGGAGCAGGACCAGGAGGAGTCTGAGCACCAAACATCATTTCAGGCTGTCTTCCCTCTTATCCATGCTCACGCTGACACCAGTACATTTATGCTGAACTACCAGTATATTGTTTCAAGGTAATTTTGAATATAAAGAGCTTGCTTGTTCATTTCAGGAGTACAATAAAAACGCATTCTCCAATGGTCATACTGCTGCCCTCCAAGTGGATGGCAGATGACAGTTCTGAGTCATGCAAATAGCAAAATAACAAAGGAAAAAAAAAAAAATCATGGCAGGCTGGTCTTTATTGCTTGCAGCACAGGAGAGACAACGCATAAGAACAAAGATACTGAAATTGTGGTGTCTCCAATTAGTTCAGGCAACGTGACTAAATAACGTTTTAGGGGTTACAATGGTCATGTACAAATGACAGTCCTATTTGCACCTACATTTTAATTATTGTTTCTTATTGAACAGCCAAGTGGCAAACACTTCTATTCTGTGGCTTTCTTGGGAACCAATGTGGTCTAAAGATAATAGTGTGTTTCATTTATGAATTGTTGGTTTTCCTTAGCTAAGTAGGCAGTTAGCACCAGATTTATTGCTATCAGAGCAAAACTTGCCCTGCTCTTGAACAGGAGCGCAAGATCTGAAAAACGACAGCAGCACAGTGATTTTGCAGTGCTGTAAAATGCACTGAAGGTGAGTTTGGGCACACACAAGGGTACAAAGAGTATGCCTTCAAATGACATAGCCCCGCTGGCCAGGACATCTACATGTAGTGCTCCCTACGTGCGGCCGCTCCGTGCCCAGGCTCTCGATAGCCAGAGCAGGGCACCATCTCCCTGCCACCCATACCAGTGCCCTGCAAAAAAATGGTTATTAATTGAGCTTGGCGTGGGGGAAAAAAATGTGACCTTCCAATTCTGAATCAAACAAACAGAACAAGCCAGCATTTCTGTATATTTAATTTAACTAGACTGACAAAGAAGTAGAAATGAGTGCTATATATCTAAGGGTGCATCCTTTGTCCCAGTGGATCAACACCAACTAATGTTATCTGAGAACATGGCCAAGATATTCTACACTCTTAACACCTTCTTGCAGATCCAGCTTCACATTTCTATGCACCTAGTTAAATTGCTTCTTTTATATTCCCTAAGAGCCAAAAGACACCACAATGAGCAAAATAATCTGAGCGAAGAGCTTGAGACCTGCCAGACACCAGAGAAAATCTTGGCCCGTGATCAGTCTGGTCTTCCTGAAAAAAGACCGTAAGGCTTTCTGTCCAATGAGAAACACTAAAATAATAGGCAAAAAATGTCAGTTGTAAGCAAGACTGCTTATGAAGTACTGCTTAGATTGCTCTCAGTATCTCAACTGTGCAAATATATGTCTGTCTCCTTTCTGCTGGAGAATATTCATTACCCATGCCATATATGAGGAAACAGCCATGCATATGGTATTTGTTATTCCCTTTTATATTTTTAAAGCAAACCATGCCTCATCGCCTTCCAAATTAATTTAAACACGAAAGCAGATTTATCTGTGGGGAAAAAATTAAAATCTTGCAATACTGCTGGAGACGGAGTCCTTTGCGCTCCCTTCCCAGGGAGGAGATGCCGTATCCGATGGTACCCAAGAATGAGCTGTTGCCATGGAAACAACTCTCTGGGAAGCAGCTCCTCATTGTTCTCGTGGTCATCCAGCTGTGGGCTTGCACGAGAACAGCTGTATCCTCGCACCAGAAAATGTCAGCCCTCCCTTACGTGATGCACTAAAAGGTAAGTAATCAGATGAAGGGAAGTTATTTACCACCAGAGAACGTGACTGTCACCAGCGCCAACTCCTCCTCCGGGTACTGGATCTTTTCTGCTACTATCTTCAGTATCTCCTGAGCTGAAGTGGATACTTGAGCTTTCACACTGACATAGGAGTGCTCTGTTATATACACACGGCAGAAAACTGCACAAAGGAAGAAAGACACGCTCAGCAGTCGGCAGAGACACCTGAACAGAGCAGGGGGGAATCTTGCAGACCGGACCACGGCAATGCCTTGGCTGCCTGGCTGCTGCAGCTGCAGGAAGGGCAGCTGCTGCACCCTGACCCACAGGGACATGAAACTGAGCATAAATGTCACCATTTCCCCCCTTCCCACCTCCTGTCCCTGGGAAATGAGAGGAGCAAGCAAATGGAAACAGACACCCCCAGCAATACCTATTTAAGACTTCCTACCGTGCGGATTTGTCATGGACAACCTCCTCTACTGCCTATCTTCTTTGCAAACTCAGCTCTTGCCATCTTTTCTCCCTTCCTTTTAGGTTCAGACAAATCACCGTCCTTTCAGTGTATTTCATATGCGCTGCAGAAATTATTTTGGACCTCCGCTTCCACCTGGAACAGGAGGCTTCACAAGAACAGCGCTCCCCCATCTTCAACCGCTCCCGCTAGCTTATCTGTCTAGACATCTAAACTACTCGCATTGCCAGAGTATTTTAGCACCAGCAGAGGCTGCCCAAAAAGCAATGCAATTAGTTCTGACAACTCTTTCCCTGAATCACTTGCAGCACACATAAAAGCGACTGGTTTGGAGAAATTCCCTGGGCTCATCACTTCCACTGAAGTCCATGAGTCGGCTGGGCTCTGGGAGGGAGATCCCCAGCAGTAATGCTGCGGTCAGCTGAGCTAGTACTTTGTTTCTGGTGCAAAAGGGATGTACGCTCTCTCTGCTTGCCAGAATTTTAGGTTTACGTCTTTTGCCAGGGTTGCTGTAGCCAGTTCTTTGAAATACAGCTGCCATCCTTAAAAGGGAAGAAACAGAGCTGCAGACTTGCATAAATATTTCAAAAATTACATCCCACCGCAACTCTTGGTTTCATACTCACTTCAGTGCTTAATTAAACTTTCCCTTTCCTTCTACTCTAGCACTTCTCATCATAGACAGGCTGCTACCATGTCAGTATAAGATAAAAATTTCTTCTACAGAAATGCTGTATTTTTTTAATTATTTTTATTGACAGATGTATGTAGCAATAGCTCTTTGCTTGTCCTACAAATCTTCATGGCTTCAGGGCACTTTCATTAACTGAGACCATACCAGAAGCAGTTAAGAACTCTATCCTCGAGAATATCTTTTTTTTTGTGTTGTAGTAGAGAAAAAATGAAGATGAGAAGGAAGGAGGAACTTAACATTTAGCCTTGGGGAAGAAAAGTCATTTGATTTTATAGTTTTTTTCTTAACCTGTCTCTGCTGACAGACAGTAAATCAGATGCTCATCCTATGGCAGAATCTCTCTTCAGAATGAATATAACTCATGAAAAGATAGAGACATCAAATTGCACTCTAAATTACTGGGTAGAAAAATAAATTTTAAGAAATTTGACAGGAATATTTGGACTCCATATGCAGAGTGCGACATAACTTGCTTACAGTGAATTTGTTTGAAATCTCCTCTCTGTCATTTGGGAGAGGATGATGACAGCAATGTTAATTTATAACCGGGCGATTGACATATCCTTTCTTTCACACTGAACTAAACCAACCCACAGGTCAGGTCCTCAAGCACAACCATCACACTGATTCTCCCAAAGTCTGTTCCCCCACGCACCTTTCCAACACTCTGTTGGACCATGCCAGCTCTTCCAGGAGCCCATGCTGCTCCTCTGGCAGGTGCAGGAGGGAATGCCAGTGGGAGGAAGCAGCCATGGGCTGCAAGTTGCCCTTGTAATGCTTACGCTCGAGAATAAAATGCCTCCAGTCAAGTGGCATGGTGCAGCTTGGACAGACCCATCCTCCACAAGCACCATCGGTCAGCAGCCCTCCACCACACCAACTTAGATGTCCACCCTCAGCACCTGTCTCTCCTCTCCCCAACTCTACTTTTGCCATTTCATTCCCTCAATCCCATCATCTGCTGTGGCTCACGCTCTCAAGGAGTGAGATAAAAGCAATTTAACCCAGTCGGGGCTGGCCTTGCTGGGTCCTGCCCTTCCTGTCCCCACAGCCACGCAGTCTGTCCCCTCTCTGGTGCCAGCACGCTTCCCTCCCCACTCATCCACCAGCTGTGTCCAACTTTTTAAGAAGAAGAATGAGTGTGGGGGTTCTCATCCGGAAATAACATTTTTAGAAGCAGCCTTGATAACATAAACCTCAAGTAAACTTATATTTGAAGCACGGAAAGAGGGTATCTATCAGTAGCATGTACTGCGTAGAAACCCTCGGCACTGAAGGAGCTCAGTTTTTATTCTGTCACAAATGAGCACTAAAAATGTACTGACTCCAAGCGAACTTCCGGAGTTCTGTTCCCAGTGAGAAATGAAGACGTATCATCAAAGGGCACGACTTCCAGGTAGGAGGTCCTTCTTTCCGCCTGTTCTCTGCTTGTGTGCATGCTGTCATCCTCCTCTCTGCCTCCTTCCTCCTACAGGCATTACTGGAGGGTGACAGCCTCACTGTGTTATTGCATTAGCAGCGATGAAGGGAAATTGCATTCTGAAATGGTTGACATTAAAGTGAAGCGGCACCTTGCACTCCACGCAGAGACGTTTTCAAGGAGAGAAGGAACTAAGGCGGGTTCCCAGAGTTAGCAGATCCTGGCCCATTTCATGTGACAGGCTTATTCATTCACCTTTCACAACCAAGATCTAGGTCAAAAGACCAAGAGCATGAAATGGAGCAGGAATAATGCCTGGTGGGTGGGCTGCCAGCACTCCTGGGAGGCACGCAGCTCTGCTACAGGGCTGCTGGAGGAACCGGACGGGAAAAAAACCCCGTGAGATACCAAGTCACTGCTAAACCCCTCCAAAGTAGCAGGTAGGAAGGTACACAGTCATAATTTTCTTCTTTTGTGGCCCTAAGGTCCTGTTCAGAAGCTGTATGTCAGTTAAAAAAATCTACGTTATGGGCAGCCCTTGAGAAACAATTTCGCAGTTTTGGAGTTTTTACTCCACTCTTTCAATCATACTTACTTTCTTCTGTTTCATTCATGGTTCCTCTGTGCTGCAGCCAGTTCTCCTTTAGACTGAACTGGTGGAAAAAGGTTTTATTCTGCGAGGCAGTGGGAGAGGGAGGGGGAGGAAAAAAAAAAAAAAAGACAACAGTGACTCTTTGCATCCCTGTCCTTTACAAAGCAGTAATTCACAGAACACAGCATTCAGCCCCGATGTCTGGCCAAGAATGTTTCTGCATACGAAATCCACCCACCCTTTCTTGGATCAGTAAACTAGGAGTTGCCTTACTAAATAATGGCCAAGGTGGGAATTTTGGAGGAAGCAAGACATGCCAAGGCTAAGCAGACTGCACGATTCAAGGTTCTCTGTAGTCATGTTCAGAGCCCATTTCTTATACACTTATTCTTATATATGTTTCCTATGTACCAATCAGCCTATTTAGCAATTTCACTACAATCTCATGTTCTGCCTTCCACATTTCCACAGTAACGTTTTAAGCTTATTACACACTTCAGCTTCAGCCCAGTAAATTTGACGAGCACAGCAATTCACCTCTGTGCAGTTTGTACGCCAACTTTCTCCAGCTGCATCTTCTCCCTCCAGTTAAATAGACAGATTCACGTTCCTCTCTTCCTTTCTCTGTCCCTGTCACAACAAATCCCCTCTTTGCTCTGTCTACTTGACATCCATGTCAATGCCTGTGCTCAGCCTGGTTTGCCCAGGTTGCTACATCTCTCCAGCCCGGTGGGGACACGCTCCCAGGCCTCTCTCCTGAATTCTGACATCTCAGAGCATCTTGTTAAGATGCTAACACTGTCACAGCCACTGCAGGTGAGCTCACACAGCTGATATCCAGGCTGCACTGGCAAGAAAAAAAAGAAAATTCCTTAAGCAACATTGCAGCTCTAACCTCACTGATGTATCCTGTCATGTTTTTGGCCACCAGACACTTTCAGTTGAGAAGCCAAGAAAAGAGAGGGAAGTGGGCGGAGGGGAAGAAAGTGAGATTGTGGATTATGTAGCAACCAGCCATGATCAGGTCTACGTTACCTTTCGGTGAGGTGAATACTCATCTACAGTGCTGAAACAAAAAGGAAAATCCAAATTATTCCTTTCAGCCAAAGCTTAGGAAAAGGAATTTTTAGCTTTTACAAAGTTTACAACATCAGGAAGTTTTTAACATGAAATGGTCACTGCAGAATGGCTGCCGAGCTCCTTCAGGGAAAGCCAAGGGTGTCTGGCTCAGACAGAAAACTTTTCTGTAACTCGCACAATCGATGGAGTGAAAAGCAATGCTGCCAGCCCGTGAGCTGCCAGAGAACACGACACAGCTCGAGCCCCCGAGGTAAGCAGTCAGGGTCACCCTCAGGGACACAGCTCTTTCCACTTCCCCAAGGGCCAAACCATGGAAAAAAACTCCATATGTTGGAAAAACGTGCCAAGGGAATATCTTTTACAAATACCATAATTATAAACATGCCAAGGAAATATCTTTTACAAATACCATAATTATTAGTAAAATAATAACCCTGAGACAACCATTGCAAAAGAGACTTGCTTCTCAGTACTGCAGATTGCAGAGAGAGAATGAGAATGAAGGTACCATCTGAAGTCACAGACTGCAGCTTCTGAGAGAAAGTTTGCCAGCTTTTCCACAAAGTATCGCTCTACTTGCAAGTCATCCCAACCAAAACTGATGGGAGTGACTGAACCACACACACCACCCAACAAACATCAGAGAAGACCGGATAATCTAGCTTTAGTTTAAAGAAGAAATGATTTGTAAAAGTGAATATAGTATTTGTACCACTCACCACTTTGCAGCAAGATGACAACAAAAATAAATAACACTCTAAATAAAAGGAGACTTGATCACATATATAATCAATACTTACTGACGACGATGCATCCCAAGTATCTTCTGAAATTCTTTCAGGTCCTTCTCAAGAATGGGATATTCATACACATCATCTAACACATTCCTGTATATCGTCTACAAAATAAAACAGTATCTGGAAACATCTGATAACTCAAACATAAAGCTAAGGCATCACATCAGTGGTCTAAATCAATTCAGGCACTAGCCTACTAAAACAAATTTCATCATTATATTTTTGCAAGACCCATAAGGACAGGATGTTCTTCTTAAATTTCCAGACTGGTCAATATTCAGCTTGCCTTTGGAGAAACACTCTTTGTATCTTCACCAAGTGAGAGGGCAAAATGTTGACACTCTTTTGTCTACAAATGGGAAGATTGAAAACAACACTTGTGGCTGTTACATGAAATCTGGGTTAGGTCAGAACACATTCTGAAGCACGAGAACACACCACACTATCATCACTTATCCAAAATGATAACAAACAGGTTCATTTGATTAAGACTTTTTTAAAAGGGAGAATGCTTTCCTTCACTTTTCCTCACGTTTGCATGCATTTTAAATTAAGCTGATGTCTCTCACAAACAAACAACAACATATTCCTAGTTGTAAACCAATAAATAAATAAACCCTACTTCTTATTTTTTGGGGAGGCATTGTCTGAATATCATCAATCACGAACCTCAGTTAAATGTGAAAGAGACTACTTCAGGTAAGAGGTAAATAAACTGAACTGGCTTTCATGATTGGAATTGTAGGAAATATTTTCTCTATACTTTCTCAAAATCTGCACATAGATCCTTCTCTTTCCCTTCCAAGAAAATGAGGATCATAGGTATGAGCTGAGTCATCAGGTTTGCTTTAGCCCAATTAAAACTCCCACATTCATAAATGTCAGCATGAATGATTCTGGCCTACAATCCTATACATTGTTTTTGCACGTATAACTTCAACTATCATTACCACTACTTTTGTTTAATATCGCACAGAAGCCTCAAGCAGAGAAATTGCGTGACAATACACAGTCACACACCTCCGTGGCCAGAAAGACAAGCCCTGCATCAAGATACGTGCAACGCAGTGTAACCTAATTGACGGCTGAGACGATGCCCCTTTTCCAGTACAGGCATCTAGTACCAAACAGCAAAAATCCTAAGGTCTCTGCTTCCATATGCAGTGTCCCCTACTCCAAAAACAAAACAAAAGCAAAAAAAAAGGCAGCTCAAGACTTTCTCCAAATTTAGTTCAATGTTTCATGCCTTTGTCTTAGGCAAATGACTGAAGAGAACTGAAAGGCCCTTAAGAAGATATCCAGTTGCAGAGAAAGAGTCTCATCTGGAAAGGTGGAAGATCCTGCAGTCTCCTAAAATACTTTCAACCAGCAGGGGGAAAAAAAAAAAAATAAACAACAACCAGATAGATCTTGGGTCAGTGACGACATGGCTATTTGCAAATTTACAAGGGAATTACAAAAGCTTTTGGAACTCGTTCAGAAAGATCAGAAGATCCTTGCTTATAAGTAAGGACATATTTTTATTTATTAAAAATACATAAAGCTGTGCTGCTTTCCATGTGTACCTGACAAACACCATGGAAGAGCATTTTACTCCTCAAAGTAGCATCTCTTACAAGGACCTCAAACTCTCTCTTTGTCCCTGATCCTCTGGATAATGACCATAGACCCCATTCTGGCAGACACAACCAGTGTGTCCAAGGAACCTCCATATCTTTGTAGTTTTATTTCTTACCTTCCTGACTTTCCCCATTTTCTAGAAAGCATGGGTCCTGTAAGTTTTGTATCTGAAAGTAATGTTTTTGACATTAAATGTACTGACATTACAGGTTTTCTGTTCAAACTGACTATCTCTAAAGCATTCAAGGAAGACACATGTAAATCATGTTATATTATAGGTTTCATGGAGAAAATTTAAGTATGAAAAATTATGCTTTATATATTTTGCTCTTGGGGCTTTTTAGACACAGTATGTTAATTAAACAATTCTGAAATGCATCAGAAAGTGTTTCATTACCTTTAAAAATTGTTTTAAATGCTCATCTTCATGTAACCAGTCTTTGTAGAGAGAAGTCCACTGAGACACCAAATGCAAGACTTTTCGTTTCCTACAAGACACATCAGAGTCATCTTCTTTCCCTTGGTGGTTCTTAGCACAATAGGTACAGTAGATTAAGGAACAAATAATAAGGTCTCACTGCAACTTAAAAATTAAGTGATGGAAAAGACTTTGCAATCATCTCATTTGCTAATGAAAGATTTTTCACTACATTGCTCAGTTTTAAATGTTTTATCCCATCTGGAGCTTCAGGAGTTTCATCAACTTTTTGGAATGACATTCTCAGTAATAGAAATGTCAGTTCATCCCCTGTGCCAACAGGATTTTTTTTCCTTTATAGATTAGAGAGGCAAGTCTATAAAAGGAAAATCAATTCAAAAGGAATTATACAATGTTGAGTCATATCTTTTCTGCAGAACTGGGAATGAACCTTTGTCCTGCACACTGATGCCAACGTGAATGTCTGTGGGAAGGAGGACAATGCATCATTAACAACAACAAAAAACCAAGGCAGAGGAAGTCAGTTTCTTTTTCCCTCCTGCACAAATTACCCTATCTGCAGAAATAACGCTATTAAAATAAAAAAGGTGAAAGAAACTATTCCCACCATTGTTCTCTTTTCACAAAGCAGAAACACCAAATGACAGAAGACACGCTTTGTACATTGTTCCTATCCCTTCACTATTCTTGCTTTTATTAGGTAAAAAGATGATGTTTTCACCACAAAAGGTAAAGAGGAAAAAAAGAAAAGAAAAAAAAAAAGAAAAGCAAGTTCATTTTATAGCTACAAGTTCATTCAAACAGTGCTCCACAGTTTATGGAAGTAATTGGAAATACAAGAAAAACATTCTTGCATCTCAGAATGAGTTAGACTTATATACTGTATCACATGATAAAAGGAGTAGAGATTGTAAAATATCTATTCTTCATTTTTTGTCTTCACCTATTCTGAAACGTATTACACAGATATAGGTATTATAAGAATTAACATACAGGTCTGGATAGGTTTTAACCCCACTTTAAATGTTATTTTGTAACAGTTATAAAGGTTTATTCATCTTTAAACAAAACCAGTAGACATAAGACTGCATCGTTGCTCTGTGTTAGGCATCTGTTGCAATACATCTTTCAAGCATTCTTGTGAAGTAAGTATGCACATACACAAATGTGTATGTTTTGGATACAGGTTTATTCAGAGGCAGCTTTAGCTTTGTACATTCAACTTCAGAGCAGGAATTTTCTGTTAATTGGTTCTTCAGCTACGCAAATTCTAAATATTTTTAACAGGTGAATGCGTATATGTGTATATATATATACAAGCATGTGCCAATTAGGGACACTCATATCCAAATTTGGATTTAATGTTTGCAGTTTGAATCTTTTCCTTCACAACCCATTTGAGTTAAGAAAACTATATAACCTGAACTTTGGGAAGCTACAGATTTGAATAGAATTCCAAGTATCATAAAACCTCATGAAGATTGGACTGGAGAAGAACAGACCTTGAAAGATCAGCTAAACTAGCCCATCTAAGTCCACCCTAACTAGTCCACCCTAAGAGAGGCTCAAGTATACCCTATGTTATCCTTGGAATGTATTTTTTAGTTTCTTCTTCTTAATATTCTCCAATATCAAAGATTTTACTGTCTCACACATTTTCCACTACAGTGGTTTTTTTCTTAGTGTAAAAAAAAATTTTACTAGTATCTAACATGAAACTGTCTTACAGCAATTTAATCTCACTGCCTCTTGCCCTGTCTGGCATCGATACTGGAAAAGATTTTTCCCTTCCTCTTTTGGTACCTGAAAGATGGTCCCATTTACCGTTTCCCTTCTTTTCAGTAAAACAATCCCAATTCTTTCAATCCTTCTTTGTAGGTCTTTTTTTCTAGAACACTGGTAATTTCCATTGCTCTCTTCTGAAGTTTCTCCTATTTGTTCATGCATTTCTCGGGGTGTGATGCCAAAATCTCAGGGGCAGTACACCTTCTAAGTGCGCCATAGTAAATATTAGACAATTGTTCTCTTTTCTCACCATTTTTACATGCAACCGCAAAATAATCACTCAGGGCTGTGTCTCAATAATATCAATATGCAAAGAGCAAAACTAACTATCCCAGGCGGGCAACTTACTACGTTTGATGTAAGGTTTGACAATAAAGCTCGGTTTAAGTGTGCGACCCCTATTAATACAACACGTAATAAAAGGATATTGCCTCAGAAGTGCCTGGCACAAGTCATCAGTCGTCATGAAGACTGTGTATGTGAGAAGGAAGTCATCCAGGAGAGTTTCTGCAGAGGAAGACAACAAAGCCCAAGGTACAATACGTTAGTGAGAGGAGGAAGAGAGTAACTACTCCTGTTAGTGTGCATGGCAGGAATAGGACCCCCTCCCTAAAAAAAAAAAAAAGGTCCAAAGCATACAGAATACCTCCAACTTTAAGTTTCAAACAGTTAACGATATGTTGCCACTGCAGAAATCAGATCCTTTGTTTAACAAGCACATCCTCAGCTCTCAAAGGACCGACAAGCACAAATATGCACAAAATAAGCCATGGTTCAGGAATCAGCAAGAACGAGTCCTTATCACAAACACCACCATCCTGGTTGGCTCTGCTGCATGCAAAGCAACCTTTCCACCAGCTTGTTCTGAAAATTCAGAAGAAAAGCTTTTAGTAATGGGAGAGAGAAAACCGCGATTGCCATGAACTGTGATTAACATCTGTGCACACTAGTTGAGAACCATTAAATAAATATATTCAAATCTTGAGCTGGTTAGTCTTATGGGCATTGCTGTAAGTGCTGAGAAGTTTTCTCTAAGGTTTACTTAATTACATTATGCAAGGTTTTTTTGTCCACCTGGTTTCTATCAGTGTTACAAAAACGGGCTGAAGGTACTTGCTAACAGACCACCTTTACCCACTGCAGCTGTAGCCCACCAGGGGGTCAGGACGAATGGCACTGCCAGTTCGGATCTCGGCGTAACTTTCTCATTCCTCATTCCCACGCCACACTAATTTTAGGATTTTTCCAAACCTTTACCGCACACAGCAGGAGGCTGAAAGGGCTGGGTTTCCTCTAGGATGGAAGGGCTCAGGGGTAATCTTATGGTGGTCTTCAACAACCCAACAGCGGAGTAGAGACAATACTGAGCCAGACTTTTCCTGGAGGTGTGCAGCGAAAGGATATGGGGCAACCATCACAGAGTGCAACAAAGGAAAATTTGTCTAGGTACAAGGGATTCTTTTTTTTTTTACTCCTGTGAGGAGGGTCAACCGCTGTGACAGGTTGCATAGACAGACTGCAGAGTCTTCAACATCAGGTACATTCAGGGCTTGCCGGGGCAAAGCTCTGAGCATCCTGGTCTTACTGGACCTGCTTTTGAGCAGGGGTTGGTCCAGATGCCTTCACAGATCCCTTCCAACTGAAATTATTTTGCAATTCTTAAACAAATTTGCTTCCAACTTCGGTAAACTACTCATATATGATGCGTGATCTATGAATGAATTTGTATTTGGTTCACAAACAACAAAATCTTTCGTTTTCTGCAAACAGACAAGAGAACTATATCGGCCTTTTTAACCCCAAAACAAAAACATTTGTGGTTTTTTGTTTTTTTTCCCCAAATGGTAAGATTTTCCTCAAGTTTTGAGGAGTTCCTGTTCACCGTATTTCTTTGCATTCCAGCAGATCTACTGTGTTCCCTTTAAGAAGAAAACAGGTTTGCACCACTTGCTTTATCAGATAAGAACAGGAACACGGACAGAAGCCAAAAAATAACAGAAGTGATTCCAGTTACATTGAAGAGTGAAAAATATTTTACCAGTATAACTAGTTGTTACTAGTTAGTACCAATTACTCAGTTGTGATTTAAGTGCGGGATTTACAACTGCAAAGACTAAGGGCCAAACCATACCTCACAGGAGAAAGGTAAGGCTTAGCCCTGATTTCCGTATCCTGATTTTCTCGCTATCTGTTTGCAATCTGTTCCAGTCCAAGCCAGTGCTTGTGTACGAGTGTGCAACTGAGAGCATCCCAGCAGCTTTTTGCCAAGGCTGCAATTTCACAATAATTTAGACCAATTTCAGTTACAGCTGCCTGGAACCACCTTGTCAGTAAAGTATTGACCCCAGAGCTGCAGTGCAGGATGGCAATAAGCATTCATCCATATATCATTCAAAGCCCAGTATCATGTGGATATCACATGGATGGAAAGCTAATGACATCCCACCCTGTGAGCATGGGATTCAAAATACCTCCATTGTCTTTGGGGAAAAAAAAAAAAATATAGCTAGATCAATGCATTTAGCACCGCTGGTCTAGAAAGAGTCCTGATCTCAAGACACAGAGCTAAAACTCCTTGCATTCAGAAACAAAACAAATTCTTTATATTTCACCAACATTGTTAAAAATGGTGGAATGTATTATCTTTCCAGAAAAAGAATATTTTGTCTCAGTAAATGAAAAGACATTGTGAACAGCTTGTTCTCCATCTGAAAGGCCATCTATTCATTCTGTTGCACGTCTTTTGGATGATACAATGCAGCTATTAAAGATGGAGGTTTCACAAACATTTATTTGGAAATGGCTGATCTTGGAGTCAACCACCACATTTTAGTTCTTCACTAAACTATGTGACTGTGCAGTGATCCTCATGAAGTCAGAGATATTTACAACAAATTATTTCACCACCTTTCTACTCTGTATAGGTGATACCTGAGTTTCAGCAATACATAGCCATGTGTTCAGAAAAGAAATTAAGTACTAACTGAAGGAAAACAGCAATGCTTACCAATGAAGTTCTGCAATTGTTCAAAATAGTGTGACTTTATCATACTAACTGGTGTTAAAATACCAACATAAACCTTTATTTTTATTACCTGATCATCTGCTTTCCAGATGTCTATCTTCAATTCTTCCAGCATCCCAAAGCATTGGCGTGGGAAGAAAGGCTGGTTTTGCTACGATTTGAGTTTTTTGCTTTTTTGCTTAATTTTTTTTGCAAGAACTATGCTACAGATATTACTAATGTAATTCTCTCAAAAAAAATTAGTGAAGGGAAGATTGAAATTGTATGTTTGTTCAGGTAACTTACAACTTCTTTTAAGCCCTCTGTTCATCTCCCTCTCTCTGCATGCTCAGTCATACATCCATCTATTCACAGTCTCTGGCTTCTAACAAACTTATCAAAACAAGGTATATCCCTCAGCCAACTTAAAGTCGCACATATGCATAAACAGTGATTTCTTTTTTCTTCTAAATGCAGAGGAAATTCTAAGAAGAACAAGAATAGTTCATAAATTATGATTCCCATAGCTTGCATGTAGGCTAGAACTCTTCAAATCGCCTCTGAGCTTGTTTAGAAATTTAAACCCGAAAGAAATGTTTTGAACAAAAAAAAAAGTCTGGATTCTACATGTGGTCCATTAATAGCATCACTCATCCATTAAATTACTTTAACAAGTAAGCAATGAAAGTGCTTTTGCTAGATTAAATATCTATTACCAGACGTCACCTAAAGACTTTACAATAATATTCATATTTTAAAATGCCTGCACTAGCTTGTAGGTATTCTCCTGAAGTCTTACTGTTCACTGTAACCACCTTCTGTATTTTCTTCCTAAATGCACTGTAATTTCAAATCATTCCAGAATGGTTTTTCATGCCATAGCAAGGACACAAAACATGAGGGTGTACTGATTCTTCAAAAAGAATTTGTTCAAAACAAACAATTGCACATTTCTCAGATACTTTTGGACATTAATACACGTCCACAAGTAATGATTTGCTGGTCTTAGCCTGCAAACAGAAAGAAAGGCTAACCACGAGAGAATTTATTCACAGCAAATTATTCATTCTGTTCCTAATGGCCACTAAGAGCAGTAAATTTGCATGAGGAAGGGCTCTAAGTGTACAAGTTGGGCTGATAATTATGAACAGAAGTCTTTCTGGGGTTGATTTAAGAGTTTAAAAAAAAAGGCAATTCCAGTCAAATCATTAATTATTTACAGTGCACCATACCCCCACTCAGAATGGCAGTGAAAAGCATACATCTGCTTTTAAATTTTACAGTGTCCCAGTTTCTGCATAAATTTGTGACCATCTTCCCCATTATTTCCACAGAAGAAGTTTTTCTAGTATTTGGAGCAAACAGGGAGAATAAAATGCACAGTAATAGTTGGAAAAGAAAAGCTCCCATTGGAAGGGACGTCTTTGTGCAAAAGCCCGTGATGCTATGCTGTTTTTTTTAATTTCTCTTCTTCATGAATTTTTTATTTAATCATTTTCTTCTAGCCATCAATCTAATTTTTCTTTGTTCCTCACAATTTTCCTTTATTTGGCCAAGCAATTATTACAAAGTATGCAGTTAGCTGGCAGCTATGGAATATTTCATTTCAAAGACAACTTCAAGCATTTTAAAGCTTCATTAAGACATGCAACAGAGCCAGCACGAGTTCAGTGGGCTCCTGTTCTTGCAGCTCTTCGGGGGTAGCCTCAGGCGGTAATCTCACCACACCGAATGTGTGCGAGTACCAGAGGCATAAAAATAATAAAGAAGCAGGCACTGTGCTTGTTTGTTATTAAACAATCAATTCACCCCAGCTTCTGCTGAGACAGTTCCTCACGGGCTGTGTGGGTCTCCTCCTTTCCCCAGGTGAAGTAAGGCAGCATGGACACCAGCTTTACTGGGAGCAGTTAGTACTGCTCTTCCCATCTTTCTGCGATGTACAAGTCCTTCTGCAAGACACATTCAGGGCGGCTGAGGGATGGAAAGAGCACTATATAGACGTGGGATGTTCTCACACACGTGAATTACCCAGCGAACATTTGCTTTCAGGTGATAACTAAAGGACTCAGCAATACGCCTACATAAGAAGTTGCAACTGTATTGCATGTATAAGGCGATGACAGCAACGATGGTGTATTTGGCGGGGAAGGGAGATCTAGAGTCCCAGAGACAGTAAATGGTCATATATTTGGATAAAAAACACATCATATATTCCCACGTGCATAAAAAAATCCAGAGGATTCCCTGTGGCTTTCCATGTGCCCACTTACCTCTCTAACCAGATCATACCCTTTCTCTCCGAGAAGGCAACTCTACAAATATTAACTCAATGTGGTGGCACAATTGTAAGTGCCAAGAGGGTAGAACGGGCTTCTCACATGGGTACACACCAAATTTGATTTTTCAGTGGTTTCTTTTCCCCCTTCTCCACCCTCTTCTCTAGGCAGGGTATCAGTTACTAAGCCTTAGGACAAAAATGAATACAGATGCGTAGCGAGAAATCGTGATACACACTCAGCAAATCAGGATAGACAGCACACTTCATGGTGTTGCCACATCTAATACCTGTAAGCTCTTCTCAAACCTGAGCATTTTCTTAAACTACCACAGTGGTACTAGTCATCACTGGAGCAGTCTCACATTAATAACTTGTTACATAAACATGAAAAGAGACTTAATCTGAAGGAAATGCCTTTATCAAATGGAGTAAAAGTTAAATTCTTTTCATTAAATTAAATATATTTGAGGGCAGTTTTTTAAAAGCAAATATTTCAGTTTAGCTATCACGTAGAATGAGTAAAGAAGGAAAAGCAGGGAAATATTCCAGTGTTACAGATAGATACACCTCTCTAACTACCCACCTAGCAATATGTATGTCCATGTATTATTTACTAGTATGCACGTGCACCAACCAGTGTCTTTAGACCATCACAGCTAAAACAATATTGTATACATACTTACATTACAAACATGTTCAATAGCTCAAACTGTATTCCAAATATACCTAATGCTCTATTGCTAATATGAGACACCTTGTCCAGCTAAGCCAGATATAATTATTCCTAATGCCAGCCCTGAGTCATTAATCCCTTTATACCAAAAGAAGAGGTAACTTGAAGACAAATTCCAGTTTATCCTGGTATTCTGATCACCCTGTTACATCCTGAACAGTTTTTGTTTTGCTGCTTCTCAATGGCTACCAACAAAAAAAACTGGTTAAAAAATAAGCTAAACAAGTCCTCCCACTTTCAGTGACAAACTGTGACTGCTGAGATGACAAGAACCATTCTCTTTTTCATATTGGACTTCACAGAGCAACTTTTCAGACCCTATCCTTCCCACTCTATAGCATTTCTGTTTCCATGTTCCTTCTTTTCCATTACATGCTTATTTAAATATTAAAAAATAAATCTCTGCAGAACAAGGCAACTAACAGGATTTTAAATATGCAATGCATCAATCTTTTTTCTTGTAATTACATGGTTTATAAAAGATAACTTCCTCTATACAGACGAGTATAAACATATAGACTCTGTGCATATAGATTCTATATTCCTTTATCTGCAGACCACCTATGCCACGTAATGTTAGCTGGGGAGAGGGTACTGATAATGAAATCTGTTAAACCGAAAAAAAAAAAACCCAAACCCAAGTAATATCTTTGTTGGTTTTTAAACTTATCACCATTCTGAACCCAAATCTCTTCCACTTTGCACTGTACAAATCCATTGTGAATGGCTGTGCAAGAATTACAGAAAGATTTAAGGGGTTTTCAGGCTTGTATTCCACACTAAATAGGATTATAAGAAAATATAGATGAAGTACTGGAATGCAAGTCTTTTTCCACTTTATGCAAAGTAGCTATTCAGCTTTCTCCAAGGATTTGCTGGAGGAGGCCAAACCTGTATGGAGATTGGAGGAAAAAAAAAAAAGAAGAAAAAAAAAAAGGAAAAAAAAAAGCCAGATTACCTGAATGAACAAGCCACTGGAATTCACAGTTAACTCTTACGCCAATTTTGTGGTGTCAGTTCAGCAACACCTACTCATGCTACACAGCAGTTGTGGTTTTCACTGTGAGTGTGACAGAATTAAACTGAGTAAAAGGATGAAAACTCATCTACTGAATTAAAAATACTGCTCTCTAAACTCTCTGCTTTCCAAGCTGAGGAAATCGCTAAATGCCCTTACTCCTCAATTTATCTTTCAGAAACACACCAAATAGAAGGAGATCATAAGATCTTCATTCTGAAGCATGTTAGAACTTGAGTATAATGTACAGATGGGCAGCGTGTAGGAACTCCAGCAGCATGAAATGTGAGTGGGGGCTACACATGCATTTTTCAAACACCAGTGCAAACTCTGAGTTTTGTGCAGTCATGAGACGTCTTCGGTGTTCGGGGAGGCGGGGGGTGGGGATTTTTTGAGAAAGACAAAGATGGAGAGAGAAATAAATGTATTTTAGACAACGTACAACAAATTCTAAAACTCTTTAGCTATGTCATTTCCCATTTGTGATCACGGCAAAGACGACGGGATGACCATATGGTCGGCTCCTGACATCCCCTTATGTTAACACACTATCAGTATTAGCCAGAATTCTGAATTTAAAAATCACCAACAACTTCAAAATTTCCTCTCATTTACATTCACTGCATAATCCCTACCTTGCAGGACCAGCCACTTCTCTCTAACATGTAGTGAGGCTCATCCTCCAGAGTATGTTTGGGGGGAAAAAAAACCCAACAAAACCAACTGAATCCTTTGGGGTTTTTATCTTCCTGTGTATGACTGAAAAGCTCGGCTCAATAACGCTAATGCAGCTTGTGACTTCAAAGCACATACTGGAAATAATTTTTTTAAAGAAAATATTCACTGATGGGGTTAGCAACACCATAACTGCTCAGAAATAGGTAAAACTTGCATTTCTCACAATCATCAAGAAAAGCAGCCCTATGAGACGGGGTTACAGCTGGGCAAACAGACAGATGAGCTCCCTGTGCCTGAGTAAAATGGATGCTGATTACTTACTATTCTATAGGGAACAGACATTTTTTTGCTATTTTAAATATTCACTCACTGAGTTCAAATTAAACTAAATGAGGACTACAGCAAAGCATTTTCAAGTTTTTCAGCCTCTCAGTGCTGAAAGCTCTTAAGCTTGATAAATTGTCACCCCTCTTACTCCTTTCTGTAAAATGAGAAAAATTATAATCACACCTCAAGGCAGACACTGCTACATGTAGATTTTTTGCATGTTTGGTTCACATAATACTATGCAATGCCCTGAAACCTTTCAGCAATGCAAACGCATGTCCAGAGACTTGTAGTTGTAATCAGAAAATTGCTTGTTCTGCAGAAATGGAAAAACGATTTGAGGGCAACTCTTTTCAAAGATAAGAGTTTCTCAATAATCTGTAATTCCACAGCAATTTACTAAAAATGTCAGGATGTCTCCGAGCACAAATAGTAAATGCAAATCGCTATCATTACTATCTGATCTAGCAAGATATTGCTTATGCCTGAGAGGATGCTGAGTGGTCCCAGATCTCCCTCGCATTCAGCAGATGGCAAGGGCACTCAGGACCTTGCAGGATTAGCCCTTAATTCAAAATCAAATCCTCTAATAATGCTATGCCACCATAGACACAGCATGAAGCAAAAAATGAAAATTCTGTTGAGAAAGAAAGGTCAATGGAAAAAAGAACATCGATATATAATTTGCTGCTAATGTATTAAAACAATTATAGTAGTTATGTCATCTAACCACTGAAGCACCGAGAAATCAATGCTCAAAGGAATAAAGAGCAAGCCATTTATTTCTGGCATTAGGTTAGAAAAAGAAAATACGTAAGGGCAAGATATTTAACCTGTACAACCAGATTCTTTATTAGAGCACAAAAGTCAGAACCAGGAATAATTTCTAAGGTCATCTCCCAGAAATTTCTGGCAGCATTTTAACATCTGCAGAATGAATCAAACACATTCTGTCTGGTAAGGTCAAAGATCCTCCTAAAGTTGCATTCCAGTTGCTGCCATCACATGTATTGGAGCAGTTTCATATTTTGTTTGCGGGACAAAAAGCCCTGAAACCACAGGCAGAGAGCAAATGTCAAACTTGTCTAGCTTTAATGAGGCACTAATTTTTCCACACAGAAATCTGAAGCCTTTTTTCCCCCCCCCAGGTAGGAGGGAGCCCTGGTGATTAATGTGCAGCTATAATGGTCGGGGTTATTTGAAATTATTGGACAAATCCACTACGTCTTATACATTTCAAAGTATTAGAAATATTGCCTATAGCAGTCACCCAAAGATATTGCTATTTTTTGTTAAAAAAAGCCTTTGACTACTGCAACTAAACCACTCAAGCTTTCCACGCAGTCAAACTTCTCTTGACAGTAAACTGAGGTATTTTAACGCACATGTGAAGTCCTCGCACGAGCCTCACTGCGGAAGGCAGCCACTCCTTGTTCCCATCAGGCATCTCCCAAAACACTTGAGGAGAAAAACCCATCCTCTCTTTCCATCGATTGTTTCAAGTAAGCCAGCCAGGCCAGGATTGCCTGGAGCAGCAGGATGGAGGATAAAAGATCTAGTGGTTCTCTGTCATCCCTCTGCCCAGGGCCCAGCTGCCGTATGGGGCAGAAGAGACGGGCACGCAGCAGTGACAGCACAGCACGCTGCTGCTCTGCCCTGACGGGTTTTCACCTTCAGCACGCACACCGCCTGGCACCCTGCTCGGGCGCCTCTCTGCGAAAGCTGTATGAGCAAGTGCACGGCAAGTTTCTACTTCTCTGCTTCTGTCTTGCACCTGGGCTTCTTTGCACCCCTGCCATCACCCTCTGCTCCCGGCACCCAAAGAGAGGTAATGCTCTCCAGCCCGGACCCCGCAATGACACGACTTCCAGGTGCCACCGAGAGCTGTGGCCGCCGCAGCGGGGTCAGCAGGACCTTTTGTTGCCTGGTGGCACACGGGCCGGCCTCCAGCGACAGACAGCACTGCGCAAAAAGGGGCTGCATCACCTGCCCCCCCTCTGCCACTGCAAGCCTGGTCCTACCTAGTGGGTGCTTTAAGGCGCGCATGGCTGCTCAAGCCTTTTCCCAGGTCCACCAGCTCAGCACACATTTGAGTCTAAAGGGAACTTTAAAATTAGACTAGACATTCGACTTTC
Source organism: Sagittarius serpentarius (assembly GCA_034782735.1). Classification (NCBI taxonomy): domain Eukaryota; kingdom Metazoa; phylum Chordata; class Aves; order Accipitriformes; family Sagittariidae; genus Sagittarius; species Sagittarius serpentarius. The sequence continues at coordinate 10,157,283 of JAVKLA010000073.1, read as the reverse complement.
AGAAAGTTAATATAAAGGAAGATGTACCTAATCTTCATTCTTTTTGTCTTTGCTGTCCAACACTCGTATGGCATTGAAGGAGAACCAAGTTTCAAGTTCAGCATGTCTTTCTCATCAGTGAACTGGAAAATCTACTCCTAGGAAACAGTAATCTTCAAATCTAGTGTTATATATAAATATAAAAATATCACCACATGTTCAAAAAAAGATTGTGAGTTCTTCATTTCTCGGCCTTCAACTTGAAATACTTTAAAAGAGCCTACTTTTCAGTGACATTTCTGAGAACATGAACCCAAATTTTCTGTTTACAACCCAAAAGTAACATACGTATATATATATATATAAATAAAATCTTAATTGGCATTCTTTACAAATAAGTGAAGACTATTAGCCCAAAAATGACAGGCTCCAAAATCCACTGTATTTGGACAATATCCAGTCCAGCAGATCACGACGACTACAGTACAGTGACCAGAATACATTCCATACTGGTACATAATATGGATAAAGGACAGGTCAAACTACACGTGGCAACGCCACGTCTAAAGCTCTGCCGGTCAGGTGCAATGCCTAGGCTTCAGTGTGCCGTGTTATTCCCATCGCCTGCTGCTAACTCCTTTCCGTACCAACCAGAGGGATAGGTCTCTTAAGGGAACAGAAATGTACAGATCCGCACTGTGTATTTTTAGAAGTGTTTAGCGAGAAGCTTTGATCTATTATTTTCCTCCTACAAAGCACCAAGGGGAGATTTCTTTGTGCTTCGGCCTGGGGAAGGAGATATAAGAAGAATCTTGTTTGCCCCTGGGAGCCAAATTATCATAAATATGCTAAGCAGTGCAAGCTCCCCAACATGTGGCACTGGAGCATGTGCAGTAAACATCACAGCATCTCTTCAGGGGAGCCTGGCACGACAAAGCCTCCACTGGCAAAACGCTCCTGGCTTCTGTAGGTTTGGCAGAACTGCCTGCCTACAAAGGGAATGATGGCATTTTCATCTGAGCAAGAACTGTTGGATTTGTCCAAATCTCTGCATAAGATGGCAGTAACATGCACTAGACTAATGTACAGACGACGCACTTCTTCCAGCATGTGAAAGAGCAATGCATTGGGCCAAGCTGTGGGACATTTTTGGTGTATTGGGTTGCACAGACTAGGTTAGGGTCTTCCACATGCAGCTGTGGCCCACTGTCATGTAACCTCAAAAGCAGCAACTCACTTGCCAACATCTTCTGACACACGGAGGCAAAAGGCTCAGCAAAGGTGCTGCATGGCTGCGATGTGTTACAGGCTCTGCTGGGCAGGGGGCAAGGAGGAGGAGGGAATACATCTTGCAAACCCCACAGGAGACCCAGACAGGCATTAGCATACTGCAATGTCACTGCAGCGCTGAAGGATGTCACTTCCAGCGTTTTGCCCCAGGGTCTACTATACTGCAGGCTGATGGCACCTCGCGTACCTCTGAAATAACTTACGCAGTACCTAAACACCTACAACGCACAGCAGAGACCTCCTTGCACTGGGAGGAGGGTGGCAGGAGGGAGATGATGCCCAAAAGAACCCCAAAACCAAAGAGGGCCATACTTGCATCTTACATTTCCACACCTGCCTTCCTCCCCGCTCCCCAGGGCAGTGAAGCACGGCTTCACAGCATAAAACCAGAACAAGTGTCAGAGCACTCCTAGGGCAGCTGCATTTTGCTTCCCCATGTGGTGAATGGGTTCCAAAAAAAGCCTGATGAGTTTCATGATGGTGGTGTTAAAACACAATGTTACATTAACTGTAGATTATTTACGTGATATATGTCCTTAAATTATGAACCTGAAATTGTACTTGCTGTACTGAGTCACCCAAATCATTCCAATGACAGGTTAACAGGTAATTAAAGACAGCTTTTCTCATTATTACAACTTAATGGAAGACAGCAATAAAAAAATGCCTCGTACATAGTCTGTGTATGTATTAAGAACATCTAACAACTTCAAACTATCAGGTTTGTCAGTACAACCCTGTACTGACAGCAGAATGAAAGACATAACAAAGGTTCTTGCTTGCACGGTTTAAAGATCATACAGAAGAACAGACATTATCCGGAGTTCAGCTGCTTGTGAGTACTAAAATACCTGCATGGGCATATTTCCCTGTGGCAGCAGACCTGTGTTCTTGTGCAAGCACCTTCTGCTGCTTGCAATACACAGTAGTTCAATGTTAACACTTTTGTGAAAGAACACTGTTATTTTGGCAATTTGCAAACTATTTTCACTCATCGGGAAGCTCAGCGTTACATCCTTGATTCAGCTGTACCATAATTACTCAGGGATTTTATTTGACAGCCTTACTTATTTCAGTTAAAGCAGGGCTATTAAGTGATTACTGGATGAAAGCCCGGTGGGGCAATTTTCTAAAGGTGTATATTCACTTTTGCCATTATTTTGGATTTTTAGTGCTATTTACTGATTTAATCACAAAAATTACATGCAGAATACAACTCTCAGATAGGCATAACTTGGGACTTGCATAGTCCAGCTTTCCTCTTTTGTATCTTTCTTTACCAAGTCTTATGAGATACTGTGTCTTTCATACACGCACTGGAAAGCATATACTGCAAGAGATGCATTCTGTATCTTGTAGAAATTGTTGGTTCAGTTTTTACCCCTTTCTCTACACTGCCAGCTGTTCCTTGGATTTCCACGGGGCGCAGAGGAATCTCCTTGGCTGAGATGTAAACGCTGCCTTTCTGCACAAGCATACATGAATCCAATGCAGTGCTTAAGATAAAGGTAAAAATCACAAACTGCAGTACCAGATAGGATACTATATTAGACTGGGCCTCTTGGCTCATCTGCTCTGTGACCATGTTTCCCCGCTACACGTAACAACATCTGGCCGTGACCAGCGCTTGCCGCCATCTTTCACTTCTATAGCTCTTTTTGGCCATAAGTGCCGGCACGGTTTTTATAAAACATGCTTTATTTTTCCAGCGTACAGAGAGAGGGAGGCAGACACGGGCTCAGCAGAGGCGGGAGGTACCTGCCAAGGCTGAGAGCACAAACCCAGCGTCCTCACTCCCATTCTGCTCACCTCTCCTCAGTCCCATGCAGACAATACCAGTGCATTTGGCCTCCTGCCAGCGAGGCCAACACCACCAAATGCGAGATTCAGATGGTGATCCCACTGCAAATCACCTTTCCCTATCAAATTTCCAAACCCTCTTCAAATTAAATTGGCTGACAACTGCACACTTTCTACTTCCCTTCAGCATTTCTTCTTCTTTCTTGCTCCCCAAAGGAAAATGGCATTTGCAACTGGACTGTGTCCAACTGTCTGTCAGTCTTGCTCTCCCTTACCCCTGCAACCTTTGACTCCGTTGACAAATTTCAACCAAATTTGAGACAGAGCAGCAAATTCTCAAAGACACTATGTTCCTATAAGGAATGGGAGTTAGTGCATCTGTAGAAGAGAGAGACAAATTACTGTCTCGCCGAAGTAAAGGCTGCCATTAAGCACAGCTATGTCTGTAGACATAAAATAACGCAGCCAAAGGAGATGTAGTGATAGCGCCTCAAGCTGCCGCTGGTAAGACTGGGAGTTTTTGATTAAGAGATACAATCTCAAACACTGGGACTACTAGCATCACTGAGATATCCTCCTTATTTAAAATTCTGCAAACTGTGTCCGTAACCAGATTCTCTAACACGGCTTCCTATCACTGCTCTTCCCAACTCTCTGCTGTACTAGGTTGCTGTGTCTTCTCTTAGTGGACCCTATAAATTCCCAGGGCAGAGCATCGTCTCTTACTTTCTGTTTGCGTAGCACCAGACACCATGGCTTCGGAGTGCCTGTATGTATATAAAACAGTAACTCATTATCTTTCTGCATTTGTTTCTGCAAATAAGGTTTTTTTCATTAAACTACTTTGCTTATTCAGTTAGTCATTAAGGCCAATTATAAAAACCCATTTAAAAATTTTTTTCTTACTAAGAAGAAGTATCATTTCTGTATCATCCCTGGCTAGTCTATGGAAAATCATCAGTTACGTGATGACAGCCTCAGACTGCAATCACTTGTCCATGGCTGCAGCCTGGTAGACACTTCTGCTAGATGTAACACTACCTACAGCTTCTTTCAGGTTACAAAATAGTAAGCATGTATTTATTTTTACTGAAGAATACCTGTTAGAGAAGGTAGCAAAGCATCTCAAAGACTCTGAGGATTACGTACCACTCTTCAGCTAGCTTAATACTTCCTATATAAGAACATATATTTAAAAGCAATTTTCCAAATGAGTTTTTAGAAACACATCACCGATTACAGTAAATGCATAGGAGCTGGAATTAATTCCATTAGGAGCTGCTATTTTAAAGACACCGCAGCCCACATCCCAGAAGGACAATGAAGTATAATATGCAAGCTCACTTAATCACTGTATCCAATTACAAGGAGGAATAAATCATCACACACATGCCTATGTCTGAATTTTAAAAAGTAAATAAATCATGAATAGTCAAGCCAAACGCTGTGAATCTCCGGATTCACAGATTAGCAGGGGAAGTGGTGCATTCACTTCCTATTTGAAATGAGAGTATCCAAAAACTATCAACAACATCTAATTATTTTAAAATAAATACAAAAGCTGCCTTTTTTTTGTTGTTGTTTCAGTTTGATCATACAGAGCTGCCACTCTCTGCACAAAATCCTGACAAACATTGACCTCAACGGAGCTTGTATATGGTCTAATGACAGACTTTCCTAGTTGCTCTGCCCTGATTCATACCCAGGACTCTCCTAAGTCACCGGGGTTCAGAAGAGGAGCTGGCCCTTCTTGCTAACAACTACAAATAGCAGCACTTCGGGCAACAGCTCCTGCCCTTTGCTGTAACTCCCTCATCCCAGACCTACATGACTGTACCCTCTAGGAGGATCTGAATGCTCTCTGTTTGTCAAGGAAACCCAACACAGTTTCTTGCAAAGCTGATGGCATTTTCACGTTTTCCAGACACTTCTAGAAAACTGTTATTAAAGATTTATTATTCTTTGTATCAAGAACATAGTTGTAACTTCCCAAATTGCATCTCGCCAACCTTGATACCCTGAACAAATTTCCAGTCCTTTAAACCTAGATGTTAAATCAAATGCCCTACGGTCCATCTGCATGTCAAAACCCTCCCCCGAGTAGGGACATCAGGTTCTCATTAATACTAACACTACCTGTATGCACACATCAAAGAAAAAAAACTGTTCAAAGTATTTCCATAAGCTGCTCAAGCAAGCCCTAAGATGTGCCGAAACTTTTGCCTAGAAAGAAGGGCCATCATGCTGGAGACCGTAACAAAATTTGCCTCAACCCGTCGACATCGCACCAGGATAGACCTCAGGAAAATGCTTTCTCGCTGCTTTGCAACAGAAGAGAAATTCTTGGGAGAGTACGGAATGTCTGGGGAACACATGGGAGAAGCCGAGCTTCAGCTGGCAGAGCCCCCCCCCACCCCCCGCCGCCTACAGGTTTAGACTTAGCTTGCCCAAAACATGCCCAGGTTTCCCGACGGACCACATCCCAAAGTCTCCATGTGCGTGCTTTTGGGGCTTCCGCCCACAGCAAGCCTCAGGGGTCCAGGGGCCCCCACGATGGCAATGGCTCCCCGAGGTCTCACACGGCCCTGGGGAAGGGCTCCCTCCCACCGAGCAGCCTCACTGGGCAGAGGACGCAGCCCCGGCACAGATGCCGTCTTCAAAGCGCTTGCAAGCTGTGTGTGGCCCAAGAGGCCCACACCGCTGTCACAAGGAGAGGACAGCGAGGAGCCCGCGCGCAGCACGGCCAGGGCGGCTGCCTCGCAGCCAGGCTGGGCTCGAGCAGGCCAGAGGTCTGCCTCTGTTCGCCCGGCCTAAGAATTACTCAGCCGCCCCTCCGCAGCCTCTTTGTTCGTGCCCGTGCGGCTGACGGTGGAGGTGAGGAGGCGTTTCACCTGCCGGGAAGCAGGGTGCGGGTGGC
>JAVKLA010000073.1:10137686-10151197 GCA_034782735.1 Sagittarius serpentarius | reverse complement strand
AAGCAGGGTGCGGGTGGGTGGGGGGGGGTGGGTGGGGGTGGGTGCTGAATTTCCAGATCATCCAGTTGTTGCCTCCCTGACACTGCTTGCTGGCACGTACCAGGATGGGAATTTTCCACCGGCCCGTTACAGGGTTATCTCTACGGACAGCAATGCAACAGTAAGAGGAGAAGCTGTAGTCATCTTAACAGGCAAAATGTTTGCATTCGCCTGTTACTGGTGGTTTCCATGCTTTGGGGCAAGGCTGCACGCTCACTGCCGCTTTAAGACTTTGAATGAAAACCCCTTGACAACAGGGATCTGACAAATGCTATTTGTTTGTGGTTGTTTTTCCGCTGCTGTTTGTTTTCTTCCAGCTTGTGGCTGTGCATCCCCCATGACGTACTAACAGTAACAACAAACAAAATCCCATGGACAAGGCTCCTATCGTGGCGGGGAATGAAACCCAACAAGGGTTTCATTATTTCATTGATGCTGGGGCTCTGAATTCACAACTGGAGAAGAACAAAACCAGTATCTGGTTTTCTGGTTTTAGCTGCAGTGGTTCCTAGAGAGAGCCCTAAAACCTAAGAAATGGGGGTGGGGAGGGTTAAAGAAAGGCTGCTTGGGAAGTCGGTAGAGCCTCGTGGGCAGGAGGAGGAGGAGGGATAATGGCAGGAGGGGGATGCAGGGTGCAGAAAAAAAGGAAAGAAATTGAAAAGCAATAGAAGGTGAGGTATAAAGGCCTCTAGCAGTCCCAGGTCAGACAGCATGATTTCTCCATGATTACACCCCTGATTCTGGCAATTTATATCTCCATCAAAACTCAAGTTCAAGCAAAGGAATAAAATCACAATTCATCCCAAATGCTGTCACAAGAAAGCCTAAGTTTTTTATTATTAGCCTCCATCAAAATTAGATCCATCAACGCCGCCACTTTATTTACATTGATCTATTTTCCTCATCTTCCCACCCCAGAATGTTTTTGCACTCAGTGTCCTTGAAAACAAGCCATCACATTTTCACTTCAGAGAGAGAGTAGTGATTTGGTTTCGGAAGGATCTCACAAGCATTTCTGAACTGAGACAAGGTCATCTCATGATCTCAGCCTGGCTCAGGCGATGGTGATGTGAGCTGCTGCCACAGCTACAACTCACACTGGTATTTTTCACCTTGTCTAAAAGACGGGACAAGCAATTTACTTTATTGCAGTAACTGATGCTATTCTGAAAAGCTTTCTGCCAGAACCAGCTGTACTCCATGAGGGGAACTGACATCTCAAGAGAAACGTTTGGCTGTCAAAGTGCTGTAATTCTACTCCTATTTCAATCTCTGAAAGGATCAAAATTGACTTTAAAAAAAACAAGCAGGATTGTCTCCAATGCCAACCACATAGACTCTCCTAAAAGGTGTTATATACCCCAACTGATACCAAACTGGATCAAGCCTTTCCTTCTAAAAAGCCAACAGCAATTTAAAGCCTGCATTATGAGCTTACCAACTGCAGTTAATGCACAAAGCTTCTGAATTTATGCCAAGCGCATTCTGCTCCATTGTCTCCTTTTTAGACAGGCCCCTCCGCTCTCACAAAAGTATTCCTACTACAACCATCTATTCCTGCATCCAACAGCCGATCTTCTTCTGACTTGCCCACTAAAATCAAAACCTACCAAGATAACACAAACCACAGCAGAATCCCCCGCCAACCTCAGCCAGCACACAGCAAATCTGGCCTTCAGTAGCTGCTGCCACAGCTGCTCTTTCCCCTCTTTTTTTCCTTGGACATGATAGAGAAGGCAGCAGCCAGCGTTAGGGCAAGGCAGAGCCGAGCTCCGCCGCACTCGATAATCCAGAGTATTGGTACCAGTTTGCCAATGCCACAGACAGGCTTTCTCAAGCAATTGCATTTATTCAGCGCACAGCAAGCAGAGGCATTCAGTGCTGTAATGCAGCTCAGGGTTCGCAGCTATTAAGGGAGGTCTTAAGAGCCCGCAAAAAGCCTCATCAGGCACTACGCATCGGGAAATAGGCAGAAATCTGTTCCAATTAATGGTTCACAAATAGGTCTTGGGTTGTGGCTTTTTGTTCTTAATTTCCCTGGGTGTCCTCTGAGCACAGGGATTTACAGAAAATGGTAAGGCAGGAAAGAAAACGACTGCATCAGCACACTATACAATAAAGTATCACCTAACGGTCTCAACAGGCAGCATGACAGGGAGTTTAGTAAAGTAATGATAATTTTAGTTTGGTTATAGCCAAAACCAGTCCTGCTCTTGCTCACAAAAAGACCGAGGCTGCTACTTCCATAACACCGTGAAAGCGTTTGAACTCGGGGCATGTTAAGAAGGATTGCGGGGGAAGGAGGAATTAACTGCATGAGAGTAAATTTAGTTCACAAGGGGAAAAAAGCGGCTTTGAAGAACAGATTTCTTTCAGATTCTTACTACACAACCTCAAAGCACAGGTCTTCAGTGAATCCATCCTTCCACCCTGTGGGCAGGGAATGAACACGCTCTTTATATTCCTTAGAAAACGTTAATCTCACAAGAAAATCATTGTATTATAGCAACTTTGAGCTGGAAACACTGGAATTCAAACCCTTAAGACAGTGCATGAACTGTGTTCTTGCAATAAGTATGTCAAGACACAGTTTTACGTTTTGAGCATTCTTACACAAAAACTCCCCCACCCCGTGAAAGCTGACTTCCAAAAAGATGTGAATTTCAGAGCACCATCTCCGAGTTTTAAAACATTACAGACAGCCTGCTCTTGGGAAGGAGTGCTTTGCTGTATTCTGAGAACGAGCTTGCAATTTATCAGCCATCACACGAAGTGCCAATAGCAACACAGGAGTCATTAATGGGCAAACACCCCTACTTACGCCAGTAGGTGGTGAATCTCTGTGTTGTGGTAGAGGAACACAAAAAGAGAGTACTGAAGACAGTGTCCAGTTTTTCAGCAGTCTGCAGGTCAGGGTTTGATAGTAAAAAGCCTTAAGAAGGAAGGAAAGGAGAACAACGCTAAGTGGTGAGAATGAGTAAACACCCAGGGAAGATGGGAGACCTAAGGTGGAGGGCCCCATGGTTGGGGTTCCTGAAGGACTGCATGGTCTGTGGCTCCTGCTCAAGGAACAGGACCTGCGGACACTTCATAAGAAGCAGCAACACTGGTATTTCAGTTTTGCATTTCCAGTTCCTACTCTCAGAGTTAACTGACCTGCCAACCCACACACCATCTGTTGCTATTCCTCTTATGCTAGTCTCTCACAAATCGGGTCTCACTTTTCCTCTACTAGAAACAGCAGCTTTGAGATAACTATATGTTTTATAATTAGTCAGCTTCAATGAGCCACATTCTGGGAAAACCCGAAGACAGGGCTGTATCTGAGGGCTGAGAGGATCTAGAAAGTGGTGTCACCTTCAGACTAGGGGTTGTCCTCTCCCTTCATACATTTCACACTTGGTGATTTGGTCCCACTGCTGCAGGGAAATAGGAGTTACCACAGTTTAGACACATTTCAGAATTTGGTTATCACTTTTTGCTACGCTGATGTTGACTTCCTTTGCCTTTGACATTCTTACAGCTCACTAGAACCAGTATGACAATAGTTGCAACAGAAGGGATCCGGCCTGCTTCGTCTCCAGGCCTGCAGCCATGGAACTGACCCAACCTCCAGTGTAGCCTTTAAGCCAGACAGGGAAACAATCCAAGGGGTTGGCGTACTTCTAAGAGGACACCTCCCTTGTCAAGAAAGGTATCTTTGGCATCACCACTGTGCAGGGACTCAGTTTTCCTTTTTGCCTTTACGGCTCTCAGTCCCAGCCTTCCGACCTGGGAACACGAGGTATTTCTGCTAGATTTGATGCTGAGCAGCCACACTGAACCGATTAGAAAAGGACTCAGACTAAGGCAGAAACTAAGAGGCAACCTCTGCTACTCTTTTTATCACTAAAATACAAGCATTTTTATAAAATAAAACCTTCCAAGTATTTTTTATCCCTTCCATACTCACTTCTTGGCTTAAAACCACCAGACAATCAGGAATTATCAAAAGCACCATTCTGAAAAAAGTGCTACAGAAATATCTCTCAAACATACAAACATGTCTTTCTATAACCTCAGCTTCTTAATGCATCTGTTAATTTACAGATATATATGACCATATATCCTTTCATATATTTGAAATACTTATTCCATTGGCTTGATAATTTGTATCACTTAGACTTCCAATGCCATTAGGGCAAAAGTGACTTTACAAATAACTGATTAAAACTCTTTAGGGTCACATTAGCTTTCCAGAAACCTTACAAAATTCCCAGTGACAAATCAACTTGTCTTCCAGGTACCTCATCAAAATGTTTCTATCACCCAAGCCTATTTTGCAGTACAACAAATTAACGCGTTCTGCTTTTTACAACTTTAAAAAAATATATACAAAGGTCTTTTTCACTGTCAAAAGAAAATTATTGATCTTCACCCCTAAAAAAGTTCTCATGCTAGACCTGCACCTGCCAATTCCTTTCTGCTTAAACCACTAAGATCATCAAAACCCCTCATATTGTCTACAATGCACGCCTTCATAATAAATGGTTTCACACTAGGCTTTCATAACAGCTCCTTATCACTTTCTCACATAGCAAAAGGTGACAACTAGCTATAAGGAACCACTGAATTACAGAGAAAAGATTGAGGAAATAAGAATACTATGATCTAATTGACTATCACATGTAATGGGTAGCTTTTTCTTCTGCAAACTTGACTCAAACACAAAACACATTAAACACTTGGGGCCCTACCATTGCCCCAAGCTATTCTTGCACTGGGTACAAAAAAAGTTACTTCGGTGCCCGAGGTGCCCAAAGGTACCTAGGTGCTCCTGGGCACACTGAAACCATGTGCTTATCTGATGGTTACCTCAGTTCCTTTCCCTCCTTGAAAGGGTCTGCTTTGCTAGGCATACTTACACCGTGAAATGTATTTGTGGTGATGAACTGAAAAAATACCATCAGTATCTACAGAGAGAGTCCCGATCATAAAGACGGAGTCCTGATCACTAAGGATGTTCATCATTTCACATGCTGCCTCTAGTTTCCCAGTCATTGGATATAACGGTGAGACAATCCAGCAGCAGCATTCCCAGATTCCGCCTCTCCGAAAGTTTGCCCTGTACAAGCTTTAGTGCCCAAGTGCAAAAAAACCTTTTTCAGGCTCCAAGTCCCCATTTCCCAGAAATAACTGTCTGAGCTCCTGCCAGGAGACAGCATCTTAGACATACTCCCCCCTTCGCTGGCATTTCCTATTAGCTTAAGCACCGCGGCGTGTGACACGCTGTCTGTAGTGAATCCCAGACATGGTCCTCCTTCTGCAAGCTGATTCAGCTCACTAATGTGACAGAAAATAATCCTACTAAAGGAAAAAAAAAAAACAGTTTCCCACTAAGATACTTAGAGCTACTTGGCACAAGGTCAAACCAAGTATAGTAGAGGAGAAGGGGCTGCATGGCAATGAACAGGAGGACAACTGGGGGATGTTGGATCTTCCCATTTGAGCAGAAGCCAGTGTCACTGCCAGCAGCCTTGGTCCCAACCTCATGCTATCCCTAGGGCTCCTGCTTCTCTCGTCCCAACTCCAGGCCCCACCACGCCATTTGCAAAGCCACTCAGCAGAAAACGGTTCATTCTCTGCTGCCAACTGAACTGGTAACTTGCCCAGTTGTCCTGCCTGAAGGAACTTGTATCATATTGTAACTTTAGACTCTGATTAATTGCTTCCAAACTGCAATGTGCTGCATGCGATACACTGGGTCAGATCAAAGATCTACATAAACCAGAACCAGATCTTTGACAGGGGCCAACAGAGGGTGCCCAGGGGAAGAAAATAAACTAAGAACAAGACAAATACGGAGTTATCTTTCTCTGATACACCCTTCTAGCTTCCAGCAACCAGCAGTGTAGACTTTCCAAATGGAAGTTGTATCAACATCACCGCAGCGATGGGAGTTTTTGCCAGGATTTTGCCTAATTTGTTTTTAAACCCTTCCAGTCTTTGGGTTCCACAAAATCTTCACAACGATGAGTTTCACAGTTTAGCTGTGCATCATATCAGGAAAGAAATTCTCTTTATTAGTTATAAACCCAATAATTTCACTGTTATAAAACACTTCCCACATTATGAGAAACAATGAATAATCTTTCCGTACTCACCTTCCCCGCACAATTCATAGTCTCATAGATCACCATATGCCTCCTTTACAGAAATTGCTTTTCTATGATGACCAGACCTAGACCATTTATTCTTAGATGTATTTAATCTATACTTCTAATCACCTTTGCTGGCCTTTTCAAGCTTTTTTAGTTCATTTACAACCATTCTGAGTTGGGGGAGGAGAATAACATACCATATTACACAGTTATACAATGGTATAACTATGGTTCTTGCTTATATTTTTTCCTAACTGTCCCAAATACAGTTTGCCTTTTTGGTCAATGCTGATCAAAAATTTCCAAGAACTATCCACACGATCTCCAAAGACCTATTTTCTGCATGATATTAGCCAATTCAGCACCTCTGCTGAATATGTATAATATGTAGAATAAGGATTTCCTTTTCTCGGTGTTAGAAAATGCATTACTTCGCATTTTTCAAACTTGGATCTTATCTGTAATTTTATCATGCAGTCACACAGATTTTTACTCCTTTCATCTTTCTTCTGCCAGAGGGCTGGTTTGAGGGGGCCCACTCCCAACTTACTTTCCCAGTCCCACACTGCCCCATTCTTACTACTTTCGTGAGGCTATTTTTGAGTTGGATCAGCTTCCGGATCTAACTCATCTTGCAGAGACACCTAAGCAAAGTTTGTCAGCCTGATGACAGGACAACACGACAGCTCCAACAGGCAGTCAGAGGTGGGGATAATAGGGTATACAAGAGCATAACACCTTGCACAACCACCAAAGGTGAAACCATGGCTTCATTTATCATGAGACCCTCAATGATTTAATATTATCAGCACATGCTGTTACCTCAGTTTTCATCCCACACGCAGCAGCACCCAGTCTTCCATGGTGACCTCTCTCCATTTTAAACACTGACAATTTACTTGTACCTTTCATTTTCTCTCTTTTAAGTCATCATCAGTCCTGAAAAGCACCTTCTTCCTTATCAAAAGGATCTTTAAATTTCTTTAAGGACTTTTGGCAAAGGACTTTATCAAAAGCATTCTGGAAATACAAGTATGAGATATAGGCAGAACAGACCATATATACCCTCATACTCCTTCAAATCTTTAACAGCTCTACAGGATACACAAGATCTGACTTATCTCTCAAAAAAAAACCATTTCCCTTCCCTCAGTACGATATCTCTGCATGCAGTTCTTCCTTCTACTTTTACTGTACTGCCACCCAGTTTCCCAGCACAAAGTCATAACTTTATCCTGCAGTTTTGCATCTAATCAAACTCCTATAAGAAAGTCCAGCCGCTAAAGGCACCGGTCCTTCTCTCCTGCTGTCACCTGCACATCTCCCACTCCCTGCCACCCTCTCCCTGTGTCAGGGGCAAACTTTGTGCCACTGACAGGTTAAGTGGATCAGGAGACTGATCCGTCTTAAAACTAGTAATTTAGTATTTCCTAGGTTAGTATCCACTAGGACCAGCTCGCCACTTGGGTCTGCTACGGAATCACATGACAGGCTGTAGAGGCACAGAGGGACCAGTGCAGCAGCAGAAATGAGTGGCTGGAGAAGGCTGAGCTGCTTCTTTTAACTACAGCGCCAGTTTATGCTGGAATAACATATTGGTAAAATGACAACATTATTGCCTAGATGTTCCCCAAATAGAACCATTTCTTTTAATTGGCCTCACATTTTCCACCCTCCTCCGCCACCGAAGCTGATTTATATGATAGATTACACACCACTGTTAGGAGTTCAGCAATTTCATATCTGAGTTCCTTTAGAAGTCTTTTGGGAGTAACATCTGATCTTGGTCATTTGTTACTATTCATTTTATTGATTTATTCTAAACCTACTTCCACTGACACTCCAATTTGAGACAGCTTAGACTCATGCTGCATGAAGCAACGGTCCTGTGCAAGAACCTCCGCAAGTTCTCTCACACTGAACACTTGAGATAAATGGTTATTTTAGCTTTTCTGCTGTTCTTACACTGATGTTGCTCCATGCATTCTGCTACACTCTTATTCCTCTCCTATGGGCACGGCAGTAATATGTGTTTAGCCCACTCAGTTCACCAAGTTTTCATAAGACTTTGGGGAAAAGTTTACAAGATCCCTCAAAATTATGACAGACAACATTTCATTATAAAGGACTGGTAAGAGGAAGGGCTAGCAGGCATTTATTCTCTCCATCCTAAAAGCTGGAAGATAGGATCACAAAGTGTTCAGCAAATATTTATTCTCCTCGACATCAGTCCACACGCATCAGATATACACTTACGTTGATTGTGTGGCAGTCACAGCGGTACATTTTTTAACACCTTTTACTCATCAGTAATAAAGCACAGTAAACGGAAGTCCTAACAACATCATTTACAGCTAAGAAACAAACAAAAAATATCAAAAAGCAATCAGATTTTTTTTCTTGGATTATTAAACAAAAGGCAGCACCTAGAAAAGGCAGAGCTGTATCCCCTTTTTTGCAGCATCATTTAGCAGCCGACCACGACCAGCTCATGCAAGACAGTACCATTCTCCTAAAGGTCACATACAGTACCGCAAAGGGTGCCATTACCCAACATCAAAGCAGTGTCATTGGTGCAAACGTAGAAACAGAATAGATTAAACAAAAGTAACCCTTACTACACAGCACTTCTAGGACAAACAGGCATGGTCTGAAGGCCCCTCCTAGATGCTACATTATGATCCTAAAGCTAAAACTGCATCTGTGTGACAGGGGAGAGTCCCCACTAATCCAAGGATCATGCACAGTCCCAGGTAAGGCGACACAGCATGGTACAAAGGCCATTACTCCTTTCTTTTCCTATTCCTAAGAAATCCAGACCATACTTACACCTTTCTGCATCTGTTTTAGCTATGTCATGAGAATTCGTCCTCTTTTTCTGTCCCATTAACCCTTCCCCAGGCCTTTCACCATTTGCCATCCTAATTTCCACGATAGCCTGTCTAATAAAAGTATCATGCCTCCCGCCTTGCGACAGTCCTTTTCACCCAGTCCACGAAAAAGATACATTGGTTAAGACTGACACCATCACATTGCTCCAATCATACTGTTCCTCATTTACATCCTTTATCCAGATCTCCATTTCCCACTGCCTCTTGCTCTCAAAGACCTTCACAAATCAATCTCTTCTTCTCCCTACTCATTCCCTAAAATGAATCCCGCAGTAGGGAGGTAAAAGACAGGTAGTGTCATCAGATGGGATGAGGGAGATTATGTTCTGCTTCGGCAATGCTCTGCTTAAGCTGCCCGAGAGAGGTGGCTCAGTGACCTGAAGGCAATGGTCTGAGGGATCCAGGCAGGCCTGGAGAAGTAGCAGTGGATGTGATGATCTCTGTGTCGTTCCAGAGGCTGCCAAATGTTGTATGCAACCACCGACAGGCAAGACAGTATGTTTGAATAGAGACCAGTCAGAGGATACTCCAAAGTCTAGGTGAGGATAATATCCAGAGAAGGAAATGCTGCTAATGCCCAAAAAATAAAAGCTTTTGCAGAAAAGGACAACAATTCTGAAAGAGATGTTGTAGTCAATGGGATTTGGCCTCTTGGAGATTACTTGTTCAAACCCCCATCCTTGATGAGGATTAGCCCAGGAGGCATGCCTTGCATTTTCTGCCTGGATATTGACATATTTGAAGTGTCTCACTCTGTTCAGTTCTTAAAACTTCAAACTGCCCTCTAACATACGCACTCAGCAGACATCCCCAGTGATTCCAACAACCTTAGAGATGACTCAGAAAAGTTGTTCATTACAGAAATTTAAAATTTCCATCCATCTCAGGGTAGGAAACAAGAACAGTCTTCTTGGGGGTTGGTACATTATAGGTTGTAATAACTCAGCGAATGAAAATTTTCTCCCTTTGAGGTGGAAGGCTGTCAAGCCTTTGTTACTGGCAAACCCAAATTTAAGATGATGCCACAAGAACTTGCATATACTCCCTGACATAGTCATCACAAAAAAACCTCTCAGTCATTGAAAGTTATTAAGTACGTTAAGCTTAAAGAGTCTTGCAAACCTCAGGCTTTCGAGACGCCCTTGCCTACAGAAGTCATCTCAGCAATAGACTAGTCTAGCTGTGCACATTGCAGTGTTCTCTTTAGTGCCCTCAGTCGCTGTAATGGTGTTCAGCCGAGTCACAGACAGTGGGACGACTCTTCACGTCGGGTCCCCACCTGTTTATTATAGCAGAGGGTGCCACAGTGTTGTGCTCAAGGTATCTTGCTACAGGTTTGGCAGCAGCTGAAGGGAGCCTTAAGGCCTGGGCTGGACCCCAGTTAAATTTATTCCAGACCAGCCCAAAAGCTTCCCCCTACTCTCCCAGCTGCAAGCGGTACCTGCTGACTTGGGCTAGAAAATGGAGGATGGCTGGGAGCAATACATGGCCCATCATTCAGCCATGTCAGTGTTTATAAAAAGCAGTGCTCCATCACCACGCTAGCCCCAGGAGATAGTGGTGGGGTTTTTTTAATGACCATAAAGGGTTGCAGTTTCGATTTGTTAGACAAAGGGTGGGAACGAAAACACGCAGAGCATCCCTCCTTGGGAAGCAGTGCAAAGGGTCAAACAGAACAACAGCCCCCTGTGCACCAGCGTATGTAAGAACAGCTCTTTCTCATGTTCTTTACAGACACAAACAAGCAAACCGGGTTGGGGGCTGCCGGGAAAGCAGGAGGCCAAGGAAGCCATCCTGGAACTGGCAAACCAACAGCAGGAGCAGCAGCTGGGTACAACAACACTGTCCTTTTATGTTCCGCAAAGCTGTGCCTGCTAAAACACAAGCCTGCGGGACTCTGCAACTCGACCGTCCTCTGAGATGGGCCAGACTGGAACTACAAAGAATACAAAGAACAGCAAATCCAAGCACACAAACAGCAGAAGAATGCCTTCAGGTGCACACACAAAGATGTGCATGTGTGCAGTCAATATCCCATACTCCCTCATGCCAAATGCCATTGAGTCTGCAAAACAGACTGATAAATCCATTACAGGGTCATCCACCACATAAAACATTGGGAAACATAACTGCCAAAGTCTTTTATTTTGACAAAGTTCTGTATTACCAGATCAATAAAGTCAGAAGAAAACTGTGTATGATGAACTACCCTTGAGGAAGGGGAGGGCTGCTGGGCAAGGTTTAGCACGCTTCTTTGTGATGGCAAAAAACTGAAGCCACAGCTACTTTGTTCTGTCCCTGGGATCCAGTTAACCCTGGCTACAGGGCAGAGCTAATTGTTTCTTTCTATAAGGAGTTAGGATAAGGCAGAAGAGGTGAGGGGAAGCCAATCAACCTTTAAATACATTACCATCTGCTAACCACAAGGCAAGTAATGGTTTAGCATTTGTTCTGAGGGCAGTTTAACAGCCCCTCTCTATAACAATAAGAACAGGCTTAGGAACAGCCTCCCGGTGATGGGAGGGAGGGAGGGCAAAGAGAAAAGAAAGAAAAGGTAGTACACGTGAGGATGTATACAGCATCTAATGCTTGACGTAAGGAGTGCTTTGTATTTACAAACACTAAAATATAACGCATATCACTAGTGAAAATCTGATTGTTTTCCAGCAAGATTGTGAGCTTAGGAAAAACGATGAAGCAGACTATAAAGACAGGCAGCTCATGTCCCTCAATCTGCGAATGATAAACATCCATGGGGAAAGTTATTCTGGATCCAACATTTGACCGTAAAGGGCAGAGGAAAGACCCTCACTACACTGCCTAAGAGCTTGCTCAAGTAAATTACACCCAGAACTAGTCTGAAGGCATCTGTGGAAGGAAAACAATCACAGCCTCTCTCTCTGCACTAAATATTAATGCCTAGGCAGACAAAAGCAGCACTAGGAATACCATAACAATATCACCAGCAGACACTCTGTGTGTCTCTTCGAGGCACTCACACATCAGCACTAGGAATATGCCTGCTGTCCCACGTTAAACTAATGACTTGTTCTGAGAACCCAACCCCGACGTTCCTCTGGGAATCGCAGATGTTATTTATATTTTCAGTCACTTAAAAGGATTAAAGTGTGTTTATTCTCAGTAATCTCATTTGTAGAGAGCGAGATATATACGGGCAGCAGGAGTATGCGTTTTAACCCTATTGGGAACGATCAAATGCACAGCTCCATTTGCAGCCAGCTGCCCTCCTCGGCTCTTCAGTATTCGGGACCTCCGAAAGTCTCACCAAGCCCGCTCGCTTTCATTAAAACTATCTATGAATTGCAGGTTGCAGGCGCTTCTGATAAACTACCCCGGGAGCTCTTGGTGACAGCAAGCTGTGCATACAGCCAAGAGATCCAGCTGAAAATTAAACTGCATGTCAAGTAGCCCGATCAATACAATAATCGCTCTAGGCTGGAGCAAACTGCAGTCTCTGGTTGAAGACACGCAAGTACAGCAGCAGGCTACGCGCTCTGCCCTGGGCTACGAGGAAAATTTTAAGCCGTGCCTACGAAACAGAAGATGTGCCAAAGTACTGGGGTGGCGGCACCACGAGTAGCTAGCCAGGAGGCTGAAGCGCAAGGGCCAGTGTTCTGATCAATACAGTGAGAGCCGCAGGCTGCGAGGCACGGCAGGCTCTGCCTGAGGAGGCACGGGCGCCGCACAGGGCACGCCGCAGCCTGCGCTGCCCCGGCGGCGGCGAAAGCCGAACAGGTAAAAAAGAGAACAGGGCTCAAGCTGCTGGGAAGTATGCGGCCCCTCCGCGGCTCCGCTCCTGGCTGGCGTTCCTGCCCCGAGGCCGGGCGCCCCGGCTCTGCCACCGCCCGGCGGCCGCACGCTCGCGGTTTCCTCCCCGCATCGCCCCGGGCTGAACGCCGGGCTGGCAGCCGGCTTTCGGCCGGGGGTGCCCGGCGGCCACCCCCGCCCCGCCTCGCCCCGCTCCGCCGGCACCGGCACCGGGACCTTCCCCCCGCGCCGTTCCCGCCCCAGAGCCGGGGACAGGCGCTTCCCCGCCCGCCGCCGCCGCCACCTCCCCCCCGCCGGGCTCGCTCCTTACCCGTCTCTTTGTCCTGGGCGGCTTCCAGGTGCAGGTCGCTGAGGAGATGCTCCAAAATCTTCTCCGGCGTCCCCGACACCACCACGTATCTGTCGGAAAGCAGAGAGTCCCCGGAGTCATCCTCGGTGGAGGACTGCGAGCGGCTGCTCCACTCGTCCTCCTCGTCCTCCTCGTCGATGTACTTGAAGTAAGGCACGTCGAAGGTGGGCAGCGGCCGCTCCCCGCCGCGGCCCGCCAGCGCCTCGGGCACCCGCACCCTGCCGCTCCCCATGGCGACCCGCTCCCACCGCGCCGCCCCCCACCCCCGCCTTAGGCGCGCCCCCCGGGGGCCATGGCCCTGCC
>JAVKLA010000073.1:10067900-10120460 GCA_034782735.1 Sagittarius serpentarius | reverse complement strand
GGGTAAATGTAAATATATTCTTTGTCTAATTTTTAATCCCTGCCCCCCCCCCCCCCCGCCCCGTCTCCTTTTCCTCCACTTTCTCCACAGTCTTTTCTCTGCTTCTGCCTGCTTCTTACCCCTTGTCTTTGTCTGGGCTTCTGCTGCGGTTATCACACCCAGGGCAAGGTCTGACTGAAACAAATGCACATGCACGTAGGCACAAGAATCCACAGCGTACTGGACCACAAGATGACTGCTGTGGCTTTCATGCTCTGGAGCTCTTCTCGTATGTGTAGGCTGCGATTTTAACTGATGTCAAGGTCCCCTGGGTGAGAGACAGACATCTTTTAATATCTTTTTACAGTTGGACTTGATGATCTTAGAGGTTTTTCCCAACCTAAACAATTCTGTGATTCTGTGATTCTATATAACTAAAAATTGGCATGAATAGCTATAACTTCTGTAAGGGGGCAAGCAGACTTACGTACAGGAAAGAGTTCATAATCAATAATATCAATAACAACACAGAGCAAATACGCAACGTCCCGCTCTCACCTTTTATGCAAGCACAAACAAGAGTCAGCACGTACACACAGAGCATGGAGGTACTGAAAGGGAGTGCCCATGTCAAGCCAGGTTAGATGTAACCCATAATTTAATGGCTGATTCTTTTTTACGTATGTATTTCAGCATCTTCTTTTGACTTACGCCTTTGCACTGCACCATCTCATTCCAAAGCCAAGAAATTTTTATTGCAAGGTTCTCCATGGATGTCTTGTGCTGATCTCCTTCAACTTTTTCTTTGGCCTTCTGAGGAAAAAGAGATCTGGTGTTCGGAGAAAAAAACTCAAGGGTTACCGCTATTTGCTTCCAAAAGTGGTCTGAGTTAGGCAGTGAGAAAGGGTAAAAAAAGTTATAGACCAAGCAATTAGGAAGGGAATATGTCAATGTAGAATTTTTCCTCATGGGCTATTGACAAGGGACACAGCCAGCGCAGTAGCAGGGAGTGATCACCCTGTCAAGTCAATGAGATGGAAGAGACACAGAGAACTCACTCAAATTTATGAGGGCCCATGCAAGATGCTAAGCACGGCTTGTATTTGGCTATTAGTTTGCAGGCAAGTGGTGTTTCCCTTCCCAACACAGGCCCCATAGAATAGTAATAAGGGAATGTTAAGGATTGGAACCAGCTCAGGGTTATTTTATTAGTGTATGTGGTTATCAGGCAAAGCCTAGCACTGGGGATCCTGCTACACACTACTGCTTCCGAGTCATTACTCCAAGCTTATGAGAGGAGCATATTTCCCTCCTGGGGTACTCCGGATAATTGTTGTTTTGGAGAGTGAAGATGAATGGCAATGCTGAACCGCACACACACACACACAAAATGTCAGACTTCACTCCCCGTGTTTTAACGTGGATGCTTCAAGAAGAGGCTGAGTCATTGATTTCCCTCTCCAGGATGAACCCTAAAGAGTAGGTAGGCACTGACACACAATTTGTTTCTCTGTCTTTCTGATAGCAAATAAATGAAGCGGCACTGAGAGTAGTACTGAAGCCACTCATCGACCATAAAGCACCCACCCTAGCATGCAGCGCAGAGCATTGGGATAATGACACAGTGCACCCCGGGGACGGTGGTATTGTAGCATTAACCCTAGCTTGCCCGCAGGAAAACAAGCCGGAGGTGAAACTGGAGTCACTTGGTGACCTAACTCCCAGCCTGAGCTGAGGGCGCTGGTATTTACTGGAGACATTGGAAGGCAGCAAGGTCTTAAGACCTGACACACCTGTCCTTACTAGCATTGCTTAGAGAGGAAGGAGCCACATTTAAAGCTCAACCAAAGACTTGTCGAGCTTCTTTGTAGCTCCCAGTGTGGAGCAGACTCCAGGAAAATGTTCCGTAGGTGCAGAGCTGCTATGAAAATGCTGAAATCCTTTATCCATGCAGACTCCAGGGGCACAGGCAAGTGAGTTCATGTAGCTCAGTGACTTGGAGGTCACCCGAGGTCACCTGAGACAAAAAATTGTATTTCCCTTCTGGACTGAGCCAGAAACACCTGAGCTCAGTTGGTTACGGCAGCTCAGCTGATGAGCTGATGATTCTATTTCTGGTGGCCCCTCTGCCACAGACGTACTGCAGATATACTGCTCATCCCAGCACCGCTTTAAAGGAGAGGGAATCAGGACGTGCAAAAGAAAGAAGGGAAGAAGAAGTGTTCGTTGGAGCCCACAATCCCTGTGGGCAGTGGGGTGCTGTCTCACCGGTGGTTTTTCACTGGGAGAGGGAGCAGCTTCTTCCTTCTCAGATTGGATGAGTACTGCTCAGTCCAAAGAAAATTACTTGATTTTAAGAAATTCGGAGAAGTAAGCCATTTCCTCCTATGGCATTGCTCCATTCCCTGTATTTAACCTCCACTTAGGGGCATCAAAGCAGCCATGGCCTTTTTCTGTCGCTAGCACATCCCAGTGTGTCCAGGGACTACTTTGGCCCTCAGTGAAAGTGAAGTCAGCTCTAAGTGCACTCCAGGCAGGCCCCGGGGAAAATCGCGTGTTGCCAAGGATACACAGCTCCTGGTGTCCAAAATAGCTGAAGTCTGTCTGCTAGGCAGCGGTGCCTGCAACACAGACATCTCCAGAAGGATAGGGCCCATCTTGCTTATGGCAATATTGCGGCAGGGACTTCTTTAGGTCAGGGTTAACTCCTGTTGGGGTAGTATTCACATATGCTGCAGTACCTGCATGCATGACTGTGTGTGACCCTAATTGTACGAGTGGTTCTTGTAAAATGCTCAGGCAAGGGCCAGTCCTTTGTTTCTCAGGTCCAGCACGGGCCATTTAACACTTGCAGAGCGTGTTGAAAGCGTGAAGTCCAGCAGGACATTCACTTCTACCACCCCAGCCGGCAATGTTAGCCCTGCGCGCTGAGGTGTGCAGAGCCCTGGCAGGTCTTGCTGCCCCACCGTGGGAGGGCAGGAGTGATTCCTGCCGGTCCATCACAGCCGGTGCCTCTTCAGTGACCTGGTGACAGGGCAAGGAGGGAGGACGGATTTCTCTCTGCCCTAATGCAAACAGCAAAGAAAAACGGAAAAATTGTGACAAATCCCGTGACAGCTTGTCTTTAATTACAGAGCATCAGCCCTGTGCATCGACCTGGACTGAACAGGGTGGTCCCTCTGGGGTACAAACATCTCTTGCTCTCTGTGCTATTTGTCCGGGAGCTGGAAGGGATGCCAGTAAGTCATCAGGAAACACCATGTTCTCACAGACCCAGAAGTGCCTTAATTTCCATAATAATATTGTTTTCTTCTCTTAATTATTGATAGTCTTCCTAGATGAATACAGTCTTTAAAAATGTATTAAGCAGAGCTGTTCTCTCCTGAAAGAAAGAATAGTAGTAAAACTTTGTCTTGTAGATGCCTGGAGGCTTTATCCCACAGCAAGAAGTCTGAAGGAGAAAGAATAACCTAACAAATAAGGTATTGGATAGAGACTTCAGGAACCTCACTTCTGTTCTTGACTGTGCCATGGGTGTCCAGTGTCACCGCTACTCCCTCACTGCCTCACTAACTGTGGTGCAGAACAAGATGTATTTCCTTGATATGAGCTTTCTTTTGAGGACTTAGTTTTCTTGCTTCTTAATCTGCAGAGGAGACAGTGGTCCAGGGCATTGGTATCACATGGGGGAATTTAACTGCTGTTGAAACACATATAGTTATGTAGGGAGCATTGATGCTGATTAGGAGGGGATCTGGGAAACAGCCGTAACTGCATTGTGGGGGTTTTCTAGCCATTTTTCAGGTGACGCTGGCTGTCACCAGTCTCTAAGGCAATGTTCCAATGCTGGCATAAAAACAAAACCGTAGCTCTAAAGGTAAAAAAATCAACGTCTCTTAGCTGTGGTCTCAGACCTGCTCAGGTGTGCCCCGAGAGAGAGCGCGTACCTGACGGCAGCCTTCCCCCTCACTGTCCTCCGCAGGTCCTGTAATGCCGAGATCCAGGTGAGGCATCAGAGAGCAAGCACAAAGATTACCCTTAAGGGTTAGTGGGGGACTTGTCAGTGTTAGGTTAATGATTGGACTAGATGATCTTACAGGTCTTTTCTGATCTAGGCAATTCCATGATTCTATGATTCTGTGAATTCTGTGCTGGTATAAATAATAATCCAAACCAGTAACATGGTAGTTAGCTCATAGACTCCCTCCGGAATATTATCTGCATGGTTCAGGTAGGGAATATGAGGCAAAGAGCTTAAGCAATTTATCCCAGAAAGCACATGGGGCAGGAGCAGAGCGGGAGCCGTGCACAGACGGACCCCTGTGCATCCACTCCTCTGCGCCGGCTGCTCCGCCGTGCTGTTTGTCCCCTTAAGGAGAAGAGAAGCTCCCACTAGGATTGTTTAAACTTACTTTGCAAAACTCATCTATTCCAAATGACTACCCAAAGTAATCATTTACATGCAATCAAGTATTGTCTCAGAAGTAATTTACTACTGATTACTTTTATAATGTGCATGCTAGTCGTATGCAGCTGCACAGCATTACATGCTAATCAGCCCTACACTTCGAAGGGGGACGCCGACTGGCCCGACACAGTCCAGACCCTCTCACCAGCGAGAAAAAATCTGATTACTCCATACGATTATCGTTTTTCCTTTGCAGAAGGTTCTCATCCCCTGTGACACCCAGGGACGTCCATCATCCCCGCACGCGTGGAGCAGGCCACTAGGTGGAAGTGTTGGCTGAGCAAGCTCAGGAGATGCAAGCTGCGTTAGAGAGGAGAAAGTCCTGGGTTCCTGGCTTGCTTTCCCTTTAGGAACATCTGTGCTAGCAGCCCGGACTTAGACTCGGTCTGTTGGTGGAAGGCACCACTGGAGAAGGCGCTCCACCATTTCGCTGGTGCATTGTTTTACGACTTGCTGTTGATTAAAATAAATAGAGAAATTGCAACTTAAATTGAGGTGGGTAAACACCTCATTGAGGCAGCCCCACAATAAGGAAGCCGATTCCAAGAAACGCTGGCAACTGCAGAGTTCCTGCTGAGCTCAGCAGTTCTGAAAAATACAGCTCTTCATTCAAGTGCCTTAAAAAATATAAAACCAACCAACCCAACCCCCTTGGCTTTAGGGACCAGCCTGTGACAACCCTGGCCTGCCGTGTTGTGCTGGTACCTCCTTATGCCCTATTGCGCTGCCAGTTGGAAAAATTCTGGAGAAAACGAGCTTTTGTCTGATGATCAGACAGATTTGGCTGGAGAAGAGCTGGCGCAGCAATCGGAAAAGCTGCAGAGGTGTGGTGCCTCCCTGATCCCCCAGCCTTGCTGAGTTTAAGGGGGTGACCTGGGGGTGCATGCTGCCTTCAGCGGCACCAGGAAAACTGATCACAACAGGGAGGCTGAGCACCGTGACCGCAGCCTGCCCATCCTGTGTGAGTGACGGGGGCTTGTCGCACACAGACATGGGGACTCATAGGCAATGGGGCAGCTTGGCTGCTCCCCCCTCAGACACCCGAGAACACCCTTAAAGCTGCGTGCCATGAAGATTTCTTCCTCCGGGATGGTTCCGAGGACAATTGAGGCTTCTTGCTTCTCTTAAAGCATGAAGGAGTTGCTTTGCAGCCAGAGAGGGCAAGTTTACCAGTGGAGGGAGGTGTTCCTATGTGGGAAGCTGCTGCTTTACTTCTGTATTTACTCTCCCAGCAGTTCCCACTTAATTAAAGCGCTCCAGCAACAATAAATTCTTCGGTGCACAGTCTCGCTGATTAGGTTCCATACATAGCAGGGTTCACAGGGCTGCTGCATTGCTGCGCTCTGTGCTGGCTGCATGGCACTCACCATACCCACCGCTTCTCTTCACTGCCTTTTTAGTCCACCTGAGCATGATGAGCTTGCACCTAAAGGGGGTATAAGTGAATCTCGAAAGGATGGGGGATTAATTTGGAGAGCATGGCACATCTCAGTGTACAAAGGTATGGATACTGCAGTGTGATAGCTCTGTAAATTCCCCCCGCAACCCAGCTAAGGTGGAGGACTGGACACTGAGAGTTAAACACCGACTTTCTGGCAGGAGCACCTCATTGCATGCTAAAGAGAAGATGGGGATGATGAAAATAAGTGAGTGCCTTTTAATAGCACTCTTCTTGGAGCTGTAAGGAAGAACTGTGAGTTAAGGGGACAAACTACGCAGACTCAATCATATAAACCTTAGGAGGACTCATGCAAGTAGGAACTTACCAGGTTCCCCTGTGGCAGACAGGGACAACCCCACTGCTTTTATTGCCTTAAAGGTTGGTGTCTTTTGGGTAGCTATTTGAAGAAAGCCTTTTGGGGGTGTCCTGGTTTCGGGTGGGATAGAGTTAACTGTCTTCCTGGTAGCTAGAATAGTGCTGTGGTTTGCTGATAACACCCTGATGGTTTCAGTTGTTGCTAAGCCATGTTTAGACTAAGTCAAGGACTTTTCAGCTTCTCCGGCCCAGCCAGCAAGAAGGCTGGGGGGGCACCGGAAAGGTGGGAGGGGACACAGCCGGGACAGCTGACCCAAACTGGCCAAAGGGGTATTCCATACCATGGGACGTCATGCCCAGTATATAAACTGAGGGGAGTTGGCACGCAGGGGCGGATCGCTGCTCAAGGACTGGCTGAGCATCGGTCAGCAGGTGGTGAGCAATTGCCTTGTGCATCACCTGTCTTTCTTGGATTGTATTTCACTCTCTTTTTGTTATCTTCCTTTCCATCATCATCATTATTACATTTTAATTTTTATTTCAATTATTAAACTGTTCTTATCTCAACCCACGAGTTTTACTAGTTTTCGGTTCTCCTCCCCATCCCACCGCGGGGGCAGGGAGGAGTGAGTGCGCAGCTGTGTGGTGCTTAGTTGCTGGCTGCGCTTAAACCATGACAGATGCCAATGATGAAGCAGGTAGGACAGTCCTACACCCAGGCTTAATTTACTTCTGCCTCTGCAGGGAATAGGAGTGAAGAACTCGCTGCAAAGGGAGTTTTGCTTAGAAGCCACATGCTTCTTTTTTACACAAGTTCATCAAATCTAGGAAACCAAAAAGAAATCAATGTAGCTCAATGATTAGCTTGCTATAGGTACTGTGTACAGACTGACAGATCATTTACACCGACTGAATCAATGTGTTGATGCCACTGAAAAGATTCAGCTTTCACACATAAGGAGACAAAGCCAGAGTGTCAGTACGCTTTCCAGCCATGTACCATCCGTACAAGGAAATCCAGGCCTGAATGTGTCTGGTTTTCAGCCTGAAACCTGAATAACCGGGCTTTGCATGTGAGAACTAGAATTCTGGCCTCTTCACTCCAGCCAGCTCTGATTAGTGTCTTCTCCCCTGACCCTGACCACATCAATTCTCTCTATTAACCTGCTAAATATGGCCAAACAGCATATTTTGGAAATACTAAATCGATGTAACTGCTGTAGTTGTATCCACATATATGGTTTAAACCTCCCTGTGGCAAATAATCCCCTACTTGCAATATCGGAAGTATGCAAAAAGGCATAAACTGATATTGTATTAATCTGGCAAATATTAGTGCCTCTAAAAAGGGAAGAGACACTGTGATATTGCAACCAAACCAAAAAGGCGGTGCATATTCTCATTCTGTGCTTGTCTCTGACTCTACCAAAAGAGCAGGTTCTCCTTTGTTCCTCCCAGCACTGGCCTAAGTAGAAACGCTGCTCCTGGTAGAGCACGCACAGGCCCACTCCCCTCGCCTCCCAGAGAAAATGGAGATGAATTAAGGGATGGTGCTCCCAGTCCAGCCACTCCAGGTGAGACAGCAGGGTCAGCCAGGCTGGCAGGGGACAGAGCTGATGCACAGCACAGCCAACGAAGGGATATGAGTGGTATGCCTTTCCCTTGATCAAACAGGGCTGTGTAGTTCAGCACCACCCCCTGTTCAGGGCTTATCCGAGTTCAGAGCTTGGAAATCCATCTAAGGTTTGATCTCCAGCAAGCTGTTAAAGGAAATACCAGCTGCTATTCATGCTCTTCCTGAGTTAGGTCATTCTATTATTTTCCAAGTCACTAAATGAGGCTAAAGTACTTTTTCCTGCAACCAGTGACTGTTGCAGCTCCCACACGTCACAGCCTTCCCCGCTCAGATGCGCACGTTCCAGCCAGTGACAAAAAAGCCAGGAACTGCCTGCCACATGGTGTCAGAAAACATATTCGAGGAAGGCTGCAAGGTCATTGCTAATTTCAAACCTTGTTTCATGTTTCCACATGAAACGTCTAATTAAAACTTTTCACTGGGTAGTTAAAATGAAATCCACGCATACGCGCTTGAGACTTCATTTTCATGTGCTGTGAATTAGAATATAGGAGGTGCTGCACACAGCGGTAGGAACACTAATCAAGGAAGGAGAGGGGAATACCTGCTTTGATTTAGAGGAAGACAGTCAGCAAAAATACCACTAATCGCCTGCGTTTTCATTCCATTGCTCTTTGAGCTTCCACATACAACCAAGAAAAATGAATGTAAAGCGGTGTATTAACTGCTACCAAATCAGCATTCTCCACAGGTGATCGTGTGTCAAGCACATCTTGCAAAATGCCACCACCTTCCAAGGCTACTGCGCGATGAAAGCATTAGACCCTAAGGGCTATACCCTGCTCTCACCAAAAAATACCTATTAACATCAGCAGGAGCTGAATTAAGCTTTAAAATGCAGGCACAGCGAGTAACAGAATGGCCATAGCAAAAGGACAAGGTTTGGTGATTTTAGGGATGTCTCATGATTAAAAATAAATAAATCCTGGAAAAAAAAGAAGCCTGCAAAAAATACAAGGTCAACTTGTCCTTACTTTCTTGCTGTGGAGGAGGCTTCAGCAACGGAGGCGGAGACAGACACTTTACAGCTGCCCCTTTTCCAAAAAGCCCTCAGTGCAGATAGCCTGACCCTGGTACAGGGGAGGCAGCTGAACGCAAGGAAGAGGCTGAGTCTTCGCGCCGGCATGCTGGAGGTGGGCACCAGAGCCTGCCCACAGGAACAACTGCCAACAAACCCCGGTGGCATTTATTCCTGCGAGGTCCTGAGACAGGCTGTCTGCAGAAAGCTAGGTTGCTCTGGCAGCTGGGGAGAGCTGTGGTGCCAGCACAGCAGATCCTGAAATCAAAGGAGGCCTCACGGGCTCCAGAGCATCCTGCCACTGGAACCACACAGACCTTAGCATAGGCTGCAGATCTTACTGCAGAATTTCCTCTGGTGAGGTTTCTACTCCAAACTGGAGCAAACCTTGACATGTGGAAACATGTTCACCTGTTTAATGACACTAGCCACGTATCTTCTGCATTACTGGCCCACATCTCCACTCCAGTGAAACTGAAGATTCTTCCTGAACTTACTCGGGAGGATAGGAGAAAAAAAAAGAGGAAAAAAAGGAGATCTGAAGCACCTAATCCTTTTTACATGACTCTGATCTCTGGGCAGGCTACCGAATCTCAGACAACTTTCAAGGAGGATGAAGTGGTGGACAGCCATCAGCTTCTGGCTTATCAACAAAGTTTTCCAGTTATCTTGGCTGTTTCTTCTCAGCCAGGTCCACACTATGAGCCAAAGCCAGATGTCCTTGATTGGTTTCAATTCCAAGAGAAAAGTCTAGTAAAACAAGATCTGCACCACTGAAAGGTGAAGGACAAAACTACTTCTCCTGAATTTCAGAAACTGCTTGGAATTTCCAGCTTAAGTGTGCATGAAAGTAAGCATTATCAACTTTTCTTTTTAATCTTCCCAAATTTAGGTAACAAGTTCCCTAACTTGACAAAGAGATCCAGGCACTTTTGTTATTCAGAGTTCCCAGGACAAGTGTAGAAGTAACTGTACAAAGTAGATGGCAGGATGCATCCACTGTATTACCAGCATAACTGGGAGTCTATCAATGTCATAAATCAGAAAAATGGAGAAAAGAACATTCAGAACGTCATCAAGTGTATTGATCACACAAAGAGAGGGACAGAACAGTAAATTTAAAACTGGAAAACATTAAGGCAGGTGCTTTGAATTCACAAACTGATGATTTCTACTTCGCTAAAGGAAGAACTGGACAGTCTATAAACATAAGCAGGTAAGTGGTTCAGAATCTGGAGAGAAACACAGAAGCAGAGGACAGTGACAACTGCAGATGAGAGCTTTCAGAGAGTTTCTCTGCTTTTTCACATTGATAAACAGAGCAGAAGGCAGAACCAAGGAATCATGTTTTCAGTGTTGGTACTACCAGGGACTGTATAGTCCCACTGTCGGTGAAAAACAGCATTCCTGTCCTCTCCCTGCTCCTGGATGCTGACCCTCACTTGTCAGTTACCCCCTTCTTTGTGCATGTAAGCCTTCATGAAGCGACATAGTGAAGTGTGGGATCTAGATTAAAGTCATGCCAACCAAAAAAAACACACGAACATTTAATTTGACCCAGCTTAGTTTCTGGGTTTGGTAAGTCACAAGGCTTTGGGGAATGAAGGAGGAAGGCCATGTTTCACCGTGAGCAGTGGAGTAGTTTTCGCCAGCAACAGTCATCCCTGACACCACATCTCATTCTCACCCTATGTCCATATCCCCACACCGAGAGGGAAATTGATCCAGCTGGAAAATAACCCCACAAGAAAGGTGTATTTATTTTATTTTTCAGCTGAATTATTCCCTGTGTCTCTTCACAGAGCAGCACAACACAGGGCAGCCGAGGGCTGGGGACAAGCAGTCGGGGCAGGGATGCTGCCGATGGCACAGCCGCGGAAGCGATGCCCAAGGACCCAGAGGGTGCGAACTGACTGCATCTGCTTGGCTTTGAAACCACAGCTATGCTCAGGTTTTTAAAAAATATCCCCCTGGCCCTCAGCAGTTCAAAGTCCAACCCACTTCCAGCTTGCTGGCATCCCCAAACCACCTCTCAAGGATCTCAAAGCAATTCATCAACATTAATTAACCACTGCAGATTTTATAGCACCCCTTCAAGGTCCTGCATGTTTAAGACCCCATTTTATATCTGGGTAAACAAAGGTGCAGAGAAGTGATATGACTTGAAGAAGGTTACATATTAAATAACCGATGGAGTCAAAAATAAAAATCCAGTGTTCTGGCTCCCAGGTTTTAGCCTGCTAAATACCACATGCCGTTTTTACCCCTTTCAGCCCAGTAGCTAAGGTATTGTCCCATACAAGAATGGGTCACCGTTCCACGCCAAAAAAAGCCCAGCATGCAAAATGTGTATGTGGAATTTCCTTCTATACAAAGTAGTTTAATGTTACAGAATAAATCAAAGAGGAGCAAATTAGGCTTTCTTTTCTTTTAAACACTAGGCCGAGCATCTGGAGGAAAGAAAGTATTACGGGAATATGTAACTTGACTCAAAGGAAAAGAGTGAGCTTCCCACTCGATGTGTTCCTATACTGTGCTCACAACACATCATGTGAGCACAAGCATGACTCCTCTCAAGTGCTTTATTTTTCCAGGAGGAAGGAACATATCATCTCATCACTACTTTGCACTCCTGGCAAGAGGGTATTCTCCTCTAAAACTCTGGCCACATTAAATAGACTCAACAAAAGGAATAGTAAGTCTACTTGAAAGTATATAGTAAATAAAAATACTTTTCTTATTAACAGAAGAGTTGCAAGAGACTGAAACAAAGCTTTTCCTAGCAGCCAAATGATCCCAGTCCTACACCTAAGCCAGAGGATCCTTACCTCTGGCAAACTTTTTCTATTTCAAAAAGAGGCCTGTGGCTGTTCTGCACCAAAAAAAAATATCCTAGGACCTGCAGAAGTCTTTTCTTCTCAGAAGATAAAGAGGTTGGCTTATGAAGAACAGGTGATCACCCGGGGCTATGCATTCATTCCAACAGATGAAAGATCGACTGTGTGGAATAGGACACTCTCTCCGGAACATGACAGAACTAGATTCAAGTCTCTGTTCCTCCTGATTCAGACCAGAGACTTGAACTTCAGGTTACCTCCACAGCAAGCATATACCTACCTCTTAATTATTTACTCTTACTCAACACGGAGCTATAAACTGACAACCTTATTGATAAACTCATTTTTTTCTTGGCTTGTAGTTGAAGACTAAGTCAAAATTACAAACTATCATCTTACCCTGGTACAGCTCTCTCTGCTAACGCTGGCGGATCTGAGAGGTATGAAGGCAAATAGCAAAATCCTGTGCTGACGTGCTAAATCTGTTCTGTTTCAATGACTTCAGACATCTATATGACCTCCTATCTGTTCAAGCCACGGAAGTTTCTGCAAAAACTTTTACCGTGCTATAGTCGTTATGTCCACTCGATCCATAGTTCTAGAGATGCAGAATAGCCTCCAAAAGCAGTAAATCTGCACTCAAGGTACCCAACAGATCTGTCCCAGGCAGATAAGATACAACAAAAGCAGTGAAGATTTTTTTAAAAAGCAAAGCACAGATTCCAGTCACTGCACTCAGACGTCATTCGATGTCATCGTTTTACAGAATATTTTTCCATCAGAGCCTTGATTACTGACGATCAGTTCAACAGTACATCAGCGCAAGGCCACAGCTTTGTCAGTCTAACAAAAACTGCAGCTCTGGGCACGTCCTGACGTTCATTCTTGTCTCCTTGCAGGCGTCCAGCTGGACAGGTAGGTGTACCCTGAAATAACCTTGATGTGTCATGGCTGAAATTTCCTCAAGAAATTCCTCGGTCGTGAGTAATCTATACAACCTAAGGCTCTAAATCGTTAATCTTCTTTTGTAAGCCTTTTAACAGCTTCAGCCCAACCACTAACCTGCTTCAATGAGCAAATCATCTGTCTTCTTAATGAGACCACTGATGACAAAAGTTAGTACCCTTTAAATTAACAAAACTGTTCTTCAGTATCTGTTGTCTTTCTGAAAACATACCTGCCCCCCTATGATATAACTCTTGCATCTTGAACTGGCTAAGTCACAGAACCGATACATTCAAGCATACTTTTAAACAATATGTAACTCTTAATTAATATGTACATTAATCTGTAAAGGGATTAGAAAGTGGATTTAGGAAACATTCCCCTCCCCATTGATGCACGAAGTACTGGAAGAGCCCCAGCCTACAGTATAATTTATACAGTTGAATAAAGGAATTCATATTCTTTGGTTCTCTACTGAACACATTAGAGGATCTTAAATTTCCTTTCAACATTACTGTCAATTTGTAGAAAGCTCATTCAGTTGACCTGACTATGAAAACGGTACTATAAGCTAAAGAATATTTTCCCCAAGTTGCTGAGGTGAAAAGCACTTTTATGATTTCACTAAGACAATGACACTATAAACAGACGTGATGTTCTTAATCAGTGCAACACTTCATTGAAATAATAACTGGAAATACTGTACAAACAGTATCACATCTGTTACAAAGGCATTATTTAATTGAGCCTGTAGCTGCTTAAAAGGAGTGCCAAAAATACGGTTTAGTGCAAATATGCTTCAAATGCATCTCAAATGTATGCTTGAGTGAAAAAAAGCTACAACAAATTACTTCAAATGGCTTTACATGCAGAGCTTGCTTTCTATATTATAATTAATACTAACAGCAAGCAAACTTCTCAAAAAAGAAAGCTCATTCTATAGCTGAATATTTCAATATGGATTTTTCATCTATTTTCTGTCAAAGCAATTGTTTTAAGGGAAAGAAATATTTAAATAACATAAAAATACAAATGTCCAGTTTTACATTTCCCTAGGCTTATGAATGTGATTTGCACGTAATGATAAAATTAGAACTGCAAGCCTGCATAGTTGTTTTTACTCTAGCCCACATTTGATATTAAAATAATATCCATGCATTTTAGACAGCCACTTCATTTTATTTATTTATCAATACATTATAGGAATGCAACAGCACAGAGAAGAAGCTTATCTGCCTATTTAGAAGCTTATTTACTACTATTTACCTTCTATTCATTAGCAAAACTGAAGTTTTAGGAAACCTAACACATATGGTAGGTTCAGTGCCTTAATTAAGAACCTTATTCTAACACATTAGCAAGTGGGAATGGGGAAAAAAATCACTATAATTTACTTTTTGTTTCCCTCTACAAGTCTGTGAGCACCAACTACAGTTAGAGCACTTTGCAAGCATTATATTCACCAGAGAGGAACCTGGCACTGTGTGCTACAGAAGGACAATCTCCAGTTCCAATATACCAGCCTAACCTGGTCACAGCAAGTTTGCAGTGCCAGAAACTAATAAGCAGCTCACATATAATAGAGCGCGTGCACAAAACTTTTTAAATTGTAGGGCTTTTTCAGAAAACTTTTTTATCCAGACCATAAATCTGAAAAGAAACGATAGCATACTAGAAACTTGAAACAAAAACAGTATGGACTTTCTGACTTGGGTGCTTAAAGTATGAAGTAAAAATGTATGCATGTACAAAGTCATCACATACATACTCCAGCTTACACCCTCTAGAACACATCAAAACCAAAGGAATCCCTCCTCTCTGCCACCATAGCTCCAAACTGAGCTGTTTCCTCCAGTGAACCACCCAGCTGTCTCATACTTTCCCTTTTGCAGAGCATCTGCTTTTTCTGAGAAAAATAATTAAATTTCATCTCTTTCTGAACCAGCGACCCCAACCAAACCATGCTTCAACTTCCTACTGTGGGCCACAGACCGCAGCCTCCAACACCACATCTTGAAGAATACAATTAGGTATTTTATCTGCCAAAAATCCTCTGGAAGACCAGACTCTGGTGCACCCACATGTCATCTGCCTTTCCTATGTGAGTCACTAAGTTCTGTCCTAAGCTCAGATAAATATGGTCATTAGTTATTTGAATGATAGGAGGGCTCACCAGTCCTCCTCACAGCCTAGCTCCCCATCACGCTCAGAATGCTACAAACACAAGGAGGATCACACCTCTTTGACTGTATAGTAAAAAAGCTATTGGGGTCACTGGGTACCAAATTCTTCAATTAGGATGAGAGCTCTTCCTTCTTCAAAGGAAAGCAAAAGAAACAGCAAAGCCCAATCACACTACATGTGTGTTTGCTGGAAATCTGTGTGAGGGCATGCTAATCTGAAGAGACCTGCTTTAGAAACACAGTGGGTAGCACCAGAGGAACCCCAACTTCATTTCCCATTACATGCGTGGAACACAGTACACGCAGAGAGGAATCATGCATATGCACAATTCTAACCCTGCGTTCAAGTTGGCGGGTTTTTTTGCATATTCCTAGAGGAGAACAAACCAGAACTCTGCTTCGAGCGAAAAATCCCCCTTGGCCATCTTGGAAAGAGCAGCTTTACTTCCAGGCGGGTTACAAAGCCCCCACAGCCTCGAACAGCAACACTGCCCTGGGCTGAGTGAAACACACAGCCCTGCAAACCAGCAGCATTTCTGCTTCAGGACGGGCTACCGGGAGGCCAGCCTGGCTACCCAGCTCAATAAGCGCAGGGAGAGAAGCCTGGCAGGGTGTTCAGGCATCTCATTTACAGCCCGAACATAATCCCTTTGAGGAAGGCAGATCATCCGTGAAAGCACGATTTGAGCTCCCGAGGAGGGAAACCTGGTGAAAGCTTTAGTGCAGGGATGCTCGCTGAGAAGTGAGGGTCCTGTGGAGAACGTGCAGAGCCGCCCCATTCTAGTGCCTACATCGAGTGCCCATTACCCGGCATTTCTAAGAAAGTAATGTGAGAGTAAGCTATGCTTTTAAAAATTAAAAAAAAAAAGAAAGATGGGCATGCCACACATAATTTTGTAAGGACACCACACCCTGAGCATGTTCTTCCTCTAACATTTACAGTGAGCACAAGGGGACTGGGCAGTAAGCCGATGCCAGTGAATCTGCCATCACTTCTGTAGCAGCAGGATGAGACGGGAAGGCCTGAAAGCCCGTATCCGAGCGATACTCACTCCAGTCCAGCCTGCTGCTTTTCTCCTTGGAGAAGTGAGGCAACAGCTGCCCGAAGCAGCAAACTCTGCCCAGCCAGCCAAATCCTGCCACCCACACATGCGCCAGAGCAGCCCTCAGACTGCAAGGGAGGAAGGGTGGGAGAGGAAGGGATGGAAGCTCACAGCTTCCTGAACGTATGCGACCCGCCACCCCCACTACAGAAAAGTGGGGGTTTTTTTCCAATGAAACTAAATTACCTGAGTCAGCTAAACTGAGAACCCTACAACAGACCTTGCCCGTGTTCGGTAATGCCTTCTTGGTGACTGTTCCTAACGAAATCAATAGACTGGTTGGGGGCTTAGCAAATACACCCACACCGAGGACTGCAAGTCTCTCTCACATCTGGGCATGGGCTGCCTGGACCGTAGGGAAGAGCCACGTCACCCTCCACCCTACAACAACCAGCAACGCGCAGAACATCAGGGGGAGACGCACACCGTAACTTGTTACTGCCAGCACTAGCTGTAAGACACTCCCCACCCAGAAATAAAGACCTGTGCTTCTGCTGTCTCTCAGGCGACTTTTCTCTTTCCTGCCACCTCCTAGGTCTAAAGGCACATCCTTGCCCAAGAGCAGTAACTGCGGCATTATACCACTCAGTATGGATATCAGCCGCTTGCTCTAGCTCCTGCTAAACTGAAGTCACTCATCTCCTAAATAGCAGCAATTGCTAAGCACCATACTTTTCAAAGCAGAAGAAAAGCTGAGCACTTCTTTCCTTTCCATTTTTGGAACTGTACTGTAATTTGTGCAGCTACAGAGCTGCAGCTGACAGCACAGCACCCTTTCCAATGACCAGAGTAAGCAGCAAAAATATCCACTGAATTTTTGGGAGTATCAGTCCCGATATTCCCCTCTCCCCTATGCCCACCGCATCTGTAATCTCGCTTCCAAATCCTGAAACACAAGCAGAAACCTTCCCTGGCTTAAAATCTTCTTAAGCACCTAAACTTTTAATTGCATTTTGCTGATACGGTTTAAAGATATATGGAAATTCTGCCAGATGACCATGGCTAGCCGATCAGCTGAGGAACAATTCAATCTCAGGGATCTGAGCCTGGCTAATTACCCGCCTCCCTCGTGCACACCTGATACAATTACGTATTTAACTACACCAGACTAGACCTTATACGCTGCCGAACAGAACAGCGTGAAGCTCTGAAATAAGAGTTTATCTTCCTCTTTTCCTTTGTGCAGCCTTACTTCAATAGGAATGAGCTTGCAGATGAGCTGAAAAGTATTTTTTTTTTCTGAAGCACATGCCTTTTTTCTACTGTCCAGTGAGCAGAAAATGGAATAAATTACATATACATAATAGCAAGACACATGGGGACTAGGTGGGATTTTTTGTTGTTTCTTGCAGTTATTATCCTAGGCACCATTAGATGAATATGCAATCAAAACAGAAATCTTTACTAGGAGAACAAAATTAGGATACGTTGTGCTATAAGCAGAGCAGCCAAGTGTTAGTGCATTTTCAATCCAGTCATTAACATCTGAACAAGTGCTTTCAGAAGCATTAAACAGAATGCTGCCTTCCTCAGTGTAACTTTTGGTCGAAAACACTTTTTTTTTAAAGGAACTAATGAATTCCCTATCCAGACCATTCTTTTTAATTCACACTGAAAAACTCTAGCCAATACTTGCATCCAAATATACCAGCAGCAAAGTAATTTTAAGACAATTTAAAGGAAGTACTTGAAGCACTCATATACCTTGTGCGTTATTTAAACATGCCCTAAACCCCAAATATTTTATAATCACTAACAACGATTTGGTAGAAAGCATCCTGAAATCACCTGCTATTTCCTATGTGTATAAGATATTAATAACAGTAACTGACAGTTAATGACAACATAATAATTTAAGTGTGTTGACAATTATTGAACTGAACGCAGTTCAGAGAAACGTAAATGCCAGAGGAGAGCAGCTACAGCAGCTCCGTGACTAATGTGTGCCCTGGATTCTGACCATCAGCTTTGCTGTTTCAGTTCTGTGACCTAAATCTCCCGCACCTACCAGAAAAAAAACAAAAAACCCAAACAAGAA
The DNA here is from genome assembly GCA_034782735.1 of Sagittarius serpentarius. Classification (NCBI taxonomy): domain Eukaryota; kingdom Metazoa; phylum Chordata; class Aves; order Accipitriformes; family Sagittariidae; genus Sagittarius; species Sagittarius serpentarius. The sequence continues at coordinate 10,102,497 of JAVKLA010000073.1, read as the reverse complement.
ATGTCTTACTTGTTCTGCCTTCTCCACTGGTTTTCTATCCGTCTGCAAAAACTGGCAGTTTTCTCTCGCCAGCTTCTGGACCAGCTCGATCCGTCCGATGTCATCTCTCCCCTGAAGCTTGCACAAAACCCCTGCCTTAAGGGTGGGAGAAAGAGCAAAGAGATACTTAAATCCACAATCCCAGGACATGACGCCGCCACAAATTTCAGCCTTAAAAGAAATGTATCTGTTTTCTCATATTTGCGGCACTTCGATGCCGCTTGCTGAACACAAACAAGTCGCTGCTTCCTGGGAAACAACTGGAGAGGAGCTGAAGCACATCTGAATCTCCAAATGTATCTGCTTCGGAGGAACGAAGGCAGGGCTAACTAAATCCACCGCTCCTCTGAGTGTGGCTATCAGATACGCTGTGTTTTATTTGTTCCTGTCAGCCTGTTTCCTGTTACATAAGAGAACAAGAGCAAGAGGTTAAAAACTCATGGGAAAGTTAGCCAGGAGCAGCCCTGGAAAAAGAATGAAGCGCAACACAAGGCACTCCTAAAAATAACAGGCTACAAGTCCCTCTGCTCCCGCTCCAACCGTTTTTTCACGTATGCAAGCCTCAAGAGTTAAAAGGTAGTTGCACCACTTTTATTTATGCTGTAAATAACAAATCACTATCTCCTGATTTTGTTTAGGGAAGAAAATGAGGTTTTCTTTAAAAATTATGTTAGAACCATTTTTTTTGGCTAATATTCTGCCAGTTATTCAAGCTACGCCAATAGTGTGTCATCAAAACATTCAGCACTTGTTGTTTTACAAAAATGGCATATATATGTAAAGACTTGTGCACAGGCGTACCAGACCCATCACAGAGTTAGCCGATGAGGGCTAAATTGCTTCCTGCAAAGTCAGTGGCTAATATCACTGTCCATGACTGGGTCACGGATATAGCCTCTGCATAACTGAGACCTGGCTCGATGATACCGCGTGGCTTTTATCAGCCCAGATGTTTCCTGATGGGAACAGCACAGGCCTTGGGAGGGCCAGGCATGTGGCATGGCTGTGGTACTGCTACATGACTTTAAAGGCAATCTGCAAATAAACCTTTTTCCCCACCCTTTTCTTTCTACTGTTCATCCTGAGTTTAACTGAATCGGTACCTACTCCAAAACTCACAACACATCTTCTGGGTCGGGACCAAAAGCCAGGGGTGCCCTGACCGCTAACCCGCAGTGCCGTGCAGGCTCCAGTCCTTTGGCCTTGAGAAACTCCTGCCCACGGCAGCTGAGGGTGTGAGGGTGCCCACCCAAATCATTCTACAGTCCGCTGCTTTCTCCAAGGAAGAGGGAGGTGTGGGTTAAGGTTTCTTCAGTGGAGGAGGAAAACAAATCCACTTTCTGAATAAGTGCTTTAAGGCTGATGGAAAAAAATAGGTTCCATGACCAAGTCCAAAGAGTCATCCTTACCGAATTATATGAAAGAAATTTTACATGCCTCCTTTCCTCCAGTCTGGATGAAGGCATCTCCTCACAAGCCCGCATCAGGCACTTGTGCTCTGGAGAAGGAAAGAATTTCACATGCAGCCTGTGCTTTGCATGTCCTATGCTTAGTCCCCAGCCTCCTGAGAACCCAGCTTTCCCACGTAAGGAACCTACGCACTGGTTCGAAGGTCAGAAATCCACCCAGAAAATAAGGAATTGCAGCATCTAACCTGCAGGTCCTCACATTTTCTGTGAGATTAGCTTCTTATCTTCTAAATCGAGGACATGGACTTACAAACCAGTTCTGACACAACCTTATATCAGATCAGGAGTGAGACTGCAGATCAGGAGTGAGACTGATTTTATCAAATGTAGAAGAATATACTGAACTAGTTGTCCAGACTCGTTTAATCAATAGAGAAACAAAGGTACTTGAGAGAATTTTTTTTTTACTCTACAGTAGACATCTAAAAACGGTCAGGAGCATTGTTTCCTTAAATTCTCCTTTTTCTCCAGTAATGCACACAGGGAACCTAGGCGATTGTCACAGACTTGGCTGAGGTCTGAGGTCTGCATTTCACAACACTTGGATGGCTGGGGGACATCAGCTAGAGACAAACGTGCTTATTTCATGGCCTCGGGACGCTTCTAGCAGAGAGTGTTAACACCTGTGTGCCTTAATCTCCCCAGGCTTGTAGGCTAAGGACAACTCAAAGTGTTACGGCCTATTAAGGCTTCGGGACTACAAAGATTTACAGTCCCTCTGGATTTGGGATCTTAGTCCTGTGGAGGCACTTTTCACACCTTCATGTCGTGCCCAGACAAGTCAGACCACAACCTATGAGTGGCATAGGTGGTTACGAGTCCCTGTACTTCAAATGTCAGATGGACATTGACAGAAATGCGGTGTTCACTCTGCTGAACAAATGCTTATTGATCTTCAGTGTATGAAGCAAAGCCCAATGGTTAAAACCACTTATGTTAAGATGAGGAAGGGGGACTTCAGTTTTGGGGTTACAGTTGGCTTCAGTATGTTCAAGTGGAAGAAACATCCTGGAGAAAGACAACTTTTTGAACACACGGGCCTCACTCTCTTTCAGCCCTTGCCCTCTACCTGTGTTCAGACAGAGCATATTGCTTCCTGCATGGATGAGCACCCCAGGGAAGAAGTAACTCTAGATACAAGCCCATCAGCCCTGCCACGAGTATGGTCCGTATGCAAATTGGCAATTTCATTAAAGAATCATATTGTCCTGTTTCAAATAACCACCAAGAAGAAATCTTACATTTTAACATGTCCCCTCCTCCCCCAGCTATTCTTTAATTTAAAGAATTGCAGAGAACATGAAAAAATATATTTATTTTATTGGGTTTCCAGAGGTTATAAAGGGTCAACTAAAAAATTTCTGGCAGGGCTAAGGTATTATCAAGTTAATTGTACATGCTTGGTTCTGGGAGTGAAGAATGCACTTGAAATACTGAAGGCTAAACATGCTTTTTCATAATTAAGAAGAAAAACATGAATCCCTCACTTTTATTTCTGATTCCCTCAATTATGCTGACTTTCCACTATAAATCTTTCTGCTAAATACTTGTAAGAAAGCATCCAGGTCAACTAATTAATTAATTGATGACAGCTTCTAAAAGCTGGTTGGGAAGATGTTGATACAAGTCTCCTATTACTGGTCATTTTCACTTGTCAATATAAATTTAATTTTCAAGCAATACTTTTGAAACCATTTGTTAGATGAAAGGGTAAAGGCAAGCCACCCTACTTGCAAAGTGCAATTTCAATTTGTATTTTGCGCGGGCACACACCCTCCAAAATCCCGCATGCCCAGATGTTGGTGCTTAGTCCTCTAGTTCCTGTACACCAACAGAGATACAAGCGCTAACTTATGCGAAGGTAAAAATCACAAAGTCGCATATTTTAACTGGCTTTAATTTAATGAATGATAAAAGAACATAGCAGCTTTATAGTAAGGCTTTACTACCATTCACGGCACAAAATTACTATAATTAAAGGTGTTTATGCAATATTTGAAATGAAATAAAAATGTTTAATGGGAAGGAAAGTAAATTAGTCACTACTGAGGTTGGAAAAGCAAAGATGCTGACAACACATTTTCTGTTTCAGCACATCCATTGGAAAATATTTCCTCTGCAGAGGCCATAAATGAATATGCTAGCAGTGACATGGAGGTGAATTAAGACAGCCCTAGGCAGACCGGATGGGATTTATTATTTACATTATTTACACTGTTTACATGATACATGCTTTTAAAAATCCCTGTACTGAAGTTTTTCCACACTTCTACAAGTTTTGTCAGCTAACTCCAATGCAAGTCAAGCCTACCTCCCGCAGAGCAGTGTTTAGAGCGGGCACCACACCCTTCAACTCTGCTAACACAAGAGGTTTGTGGTGGTTTGGTTTTTTTTCCACGGCACCTCTGTCTCCTTCTGTGTCTGATGAAAACAATATAATTATTACAGGTTTCACCTTTGATCGACCTGAAAACTTAAAAACATATACCACTGCCTCGAAAGATCATTTGCTTTGCGCCAGTCACATGCACAGTCTCACTAAGTGAAAAAAAAAAATCATTCACACCCTTAAACCAAACCGTATTCAGTGTTTGCAGAATGCCGCTTTTATGGCACTGACAAACAAATTGGAGCAACAGCTGCTTTGATAACGCTCCTGCTCTCCTCCCAGCTGGGGGCTTCAACTCTTGCTAACTGCTTACTTAATAATTGTTTAATTTTAAATGTGTATCAAATTTTTTCAAATTTTAGAAGTTGGTTTCCAGCCAAATAAAAGCTGAGCGAATCAATAGCCCAATAATAAATTCTTAAGGGTTTTTATAATCTGCCCATGTAATCTTATTAGCTGGCTACTTAGGAGCTTTGAGCACACATGTAGTAGTCTTTCCTTTTACATCTCTGAAATAAATGTGAATAAACATTTTCAAAAAATAACAACAGCTACAATAATCAAGTAGAACTGGGCATATATGAAACCCGAAAAAGAAAAGAGAAAGCCAGATCTTTTGTTCAGTGAGGTCAGTATTTTCCCCCTGGGTCTTTTCTGTAGTTCTGTAACGCACAGCCTAGCTCTAGAAGACTGATCCTCAACCCCGCACTGATGTGAATTAGGAATCAAAGTCAGGTAACAGTTTTCACACATTAGGGCTCCTACTATACTTATTTATTCTTTTTTTTTTTAAATAGATTTGAAATTGTGTGCAATTAAGAGCTGGCCACTTCTGAACATCTTGCCTGAGCATGACTCCGAAGAGTATGCCAGAAAAGCCCAGTTACACGCTGACGCAGTCGGCATACCCACATCGTCCCCGACCCTTCTGCCTGCACTCTCCAGGTGTCTGCCATGGCCCAGGCTGCTACCGGAGCTGCCTGCAGCCCCTCCTGGCCTCACGGTGGTCGAGACAGCCCCTACCTTTAGAAAGACGTAGGTACTGCTAACTTGGCTACATGGCCTGTACCCCTTCAGCTAGGCTTGCTCACAGACATCAGCGCAAATCCTGTCTTACACACAGCTTTTTAGCGGGCAAGGTGTTAGGAGATAAATCAGAGAAAGGAATGGCAAGTTGCATATGTAGGAAGGAGAAAAGGCAGCAACTGGTGGGAAACATACAATTTTCAAGAGAAACAGAAGAAAAAAAAACAGTCAAGACTGGGAAAAATAAGTTTTAAATTAAAAGCGATAATCAGTACCAATACAATGAGCAATACAGTTACACTTGCACAGTTTGAATGCATGAACTGAATGATTGAATGAACTGGAGATTAATCAAAAAAGATTCACAGAATTAAAAAGGGTAAGCAAATCCACAATAAAACACTCTAAAAGGCAGTTAAGTTTCTTCAGAGAACTATCTAGAAGTATGCTCTGGTTGTAAATGAGGGCAGTTAGGGAAGGAAAGAAAAAGGTTGTTGCTTACACTCGAGTGACTACTAAGTATCCTCATTTCACTGCATGTCTACTTACAATGATTAAAATTCAATCAAAATGTCACATGCCGTTGCTTTCTAAAACACATCTCATTTTATTTTCACATCTGGTATATGCTATGTGTATTATCTAAAAAAGAGTAGAGAGATAGCTGAAGAATGCTGTCCGATTGCAACATCATGGGATTAATTCCCAGAGTAATCATCAATCTTATTCTAAATAGTCACATAAGACAAGATCCAGCAGACTTTCTCCTTCCTACGGGCTCCCTGTGCAGAACATTGAGGAAAATCCATTTCCCAGAGCTATTTAAAGCAGATCCTTCAACCTGTAGATCCGAAAAAGTCCCCCAGATGCCATTAATCTTACACATTTACCTGAACATCAGAGGTATCCTTGAGCTCTTCTAGTCCTCTTATTTCTTGACTGCTGTTTTCTTCATTTTGATGAATTGCTAAAATAAGAAATAGGGAATGTATTGAAGCTGGCAGGTTCAAATTTCAAGAAGTAGCAAAGCAGCATGGCCCAGTTTAGATGAAATAGGATGACCATTCAAGAAACCTCATTCCAAGTTTAGCTTTCTAGTTAACTCCTTGGGTGGTTTTGGACAAATCCTATAAGGTATACTTTATTGCGTTTGGACAAATCCTAAATAAGGTATACTTTATTTTTCCCAGGCAGTAAAATGCAGTACTAAATAGTTATATACCTGCTACTGTTAGTCCTGACAAAACATTCGCATTTAAAGATAAACTCCACTTTTCCATACATTGTAACAAGACCTGAGGACTCATAAAGAATAAAAAAATCAGACATCCCTTTATTTTCATTACACTGCAGAAGGTCAATTCACACTAAACAAAATGAGCAGATTTATCCCTCATCTCAGCCTTGGAAAATTCTTTGTGAGCAAAGTGATCTCAATCTTAACAAACACCACCACTATCCATGAAAGTCATCTCTGGAAATAAATGATAGCAGAAGATGATCTATTGAAGGTTATTTGCTGCTGGCACAATAAGTGAAAACAGTTACTTAGCTCAATTAACATTGCTTGGCACCAGCGAGTTCTGACAGACTTTAAAGAAAAAAGGTTTGGATCAAACATGTAATGTCTGGACAGGCAGAAACCAGAGCTATCCGTTTACCTAGCTAATGAAACAAGGACCACTTTTGAAGAGACACATCATGGAAGAGACTTCCATGTTGCAAAGAGCTATACCTTTAGGTAGTTTTCCTAGCTACAGCCCAAGATACCCTTCCAGTGAACATGCCCGCTCGCTGTACTTTAGTGGGACACTAAGCCCTCAGCCGTTCTGAAATGTGACACTTGGCAGGTTGGGAGGGTCAGACCCAACGAAACACATGAGAAGTGACTTGACTTTACACCGTACTCATTTACTTACTAGCACCACACTCAAATATCATCGATCTCGTGCATACATCGAATGACTTGCCAGCGTAGCCATAGCAGCTGTGACAACAAAAGCATCCTTGAAGCGGTAGAGCTGGCAAATCCATTGTCTGAACAACACCAGGCACGTGGCTTTGATGGATGGGCAGGAGCACTCAGCTTGTGTGCGTCCTCCTGTCCACCTCCTCTCTCCTTCACCCCTGGGTACCTGAGCTGGTCATCAGGCTGCACCTGAACTGCCACAGCTCACAGCACTGTGTTTTAAGACAAGTATCACCAGTGCCATGTTGCCTTAAAACTATGTCTGTGAGCTGAGACAGCCCAGGATTTGACTAATGAACGGATCAGCTGTAGAGGTAGCAGTACTACCTTCATCAGCCACCCTCACCTAAGCTTTCCTCAGCCTGAATCTTTAGACATACAACCAGGTTACCACGGCTGAGCTAATACATGTAACGTGAGCCATGAACGTGAGCCACGAGATCTGGCTTGGTGTGTCTTAGTGGGTGCTCTGGGTCTGCTGCAGACAAAAAGCAGCCTACCCTTCAGGCAGCATCCAGCAACTTAAAAGAAAAGTAACTTCAGACTGTTCTTGACCTCTAAAATAAAGCATACGGATTTATTTTCTTTTTACTGCAGGAATTCTGCTGATAGTGTTACGCCATATAGGGTGTAATTCTTCTTTCTTCCCCACAGTTATGCTATCAGAAAAAAACAAGTAATAAAAATGCAATTATAAAAAGGGAAAAAAAGTCATTTTGTCAATACAGTTTATTCCATTCAGGGATCTTTTTTAATCCGTTATCAAAGGAAAACAGAGGTCTGGTATAAATCTTCACTAGTGGGTTTGCTGACATCACTTTACCAGCCAACCCCTGAAATTCAAGGTGAATGCTGAAAACACAGGGTCAATCTACAGCTATAACAGAAAGCATGTATAATGGGGGTTTATATCCCAGCAGCATTTAAAGCAAGGCAGAATCAAAATGTGCTTGGGATGTTGTGGTGTATCTCTGCCCCAGGCTGGAAAAGTAACAACCCAATGAAGCGGTAACCAGAGCGATTGCCTCAGCCGCCCCGGGTGGCCCCCGCTTTCCTCACGCAGGTCAGGGTTTCCTGAGGCAACCTATTCCGTCCATGGGGGCCCTGGACAGTCCCTCCCCTTGTAACCCACCTCCCAGCCTTCCTCCCCAAGAGCTGCCTTGTCCTCTTGCACACTCCCACACATGCCTGACCCCGTTCTACCCGCTGCCACTGCAGGAGACAGAAAGCATTCAGAACATCCATTTGCCGAATGCTAGTCAGAACCACCGGCACGAGATGGGAACGTTGCAACGCCAGAAGGCATTAACAATGCTAAAAAAATGGTGGTTTGAGCAACTGCAAATCGCTTAAGTCTGTGGCTGCGTTAGCAGAAACACAACATTTCCCCAACTCTCCTTTCAGTTTTCTGATTTCTCCAAAAATCAATTTGCTGTAGCCACTGATGGGCAAAATATCCCCACAAACGCTGGCTATTAATCATGGCATTTAAAGGAGTGGCACCTTGCTAGTAACAAGACCACAGGTCCAGGTTTAAGTGATTTACATTGATCCAGCCAGCTTTTCTGACAAGCCCGAGCAGATGGGAGCTTCGCAAACAGCTGTGCCAGGGGAAAAGGTTATGGCTGCTAACCGGCTTCTTGTCACCGGCCCCTGTTGCAAGCGTCCCCTTCCCTGCCCAGTGCCAGGGCAAGCACCCCAGAGCATCTTCAGCCAAAGCAAACAGGCAGACCTTCGAGGGGTAGCACGCTGTTGCTAACCTGGCTGGGCTGGCAGATCAGCGAGGGGATGGTATCTGGCCGGGGAGCTAGTGACAAGCAGCAGTCACCCAGGGCTGAGGGCAGTAGTACCTTTTACCCAACTCAAAGGGAAGGAGAAAGAGGGTACCACGAACCCAACAGATACAGGTATCCTTGGGTGTTGAACAATTTTAGCATGAGTAATTTTAAAGATTATGAGAAAACAACCTCAGTTTAGATGTACCCTAAGTGAACAGCTTAAAAAAAAAAAAACAAAAAGAAAAAAAGCTGGTTTTATGAGCAATTTCACAGCTCAATTCTAAAAAAGCTGAAAAAGTTCATAATCCAAACCCAGCTCTCCTTGGCTTCAATATTGTTTAGACTGTGTAAGGAATGTAGAAAAGAACCAGTAAATATTTTCTTAAAGGAAAAAAAATAATCCCAGACCTCACACTGACGTTCTCGCAGCCCTCTTGGGAGAGAGGGAGCAGTCAGCCTCTTTTTCATGAAATTTCCATCACAAACTTGATTTCTGTGTCCTCTCTGCCTGTTATCCAAACCCATAAGAACCAGACACAATTGAACCGTTTAACTACACCCAGGGAGCAATACTTAAGGAATCATACCCCCTCATACATTTTTTTTCCATCGCAAGAATGTAGTCCCTTGAAGGCTGAAGTGGCCACACAGACAAGTAACAACCCTTAATTATATTTTCTTGGTTTCTGTATGAAAAGTTTACTACATGTTTTGTCTATAAAATACAGAAAAAACATGAATTTCTTAAAATATTCTAGTGTATTCAGAAATTTATGTTACTGGGCATCATCACGCACACATAAGAAACCAATGGCTGTATTTCTGTACAGTCTGCCTCCTAATCCCGTAACAACTCACGGACACCCCTTGAATTGGCCCAGGCACTGCCCTCGTGGGCTCTTGTGCACGCAATACAAGTGTCTGTCATAAAATATAAGAATTCAAGGATAATTTCCCACTTATTGTCAGCTGGCTGTTTATTTTTTAGTAAAAAGGCTTGACATTGCAAACTCACCCGTAGGAAAAGTGAGCGGAAGGTTAGAGTGGGGTGGGAAAGTATTTCCCAGGCCAGTGTTGTTTCTGGGATGATTCCCTAAAACTGTAACAAGTACATACAAAAAAGTTGTGAACTTTGGAGCTGGGCCAAACCCTGCCTTCTCTGCCAGCATAAACCTGGCTTTGCTCCCTGATAAGAATACCCCAGCTCATTTTACGAAGCAGCAACAACAGGGAGAGGCAAAGGGGGTTTACCCTGATCTAAATGTATCTATTTAATGCTATGTTCAGGCTCAGGCTTGAGACCAGAGACAGGAAAAGAATGCGAACATGGACTGACCAATTCCCTTTTCTACCTGCAACATTTCTCCTCCTTTGAAGGAGAGGTCACCATGAATGAAAGAAAAAGAAGTTAAATGAGCATTAGCTTACTAACGTGCAGTTCAAACGTGTCCATTTGCAAACTAACCTAGGGAATTCAGGATGTTGATTTCTTACGGTCACTTAAGGATCACAAGGGCTATCATCTGATCCGAGTTCCTTGTGCCCCCACGGACTAGAGCTGAGATTTTGCTATCTGATTCTTCTATAAATTAACATTAGAACAGAGAATATTTGTGGGGGAGAGCCTTGTCCTTTAGTAATCCCATTTCAGCTCATTAAATCAGCAGAAAAATATAACAAAGAAATAAGAAACAAAAGTAAATCATTTTGTACCAGCAACCTCAGCAGAATCAGCCATCGTATGGGGGTGTGAAGGGAAAGAGAATGTAACCACCGCTCACACTGGAACCGAGCACATCCTTTATGTCACTATTACCAACCGACAGTGCTCCCCAGCTTTTACTGCCACGCTACAAAGTTCAACGTAGATTTAAGACATTGGAAGGGGTTTGTATTCCTCGGCAAGATGCAGTATTGCAGGCACGGTAAAGGGTTCACCTTAGCTAGACTGGCATGCAGCGAGGGTCCCAACAGCCACCTGCAGCACTATGGACCTTATCCTGCCTGTGGAAGAATCCTGCCAAGGGTCCCAAGGTCACCCACAGAGCAGTGCCTCCACGGTACGCTGTTCTGTATGCCCCCAGACTTGAAGGTAAAATAACTACGTCTGACATGTAAGATTTTTAAAAGTCACATAATACAATGCACATTATTTCATTTTAGTACTTTGTCTTATACAACACAGCAGAATCTTTTACCCAACTGAAAGTGGAAAGGACAGTTAAAAAAAAATAATCCACACATAAACCAACTCCTGGAACCCACAGCATTGCAATCTTCCCAGAGGCTTTGCTGTATTGTGCTTTCTTCCTTTTCTGTAAATGAAGTTTCTTCTTTCTACCCCTTCTGGCTGCAAAGATAACCTTCACAACACAAACCAAGGCACTAGCGTCATTCTGCTGCTGCAGCCAGCCAGACTGGAACAATAACACCAGGAGAGGTGTGAACTTCCTCCCTTTGGCTTGATAGGGTGTTAACTCTGAAAGCTAATTATTTAAATGCTTAAGAGGGGACTGCCATCACAGTTAACCATTTTGCTGCTGAACAGCACAGGCAGGGACATCTGTCCATCCGTACGTAACTCACTCTGGGTGGCACCCACATGGCCATTCCAGGACAGAAAGCCAGCTTAGCTCCCCATCGCTGCTGGTTGTCCCACACCTCCTGCATGTACTGTTCCCTCTCTGTACTACCGTAAAGCTTTGGGGGCTTCTGGATTGGCAAAGGATTACTTTTAACCTGGCTCGGTTTGATGACCTGGTTGAGAACGGAGCCCCCAGGCAGCAGGCAGGGCAGGGGACAGGGCACCTTGCAAGCTGGTGTTGCTGCCGGACCCCTTGGGCCCCACAACTCCAGCTTCAGCCCTTGAGCTTGCCGTGAGATCCAGCTGCGGGACCAGGATTACCTGCCTTTTGCGGGCGGGGAGCCCATAAAGGTCGCCCTTGGCAGACACGCAGTTTACCTCTGCACTGCCCTAGGCTGCTCCCAAGACTGAACTTGCTTAGCATGTTGCCAACCCTCAGGCGTAGCCTTGGGAGCAGCCCAAGGAGCGAGCGAGCGGGGTCCCAGCTGCAGGGACACTGCCAGGCTCACCCGCGCAGCCCATGCACCGGCTGGATGAGGGGCTCACTGTCCCCACAGCTGCTTCAGAGGCAGCTCTGCTCCCCCTACAACGCTTGGTCACCCCTTAGGCTATGTCCCTCAGGCTTTCAGTGATGCTCCTTCCTTTCAAATGAGGATGTTCATTCATTATTCAGTGTTGTTCTTTCACCTGCTAACCTCCTAGAACATCAAACCACTCTGCTCCTTCTAAGATTTCAATCCTTTCAGTACTGTGTGATCAAAATTCATCCATGCACCTCCTTTTTCTAGCCGGTAAGCAAAAGGCACCCATGTGCCCTCTGCAGATAGGAGACACACACCACCCTGGAAGTGGTAAAGAGCCTCCTTCTGAAGAGAAGAACTTTGTTTATTTGACAAGCCAACAGATTTTCACTGTCTCATCCTTGCTGGATGGTTATAGCCTGTTTTTCTGTCCCTGTCAAGCCCTCACTGTTGAAAGACCTCAGGAATCTCCAAGAATATTCCCCGGGGGGAAAGCTCCAGTGCTCTGAATTGCCAACAGCCTGCACCAGTTGATTTATCGTCAGCTGCTGGGAAGCTCGCAACTTCTAGCATTCTTACATCCCAAATTTTTTTGAGAGGTATGTTTCTTTTCTGTTTTTTTTCCAAAACAAGCTGCTAGCATGAATCTTTTCAGAAACAAAGAGCAAAACAGCATTTTTTTTTTTTACATCACATCATCCTAAGCTAATTTCATGATTTTTGAAAACTTTCTTGTTATTTTGAGCAACGGAGCTTGTCGTATCCCTTGTTATTCTTTGTGGAGGGTATACAGCGAGCTCTGTAGAGGCTGGTTACTATGGCATCTCTGAGCTGTTTGACAGTGTTATAATGTTTGCTGATGCTTATTAATTTATCAGAGTGGAAAAAAATGAATAGCTCATACTGATACCACTGGGGAAACTAAAAGCCAGATCCTCTAGGTTACGTAAGGCACTAGCACTGAGCAGTAGAAAGGAAAATGAGCAGCAAGTAAATGCTTTACAAACCTCAGATTTGGGGACAATTTTAAGCCAGACCATGTCCTTGTGCATACTCCTGTATTTTCCAAGTCCTATTTCCAAATTAAAGGGGGAAAACCAACGAGCACTGAATACCTCTGAAATCCCCAAAAGCTGCATATAAGAGACAGTGATAATCCCAGGAATAAAACCCTCCAACTGAGAATTGGTTCCTTATTTACCATGAAACTGTAATCTTTTCCCAGAAATTACTGAAAAGAGAAAGCTTTTTAAGCTCATCCTTAACATGTTTCCTTTTATTACCAATAAAAATATTGCCTTTGAGCTTTCTCATTCCTTCCCACTATTTCTGCATATATATATGCAAATTATTGCACAGATTTCCCTTCACTGAGTACACTACATATCTCTGAAACAGTTGGCAGGCCCCTGGGGGGGTGTTGCCCAGACAGCTGTGCAATCAGCTGAGTAAATCAGCTAATTAAAGAAACAAAGAAAATGCAAAAATTATTAAAGACAGACTCCCGCTTACAGCATTGTTCAGCACTTCTGTATCTAAAAAAGCACAGCAAGCACAGGATGGAATAAAGGTGCTTGTAAATTGGGGAATGAACTATTGCACAAGTGACAGTGATGCCATTTTCTCTCAAACGCTAATCTGGGATTCATGATATTTATGCTTTGTATTTTAAATCAATTTAATATAAATTAACCCAGCATTTTATTTCATTTTAAAATGACAAAAGCATGAAATGTAATGTTGGTTTCATAACTGATTTCTGTATGTAAAAAATGGTCCTTAGCTTCTGCTTGACCTTAGGTGTAGAACTAATATTGAATTTCCGCAGAGGGTACTCATTATGCTGGTCTAGTTTCCACGCAGAAAAATAAGTTCCCAAGGGTCCTAGTGCTACAAGCCATTTCTCAGATCTCAAATAGGAAACAGGACTCCTGAAAATGATGCAAAAACATTTCCTTTCATTGCAGAGTTTATCAAAAGGAACAGATAACAGCAAGGGTAGGAATCTGCAATCTAAACAGAGAAAAGCCAGCGTGGTAAGAAAGGAGGCTGACAGATGTAGATTTGGTCTTGCTGATCCACCCACCATTAAGGTGCCCTTCCTTTCCACCGCATCTGAATGACCACAGGAAGGACAAACCTCAGTTTAAACGAGACTCAGGCCTGCCTACATTATATAGCCATTGTAAATTAAAAAATGAGCATACCAAGTAAAGCCACCGATATTTTCCAAATCAGTCGGATTATGGCCAGGAGCCTTTGCTGTTATTCTTTCCACGTTATCACACAACTGGTTTTGATAGGAAGTTCTGTTTATTTTATTTATCAGAACTGAAGCCTTTCATCTGGGTTTGAAGGCCCATATTTCATCCAAGGTGGTCGTGCATTAGAAGAACATTATTTGTAAAACACCGCTGGCTAAACAAGGGAGGCATTTCTTAATAGATAATCAACTACTGTTGATTCATGTGGCCAGGGGAGGTTTGGTTTTCAATGCCTGGCACTTTGTGATACATACAAAGGGAAAGCCACATTTTCACCCACTTTGTGAACATAGGAACTCATATCATTTTTTATCAAGGAGAAAAAAAGTGGAAAACGAGTTGCGAACACGGTAGGATTACTACAGGAACAGATAAAAGCAATGTTCTTTGTAGCAATAGCAGCTCAAGGAAAACTATTCGATGGCTGAATGCATAAAGCTTTAACTTTTACCTAGTGCTTTTAGACATTCTCACATGCATGATATTTAAAATTTAAAAAAATCAAGTGGCAGTGAATGTATCTATAGCAGTGTTGCCTGAAACGAGATGTTGGAAGGGCGGAGAAGAGCCCATTACATGATCAGCAGGGACAGGGAGAATGATTGCTGGGAACTGATCAGACAAGGAGGTACGGGCAGTTGCTGAGCAGGCTGGTGCAAAGCGAAACACCACTCTCTATTCCATGGAAACATCCTCTGGGCATGGCGAGGAAAGGAGCAGGAAACAAAGAGACCTCTGAATAAATAAATTCTCTGAACTCTCTGTAAATGCCTCTCCCAAAGCACTGGAAACAAAACATTCACCTGGGAACTGGCTTTTTTGCACAACAGCTGTCTTTCCAACCTTACTGTGCAACCCCTTTTTGTGTATGTGCAAAACATCTATCACCTACACAGCTATTCTGCATTGCTTATTTCTTCTATGGAACTGCCTTATAGATCACACAGAAAGAACTAAGCCCGAAGTTCTGCCACAACTGCAAAAACCAGACCATAAGCTGCCAAAATCCCTCTCAGCGTAATTCCCACCAGAGAGCTCTTTGGAGCTCTTTTCCTTCTTTTTCCAAGGCTCAGAGTCCATTCTGCTTTACATCAGCTGTTGAAAACACGAAGGCTGGTGAGCATAACCGTGTAGTCCATTCACTGATGTTGTGCAGCGCACTGCCCACCCCCAGCATTGCCCTGGGAGGGCACAAAGCAGGTGGCCACCGAGATTCAGCCAGGGCCCAGCGGAGCTGTGTGCGTGTGTGTGTGTCACACATAGCATTCCTGACTAGCCAACACCATGAGCACCATTCCCCAGGGCTAGAAGGGGTCTGATCCTACCCTTTTCAAGCACTGCAGGTTTCTTGGTATGCCTGATATCAGGAGTAGTGGAAGAATCCCATGGGATGCAACAAAACTTTGGTCCCTAGGGGTGGGCATTCCCTTCAATAAGGCATAAAATATTTAAGAAGGATCGCTTAAAGAAGCCAACATGAATACCTCCCTTACTTCAAGGCATGAAATCCTTAAAGCACAATGTAACTTTTAAAATATTCCTAGCTATGTTTTCAGGTGCAGCTTTTGTTTTAAAACCACATTCAACAGGCAGAGGAAAGGTAAAGATAAAGTTACCAAGACCTACCAGAAGCATGACGCTCCTGCACCTTTACTTTGAGTGGCCATTTCTCCAGGATGAATGCTATTAGTAGTACTTGCAGAAGAACGCTTATTCCACACGTTTTGCTAAGTTCAACCCCTGCTTTAAAGAAGTGAATGCTTGGAGGAATTGAAAGTTGTAATGAAATAAGGTCTTACTTCAGTGAAGTAAATAAACCCATTGAAAAGAGACACAAGGGGACATAGAAAAGCAGTAAGATCCTACTGATATTAACCTTTTCCAACCCTTTTTTTGCACAATTGTTCAATTTTTCCGCAAGGGAAAATGCACACCTCTCTGGCACATGACTGCCACTTTATTCTGTAAACAGAAGCAAGTTTTTTCATCCCTCTTTATGCCCTTTTTCAGTGGCATAAAGTAAGTGATAATAAACTGTGCACACTTTACATGAGATACTGTATATCTGCTTGTTTATAAAACCTGTAAATTCAAAGGGTACTTAATATGTTTGAGGTTTAAACACAATACTGGACTGCTCTATTCTTGAAAGACCTTTGGTCATGTATTTGTAACCTCATTTTTAAGTATGTGTACAAATCTACTTCAAATTCATAATGATTTCCGTTGACTATATAACAACTCTGTTCTACAAGTAAATAAAAATAATGACATAACATAGGACATTCATATAGCACCAAATGACAAAGTTTTTGCTAGTTATGGTGGAGTAAAGTTACCAAGAACTCTTACAAGGATCCGTGCTGCTTGGGGAAAAGGGCTGAATGGTAAAGATGCAGTTCCTGAGTTCACTATGATATAACAGCTTAATGCTGCCAAAAGGGTCTTACTGGGCTCCTTCCCACATCCCTCCACTTCCCCACCGCGATAAGAAGCTGCCACCCTCACTTTGTGCCAACTCCAGCACATACTGCTGCAATACTGCATGCTGCTCTGGCTGCCCCATCTCAAAAATAATGTAATAGACGTGGCAAAGATGATCAGATTTAATGGAAGAGATTTGGCATGGGGAATGACTAGCGATTTAGCCTGGAAATGAGACAACTCACAGGGGTATGACAGAGGGGCACAAAATCCTGAATAGCATGATGATGAGCTGGGAATGGATTATTCACCACATTTTCCGTCACCAAAGAGCTGTATCACAACAGAGTGAGGGTCGTGGGGAATGTGTTTGACACAAACAAGAAAAAATACGCTTTCGCGTACCACAAACATGAATTGTGGGACTCGCTGCCACAAGAGATGATGAAGGTCAGGAGTATAAGCAGGCTCAAAAAGCAATTTGACAAATTAATGGAGAAAAGGTCTGCCAAGGGCCACCTAACACAACACTGTGGGTACAGCAAAATCCCTCTAGCACAGACTGCTGGATGCTGAGTACGCACATCAGAAGAAGGACTGTTTGTACTTGCTCTGTTTCTCTACTCTAAGCATCCTCTACTCATCACTCACAGTAGGATCGGAGCTGGATGGACTTTTAACCTCACCCAGCCTGGCTGTTCCCGTGTTTAACAGGGCTGACATTGCCTGGAGTGTGTTTGAGTCGAGTCATGCAATCAGCTCTGACAGCAGTGCTGTAGAGGTGGTGCAGTGGCTGGGAAAAGGAATAGCTGTTCACAGCTTGCTTTTCATTCATGTCGGCAAAGCTCAAGCCCCAGTGACTGCTTCATATTTAATCGTCTGCCCTAAAATAAAAATACTAAGCAAATCATATAGGCAGTTAAGTCCTGACAGAAGCAATACAAAAGAAAAGGGGAAGGGTGGATATGCGTACATATATGTCACAATAGGGTGGAGGTAAACCAGAAGATCTCAAATATAAAGTTAATACGTTGCAAAAGTCGTATTATTATAAATAAAATGTAAACGGCCCATTTAAAAAAAAATCAATAGAGCTTGTCAATTAAAGAATGGCATGACTAAAAAGTATTAACTATATTATGGAAACCTGAATACCATTCTTAAGAGGGAGCAAAACCACACACAAGTGCTAGGGCTTTTGTGGCTGCCCTGCCCTTCACGGTGGGAGGAAGAAGCACCCATAGCCCTGCCGCTGCTCCCACAACACCTGGGGAGAAGCTGCAGTCACCCTCTTCCTACCTCATCAATACTCTGTCAGCTATTCTCTTAATTAGCCCCTGTATCCAGAAACACAAGGACCAGAGCCATGCTCTTGCTAATGGCTCCTTGCACAAATAAAGTCGCAGAAGTTCCTTTATACAGAAAGTTAAAGGAATTTGCTGGGTGCTGCCGTGGGGTGCAGCTAGGTTCATGCACAGAAATGCAAGGCGTCTTGTTTTGCGGGTGGGATTAACAGCAGTTCAGAGCACCTACCTGCCAGATTTTGATCAGTTCAGCTGTACCTGCACAGCTACGCCACCGGCTAAAGCCTCCAGCCTTAGGCTATTGGCTGCTTTTTATCCTTGTTTTAGCTACCATCTCTAACACATAAGAAACATGTCATGAGCCATGACAAGCAATTGAGATAAATGCCAACCCTTGTAAACCTTCAGACGAGAGGCTGCATTTCTGTTACGTTTCAGCACATTTGCGGAAGCCATCAGAAGCCAGCAAGGTATAAACAAACACAACAATTCTAATGCCAAGTGCCTACGATTACAAACAAAGTTCTC
Organism: Sagittarius serpentarius; assembly: GCA_034782735.1. Classification (NCBI taxonomy): domain Eukaryota; kingdom Metazoa; phylum Chordata; class Aves; order Accipitriformes; family Sagittariidae; genus Sagittarius; species Sagittarius serpentarius. The sequence goes on along the minus strand of JAVKLA010000073.1, from coordinate 10,084,202 downwards.
TTCTGCTCCAGTTACTTAACTTAACCAAGACCTTTTACCAAACCAAGGGAGACAGCATTTAATCTATTTATTCCTAAGGTTAAGCAAGAACAATTTTAATGCATTTTTATAAGCCACAGAGAAGTGCACAAGCTCATTTCCCCTTCTTAGGTCACCCTTATGATGAGAGCTTTATTCTAATGAAATATAAATGTGCTTTCTAGTCAACAGGGTTACTGAGGTCCATCAAAGCTTCAGGGTTACAGACATTAATTTTACCCTTTTTTTAGTTTTATTTGCAAAGAAGCTAAAAACGCTGAGCTCCCTCTGCTTGAGGGCTCTCAAGTACCTCTCTTCTGGCTTATGCCTCTCTATCAGAGTGATGTACTTGCAGTACCCACCTGAAATGTGAAAACTGAGCTTTTTTCCACAGCACAGAAGTTTTTCATTTTTCAGGTTCTGCATTTTTCCTTCAGCCATCTGTCAGTTTTATGTGTTTCTCCTATTCTTTCACCCCACAATATAAACAGAACACCACCTCCTGGGGAAAGGCATTTTCCCCCACACCCTACTGACTTTATTTTCTGGTAGCCGACATTCTCCATCAAGTCAGATCCTGTACTAGCAAGAATTTGATACTCTGCCCTACCCCACAGCAGGCTCAGGTCTCTACCTTGGTTTTCAAAGCATTTTGTCAGTAGATAGAGTGTCTAAATCTCTGAAACACCCATTCCGGCCCAAGGACTGAAATAGTTGTAATTACTACTTCTCATATACACATACTAGGTAGCAAATCCAAGCTTCATTCAAACAAAAATAAACTGTTCCACCCAGGTACCCAGAGGCAACCTTCCCCCCGCTCCAAGCACAGCAAACCTTCCTAGTTGGACCCTCTTCACCTCTTGCAGAGTGAGCTGTGGTGTTTGTGTTCTTGTAAAGCACTTGCCATGCAGTGTAACCCAGTGATTACTACAACAGCCCTAGAAAAGTAGTATGAAAGCTTTAATCAGCCAGTTTTTCTAGTACAATTAAATCACTGTGAAGTGCCTCTCTAAGGGCAGAGGTATATCCAGAAATTAAAGTAATTCAGGAACAAATTACACAGTCCTTGCATTAAGCAAAAATACTCTTTTTTTGCTCTTACTGGTAGCGCTAACCAGCTATCTAGAGGAAATATTTTGAAACACTGTAATTTAAAAACCACCAAACCATCAAAAACACTACAGGAACTTCTGCACAACAGCTTTGGGTCTTGGGCTTCTGATGTCTAGGAAAGCTTTCGGTGAATGAACCGATTATTGCCCGCTGCAGGCAGGTTCCAGCCAGCCGGTTAGGATCGGGCCCATCGCCTGTGCTCCGCACTCGTGAATCCCCGGGGCGGGTGAGTTGGGTGCTCACACCGTTCGCAGCAGCCTGGAAGCCGCCCCGGGCAGCTGGCCCAATAGCCATGTTCCACTCTTTCCATGCCAAAATAAACTCTTTGTCTGGTCTTTGTTGGTTTATTTCCTGGAATTATATGGAGTCTTGGAGAGGGTTAGAAGAACAATATCTTTGAAAGATACTGTGGCTTTTAGCTCTAGAAATACTTTCTCTGAAATACACTTCACCAGGCACAGCATACCACAGCTTGATTGCTAACAGTAACTGCTACGCTGTGAATTTAACCATCAGCAATAATGCAAAAAAGCATAATCAACCACCCTAATTTACTCTGCTCCTACTGTAGTGAAGGCATTAACTTAAATTAGACCTTACAGTTATGCCTGATCATGTAGCCATTTTTTACAGTCGTCCAAGATGAGGCATAAAGAAATGCAAATTTCAACAACAAGCATGCACTAGTTAAACTGACTAAACAGGTATCTTTTGTTCAGATCTAAACTGATATTTTAAGTGTTTACATTAATGTATTAGGAAAGACTGGTCAGCAATTCAGAGCTCTATAGGGAGCTTTGTTTATTTAAGGCTGTGATTTTTGACTAAAATATTTCTGTCTCCTCAATGTGGGTTACAATTACACTAGTATAAAGGAGACTCCAAGAGCTATCCTCCTTTCCCATTTTCATCTCCTGCAGCTCATTCCTAATCCAACCCCCATCTCATTTTTTATTGACACAACTGTTTATGTAGCCATCCACCAAAAGGAAATGAAAGGCTAATTCAGGTTAAAATCAACTCTTTTCAGGAATGGAGTTTATATTTGTTGCCAGTAGCAGTAGTAATATTTGCCAACATGACCGCCAAGAAGCAGGGAAAGAGATTTCTTAGAACTGTATAAGCACTAAGTAAAAAGGTACATGGCACCATACTCTTAGCCCATTTTACAGCAAAACAAAAGGTTACCTTGAGCCCTTCCTCAAAATAGCCCATTTTTCCTCCGCACTGAATCAGAGCAGAAGCATTTCCATGTTCAGCCACCACAATTCAGGTGGGACTGGGGTGATACCAGGTAAGGGCAAGCAGCTGAGGGGTGTTAACATCATAAACTACTACAGCAGTTTCAGAAGCAAAGCTATTGCACAGAAACAATTAAGGTCTGAATTCACACTTAGATTTGTGTTTACTTTCTGCAGATTTACATTTACAGATGGCTGCAGATGTATTCTATGGGTACTTCTATTTCCATGCAAAAATGCATCAAACTGCGTCTAGAATATTTTTGTAATACTTACATGTTCACAGGGCACTATTTGCAGATATGCCAGCCACATCTTCTTGGTGCCTCCAGTTTAAGATATCATGTTGTGTGTAGTGTGTGTGCTGTGTGTAATAACTTTTGTCCTGTACTTGTAAGCCGCAGACATATAGATACAGATATTGTGACACAATATTATTAACAGGTCAGAAACCAGCTCAAAAAGTGCAAGATCTGTGATCTCAATTTCTAGCAAAATCACTGAAGATCACAAGAGTTGCTCACTGAAAATGCTCCCAAAGACCTCAATGGCTTTGGGAACATACCAATAATTCAAGGCAACTCCACCTCTGTTTTACCCTAGAAATACATTCAGTCCTCACTTCACCATATGCAGTTTGCCCTTGCTGCAGATTAACTGCACTATACATGAAGACACCAGAGAGTTAACCCTGTACAGAGTCAGGTCTGGCCAAGTAGGTTTTGTTAGTTCCCGTGCAGTGCCCGGAAAACAACTCCCCTGCTTCCACTCCAGCTCAGCAATGCAGATACCTTCTGAAAGGGGCTGTGCTAGCGAAACCTGACGGAGCTGACATGACTCCATATTTGAGTGCCTTTGCACTGTATCACCAGCATTTGCTGTAAATGCTCACACTGTCAGAGACTTTCACTTATCCATTTGCCTTTCCCCTTCTACTGCCCTGATAATGGACTTGCCCCTACAGCCATACGGATGTCTAGACAAGTCTTCAGGAAAGAATGCCTTCATGCATGAAGTTGTCCTTTTGCTTTAGCATAAAGAAATACACCTGACTGGGCAGGTAAAACACAGTGAAGATGGCATGAAATACTGGGCCATAAAAGAAAACACAGGAAAATTATCAACTTATTTGTCTTAAATGTAAGTCAAATAAAACCATAAGCTTCTTTTATAAGGTGCAAGCTCAGAGAAAACAGTGATTTTGGCCAGAAAGTGACCCAAGTTCACACTCAACTGTAACACTCCGGTTTTATCAGCTGGGTCGTTAGACGTGACGAGCTAGGAGAAGCAAAGCTTGACAGTAATTGCATTGTGCTATATACACAGATTCTCCAATGAGAGAGGAATGAGGTCTGCTGTCTTTGCTTTCCCACGTTAATAAAACAGCAATAACCATTCAAATACTTCAATAAATGACAAAAGGGAACAGCATTACAAAACCCCTCTAAAGTCCAGCCTGACTCACCTGATTTCTGTGCTTTCAAGGCAATGACAGCAGCCAGTTCTCTCTGTACCTAAAATACCGGGAAAGGAAAATATGGTTATAGTTACTAGCACAGTCAAAGAAAACAAAATGTAAGATACTGGCTATCAATCCTTTGGAGCAGTCAACAGCACATGGAATTATGCAGGTACTTGGTTTTGAAACTACAGTCACCTTCCCTAGCAAATCTATTTCCTTTTCAGCTGGGAATTCTGTGACAACTTTTTTTTTTATTTTTTTAACTTTGATTTCCTGTAAATACTGCACATTCCTTAGGGAGTGGGCAATTCGGTAGCCTGACCTGTAATTTATTTGCACAGCATATCTCTTTCACAAGCACACACTTGAAGCTTCTTCCTTTCCTTGTTAAATGTTTGTTTTGCCTCTGCTGAGCACACAGTAATGCTGGATTTATTGTGTGACTCCAGGATAAGCGAGTTCTCCATGCTGAAGTTTGGCTGAGGTTCACGTATATAATTGGCATTCGCTTTTTGGAGCTTTCAGGAGGAAACAACCGCTCCTAATAGCATGGCAGAGCATTTCAGGACCAAAATTTAGCTTGAGATGAACATGCAGAAGTAAGAGCTATCTAATTTCCAGATTTACAGGCTATCTCACTAGCTTGTGATGAAACAGCCCTGCCACGCTAGCCAGCTCCCTTCCTCAGCCTCTTGTCTCTACATTCTTCATATTTTCCCTATAATCTCTACACAACCAGCTACTGTCCTTTTAGCCAGCTCAGCTCTATATACACTTCTCTCCATAGGTCTGTTCCTTTTCTATCAGTAAAATACTGTGTTATGCATTATTTTTATGCTTCATACTTCCTCACTGCCGTCATCTGTCCCGTTGCAGCTGCTTCAAGTGCCCTGCACTTCACCTACAGCACCCCAGACACTCTCTCCTGCATACACCTGAGTTCTTCCCTTCCTCTGCCCCATCCACACTCTCAGACTCTTCTGTACACCTCCCAGCTTCTTCCAGTTTCCCTCATTTTCCCAAGACAGCCTGTCTTTAGTATTGAAAAAAATTATGGGACATTCCAACTGTTTTTCTAGGGATTGTCTTACATCTCTGTATAAAGTCTCCTGCAGTGCATACTGGCCAACTTGTCTAACAGACCTATGCAAAGCTCAAGGCTGTTCTGCAGTGGGAGTTTTGACATCCAGTTTCTGATGAGCATGTGAAATTTAAAGCATCCTTCACAAGACATGTAGTATGATCAGAATAAGGCACAAAGCCCATGAAGGATCCCCAAAGTAATACAATTACTAACAACTGTCAACATCCCACTCTCACGACTCTGAAGAAAAGTTTGAAAATGTGAAACAAGAACAGTTAACGTTATATTGTTCTGAGCAGAAGGACAGACAAAATCACCCAGGACATCTCAGTACAACGGTAACTCCAGCATCCACTGATCAGATACTCAGCAGCCACCCAGCTGCACGTTCTACATGTGGCAGACGGCAGCCACACTAGAGGCCACATCCCTCCTCGGCTTGCACCCTTCCTTCCCTTGTGGCAAAGGACCAGGGAGCTTTTTTTGCTGTCCTTGCAAGGTACAAGGATCTCTTCTAGTCCTTGATGCTGCCCCACTAAGAGGGACAGAGTTTTCTGCCACTCCAAGCAGGAAAATATGAAGGCAGTGGCACAGTTTTCTTAAATGTCGTCCTGTTTCCAGCACAATTGTGCAAGCTGGCAGTATTACCTTCCCTTCCTTCCTTCCTGTACACTCATTCCCATGTCTGGAGAACTGTTAATCATGGTTAATGTAAGCATAAACTGCAAGTAAGATGGGAAAGAACAGTTCTTCTGTGGGAAAAACAACTTGTGTGCTTGCAGCAATTAATATACACTAGTAATAATACATACAACCTATGCAGAGTTAGAGTGGGACTTTCAATAAAAGTCCAAGTTGTTTCTGAAGAACACCACCACAACTTTTCCTGGCTAAACTGCTCAGACCCTCTCCCTTCATCAAACTCAGAAGGAGGTACCAATGTCAACGCCGTGACGCTGGTCTATTCTCACAGGTTACTGACAGTAAGAAACAGTGCTCTGATGTCTCATCTTTATCTTTTAGCATTTAATAAATACATTATCTCAAGATTAGCCTTAGGAGACACTACAATCTGCAACAGTTGTAAACATACCAATTAACCCAATCAAACAATTGAAAAATGCAAATCTCTCCATGAGTGTAAAGAAAAACCCACCTTCTCAGAAGAAAAAGCAGCATTGTGGCATCCTGTGGTTATATTTGCAGTATTACTTTTGCTTATAAGGTGGCACTTTTCAAGTTTGAAAGACAGTGCTAACATCACAGGCAATAAAAAGACTGTTTTTCTGTATTTTGTCTGGGTTATGAAAAATATCTCATTGTTTGCTGTGTGCCAGGAATGCAGCTGGCATATTACTTAATCTGAGCAAAACCCTTCAGTTAAAGCAGGAGAAAAAAAATGTTCCTCTGGTCTTAATATTAAGCAAATGTTCCTTCATCAAAGGGTTTCATCCTGATGGTCTGAGCTCCTTCTCATAGGACTCACTCATAACACAAAGAATTGGTCCTGCTGAGCATCCTTCTGGATTTGCCTGGTGTCCCTAGATTTCATAATCTATATGCTTTTGTCTAGTGTAGAGTAAATGCACTTGACATCTCTGCTGGACATGCAATTCCTATACATCATTACACCAATGGAAATCTGAGTACAACATTCATTCCTCACTGCACACACGCTACACATTAGCATACTTCTTCCTAACAGGATTTCTGTTACTGCTTGTTTGACAAAATCGATAGCTGCACATCACATTGAAGATAATAATGTGGACTCAAAGTAAAATACATATTCAGACAAGAGCTATGCCTACCATATTGAGATATTAAATACAAAAAATTGGTTTATACATATAGCTTGTTGTTACAAAGCTAATGCTATCTAAACAGTATCCCCATTTTGAGTAGCATTGCTGATGTTAAAACTGATCCTGTTTAAAGGCCAGCTTACCACACAGTATTTACAGAAATATTATGAAAGTCTGAAAGAGAACGTTTTGAGTGTGTTGTTGGCATGTTACTACATCTTAATCAGTTTTCTTTTTGCAATATGAAAGAGTATGCAAACAGAGTGGTACCCATGTATACTTCTGCTTGATTAAATACAAATGGCGTATTTATATGGTGAATCTTATCATCTTCAAAGGCCAGAGGTAGAGATTTTTTCAAAAGTAAATGACAACTACTGTTCTTCTCTTATCCATGAATCTGGTCATTTTATCATAGAAGGCAGAGCTGTGCATCTAGTAGACAGGGCATACCACCTCGACTTTTTCCCCCCTCTCTTTTTTCTGCCTACAGTAGTCTTTTGTGGAACAGTATTCTAGATGTCACTGTGCCAAATAGGACTTCAGATCTAGAGACAAAGTGGCAATCCTTACAGAGTCTCAAAATGAAATCCTGCAACAGAAAGTTCTAAACAGCAGGGTTTTGAAAAAGAAAAGAGTCTAGTTCACATTTTTGCATCTCAACTAATGGCAGTTTGATGGGCTCTAAATAAAAGTAGTATTGGCTGATGTCTTAAAGTACCAGAAAACTGTATTTCCCAAATACACTGCATTAACATCCCCATATTCTCTTCTGTCCCATCACAAGGTAAGTTAAGAGCTTTGCAGTGGAAGCACTCATAGCCATCCCACTGTGCTCTGGTTTTAGCAGGCAAGACATTGAGTATGACACTGCTCCTTGGAACACGACATGGGAAGCATGACAGCTCTGGAATGCTTCTTTAAACCCAGGAGTAATCATTGCATTTTCTTAAAAATTCACGACCAAAAAGATAACCCGATGCAAATGTATTTCAAATGGTACTTTGCACTGCTTGCGTGTCAGCTGCCTTTACAATTTAAGTTTGATGGTGGTGTCAGTGGCTCATTGTAATGGAGCATATGATAAGAGCATATAATTCGATAGGCTCCATTCAGTTATCTTGACTGACTCTGCTTCTTCCATCATAGATGAAGCATGAAGAAAAAGTGAGACGCCCAACAAGTTAGTTTCTTATCTTCTGTATCTGACTGTGCTTGTAAAAGAGGTGTATTCCATACATTATGCACAAATTAAGATAAAGAAACCTCTGCAGTTTTTTCCCTGCTGCCCTTCTCACTTGGCATCATTCACCGCAAGCTATCGCTATTATCTTCTACAATCTCCATAACCATTGTTTAAAACCAAGAGTGCATTTCCTTAACTAATCAGTTCTAGACTGGCTGAATCATCAAAAAAAAAAAAAAATCACAGATTGTGCAGTGAATGTGAGAAGTAGAACTCTACAAGAGAAACACCACCTGGTAACAAAAAGCAGTAGGGAACAAGTAATAAGACAGAGGCCAACAAAAAAAGTCAGGCTACAGTAAAGAAAAAGAGGTGGAGTCAGGAATTCGCCAAAACTGTACAGATGCCTGTGTCTGTGCTACTCTATAACCCCTTCACAGAGAGTGCATGCCTTACCAGCAGAGCCTAAGGTATGACTGTTTTTCCCTAAAGTAGACTTTCAAAATGAATCTTACATTCAGCATCCTAAAAGTGCCCATTTCTGCTCCCTGGCTATAAGGAGTGCCTGGAGAAGCTAGCTCAGATGTAAAATGCCTGCCATATGGCCACTTATATTTAGGTGAGGTGAGTTTCACGCTCTGCAACAGCAATAGCTTTTACAGAGTTACAGAAATTAAACCTTATGTGCATGCATGCTTACAGGTTTTCCTGTGCTTTCAGATGCTAAAAGTGGTTTGTATTTTAGGCACACAGATTCTTCCAGTGTTGGGCTGGATCTTCACGGTCAGTTTAGGTTTGAAAATTTGGGAATTTAATCCCAAAAAAAGAAAAGCTGACACAGAAGCATCCTTCTGTCCTGACACAGAATGCTTTATTCCATTACAAGAAAAGGAAAAGGAAAAGCAGAAGAGATGGTGGTACTATCCACACCAATGGGATTTGAATCTCCAAACCTAGAAATGTACAAAAAAGTCAGCTCTAATCTCCGACTGCTTTAGTGCTGGCCTGGAAGTAAGGTTTTGGGGTTCGGGTTTTTTGCACTTCTGAAATGCTGGTCTCTGAAGAGTATGGTGAACAGGATTCTGAATTATGAATTTTTCAAGAAAGACTGGTTTGATCCTGTACAAAATACGTAAACACTTAGTGAGCCAAAAAGCAAGACAGTGTGAATGCATTGCCAGTCATGGCTAATACCTTCACTTTTGGTTTCCAGCTCCTGCTCACAGGACTCTTTTTTTCCATACAAATTCTGAAGCTGGCAGCAAACAAAAAATTGAGAATCTGTATCCTGGTGAGTCCAGCTCTCGGCTGAGTGGTGCAAGCTGAGGGTTCAAACTCCCTTGGGACACATAAAGGCTCTCCATAAACACAGCAGTGAGTACTTTAGATCCCCGTCTACTCTATGGAGGAAAAGCAGTATTCTGGAGGGATAAGAGGGAGACGTTCATATACAGATGTTAATATCTGGAGGATTCTGCTCTGGTCTTACATCTTTTCTCCAGCGTTAGACTAGAAAATCACTACAGACAGCCTGCACAGTTTTGTGGAAAATCAGAAAATGCAGAAGATCCATCTTCTGCAACATGGCAACAGATCAGTCTCAGGCCATGTGGAGATGCAGCTGCCCGATTTTTCTTTAGCTAGTTAGCCACAGCAATAAAATGGTTCACTTAAAAAAAAAAACTGCCTATTTGCCCTGCTGCTGGAATCACTCAGGATGTAGTTCAAAGGTTTGACCTTGCAAGCTAGATGTGAAGCACTCTGAACTCACTGTCAATTACTCACATGTTTAAGGATATGCATTTTACTCAAATGTATCCAGCAAGAGTTAGATCCAGTTCTTAAACTCAGAAAGTCACTTTGTTTTGTTGTGTGCTTCCCTTTTTTTAACTGATGAAAACCCATTATTCTTCTGTTTTTGAGAGGTGAAGCTTTTGAGGGATATTGGCAATCTTTTATAGAGTTGGTAGTTTTGTGGGTTTTTTTAAAAGATATGACTTTGCAAAAAGTATTTTATGTTTTGGGTTTTTTTCTCTCTATGGAACTAAAAATGGAGGATATTGAGTTTCTGAGTTCTTTCATTTTTGGTTAGGAAAAAAAGGTAGAGAAAAGGTATTTGAATATAGAGAAAATAAAAAACAAAAAGCAATTTTGAAACACAAAATTTTCTAATGTCATACATTTTAAATTATTGTTGCATAAGGCTGAGCATACAGATCCACTGGCTTTCCAAACACATTACAAAATGTCTTTCATAAAGACATTTGTCTTTACAAATTACAGCACAAATTCTCCTTCCCTTCCATTTTTCAGCAGTTTCAAGATAGTACTTTATTAGTTTTACTTAAAATAGCTCTTAGCCTCATGCTTTTTTCATGACAACTTCACCCTGCTTGGTTCACTTCCATGTCTGTACTTTCTCACACACCCAAAACAGAACTAGCACTAATTCCATGTCTTGCTGATACCATGATTTAGGTGTGATGTTCGCAGAACCGTGCAATCACACAATGGTTGAGGTAGGAAGGCACCTCTGGAGGTCATCTGATCCAAACCCCTGCTCAAAAGCAGGGTCAGCTAGAGCAAGTTGCTCAGGACCATGTCCAGTTGAGTTCTGAACATGTCCGAGGATGGAGACACCACTACCTCTCTGGGTAACCTGTTCTACTGTTTGATCACCCTCACAATAAATAAGTAGAAATTCTTGAATTTCAGTTTGCGCCACTGCTTCTTGTCCTGTCGCAAGATGTCACCGAGAAGAGCCTGGCTCTGTCTTCTTTATTCCCTTCCATCAGGTATTTATACCCATTGATAAGATCCTCCCATAGCTTTCTCTTCTCCAAGCTCAACTCCGAGTTCTCTCAGCCTCTCCTTGTAAGTCAGATACTCTACTCCCCTGATCATCTTCACGGCCATTCGCATACACTTCAGTACATCCGCATGTCTCTTGTACTGGGAGTTCAGAACTGGGCCCAACACTCCACATGTGTCACACCAGTGCTGAGTAGAGAGGAATGATCACCTCCCTTAACCTGAGGTAACGCTCTTACTAATGCAGCCCAGGAGGCAGGTGGCTTTCTTTGCCACAAGGGCACATTTCTGGTTCACGTTCAACCTGCTGCCCATCAGTACCCCCAGGTCCTTTTCTGCAAAGCTGCCTTTCAGACAGTCAGCCCCCAGCCTGCACAGGAGCATGAGGTTGTACCTCCCAGATGCAGGACATTGCATCGCCCTTCGTTGAACTTATGAGATTCCTGCTGGCCCATCTCTCCAGCTTGTCAAGGTCCCTCTGAATGGCAGCACACCCATCTGGTGTAACGACCGTTCCTCCCAGTTCTGCATCGCCTGCAAACTTGCTGAGGGTGCACTCTCTGCCATTGTACAGATTACATTAGATCGAATGAATCTAGCTTCCTTCTGAAGTCCTGTCTGTCTGCTTCTTAGAACAATGACCTTACAACAAGATAAACAAGATGCACCAAATTCTAGCACAGACAGGACAAGATGTTGGTTATTGTGATGGAGTTTATTGAGGCTAAACATAGTTGGGAAGCCAGATACCCAGGCTTCCCAAGCGGGTCTCCTCAGAAGCTTATGATCATGTACGCCAGAGCTGCTGAGGCACTTTCTCTCCCTTTTTCCCCCACCCCATCGTTGTCTTCACACTGATGTCCACTTGACCAAGAGGATCTGAGTGTAAGCTACATGGCAGAAAGTCACCATGATCCTCCAAGTTGCTACATCCTGGGCCATGAATAGCATGGGTTACAACAGAGCAGACTGCAGAAGTCCTTGCTTAGACTGATTTTAATAGCTTTGGAATTGCACGCTGAGACCTCAGTAAAGCTTCCTCCTTTCAGAGACAAAAAAGTAGTTTGCATTACAAACACCTGCTCACTAAGTTTTTAATTTGAAAGGATCCAAAACATGACAATATTTCAAACATGATCAGTACAAACTTTGATGCAGTGACCTTACCGCAGAAGTGAGACGAGCAAGAATTTCAGCATTGGTTTCTGCCGTATCTTCTATTTTTTGATCAGGCCTTAAAAAAATAAAAATAAGATTTTATTATTTCTTTCATTCTGTTTCAACATCGTTTGATTCCTGGAAAGCAAGGAACTGTGTAGCCACAGGCACTAATGTAAAAGGGCTTTTGAGATTCCACATCAAAATGATGACTCCAACATGACGATAATTAATTGTGTCAGTAACGACAGAGTACACCCTTTGTCCCTTGCTGTCAAGAACTCTTTTGATTGGACTAATGTAAAACAGTGAGAGAATTCTTCAGCTATAAAAATATGATGAAGAACTGAAGAATGCAGGACTCTCTTAGCTCAGAGTTTCTTATTCGAATGCATATTTTTCTCTGCTAAAAGCGTACTCCATCAACAGCAGAGTTTTTCATCTGCCCACCTCCCAGCTTTGCTAAGGTGTGGAGCAACACCTACGGAATGCAAGCTCACATAGATAAAAGCAGACAACACCAAAATCATTATGTGACACATGAAGTTTGGCATTTAAAAAAAATACGTGAAAATGAAAAGAATACACGTAAGAAGCCTAAGTTGGCAAACTAAAGCAACGGCTGAGAACACTATTAGGCTGTCTTGACAGTTACTTACAAGACAGAGACACTTAATGCATCTTTGCGAAAGTGGGGCAGTGCAGGAAGAACCTTTCTAGAAACTGTTGTAGAAGTCTGGCCCACATGGCCACAAAAGCTACTGTGGACAGCATGTGTTAGGGCTGTGTTTTTCTTTAAAACAGTCTAATTCCTACCACTAAAACATCTGCGAGCCTTTTGGAAGGTTTATTGACAATCAGAAGAAAGATGCCAATATGATAGGGTTATTGCTATGGGAAGAAGAAAAAGAAAATGCCCTTGAGATCTTTACTTTTCATGGTACTCAAGAAGTGAGGCATGCCAGCAAACTGAGCAGACAGGCAAAACTGCAGCTGCTGTAGTAAACATAAATCCCAGGTATTAGCAGAAGCTTCTATCTTTGACTAAATTATTTAACTGCTCATATGCCTTGACGTGTTTAGGGAGAGAGCTGACAACATGTCTGGAATATGCAGCTGGTATATTGTGGTTCTTATATCCTATGTCCAAAAATTTATTTCCCTGATTAAAAAATTAAGGTCAGAAGTGTAGAATGACACATGCATTCATTTTGGGGCAAGCATATTCAGACCAAAATGGTAATTCAGATTAGAAATCATGATTATTTTCACAACTGCCTTTCCTCTTCAAAGAAAAATGTGATTTAATATTTTAACTGTTATAAACAGCCCAAAATAAATAAATTAATGCAGTTTCATTTACAAAGACTGATTTATTCAGTCTTTCTTTTTATTATTTGGAATGAGATTAAAATAACTGACCTCTTTAGATGCCTATGTTTCCCTACACACCTGGTCTCTTCTGATGTCTCAGAACCAGGCTAGGACCTGATTCTTCTAAATTGGAGGCAAAAGATAGCAGCTCAGTAGACAGAGCCACAGATGCAATCTATAAACCCAGAACAGCGTATAGCATAGCTATTTCTGTCTTGGGCCTTTATTGCTTCACTTTCTATTTAAAAATACTCCCAGTATTCATCTGCATATAAGCATCAGATACTGCTGAAACCGTTAATATACTAAAAACTACAGCCAGCTTTCCAAAATCAGAGAGGAAGAGTGTATTATGATACCCAGGCTAACAGAAAAACGTAAGACAGAATGGATACTAAGGAAAAGAATCAGGACAGATATCACCCTATTTTTTTCAGAAGGGGCCAACTAAGACCTAGTAGGGCTGGTACCAAACAGGAGCTACAAAGCCCAGGCAAACAAGCCTAATCCTTGTTTGACCCCAGCTGAGTGGTCCTTGGGCTCGGTAGCGTGTTAAGCAGAGCGAGATGCAGGGATGCTTGCCCCAGATTTCCATGCAGGCAAGTCAGGCCCAACACATTTATTACTGTACATTACGTGAAAGTAACTACAGTGCTTCCCGACCAGCTGATGGAGGAAGCAATACGGATACACCCATGGTCCTGGTCCTGGACCTCAACTGTCCAATGTAGAGCCACTACATATGTCTCTACACTGGCTTTACAATCCACCTACAATGCCAGTAAAAGACCCATGGATATCCGAGAGCTGTCTGTGTTCAGCAAAATCCTTCCAAGAACTCCATAAGGCAGTAACTAAATGAATATACCATCTTGGCTATTTGCATTAAAACCAAATTACTTTTAAGAATGGTTACTTCTCTGAAATTAATAAATTGTAAATTATTTCAGGCGATAAGATACAGAACATAGTGTAACACTTCTGAAAATGAAATAACAAGCAATATGAGATAAAGAAAAAAGGTCCCCTGTTAACTTCTCTTCAAATAATTAAAAAAAATATTATGGGATACATTTCAATATTCTAAGGTATCCAGTGCATTCTTGAAATCTTCATTAAATCTACCAGTGGTTCTGGGAATTAGGTGTTGTTATAAACACCCCCATGTACAAAGAAGGAAATCGAAGCACACGAAGATTAAACACCTGATACAAAGCCATGGCAGTCACTGGAAAAGAAGTCAGGAGGCATTGGATGAGAGCCTAAGTGATTGCTCAGGGTGGTAAGGAAGTCCATGGCACAGCTTTCAATACAGATCTTTTGTTCCCAGGCTATTGCAATATTCACTTCTTTTCTATTCAAGTAGAATTGGCTGTGATTAACAGAGTGTTTAATGACCCCAAGAGGCCTCTGGATGAGTCCCATCTCATTTGACAACATTTACAGGGTCCTGTGGAACACACATAACATTAGCCTTCAGTTCAGTCTGAGCTGCTAAAAATCTGCTATGTCCAGTCTTGTTTTTCATGGTAGATTCCCACCAATGTTATGTTTAATGTAGGGAATTTGCCAAGGTCAAAAGGCAACAGGGAGCACTTATTCAGGAACCGTAAGCATGTCTCAGGCTTCAGAACACTATTTTCATTGCAGAAGTTAGTTACTATAGTATTATTTGGTGACACTCCTAATACTGACCAGAAACAAACACAAATCCATCAAAAATCTGTACAGCAAGTTGAGACCAGGCCACGTTTACTTAACAGGGTTTCCAGAAGAGCTGCTGAAGGAAGTCCCCAGAGCAGCTGCTGCCTACTCAGGTCTACAGACTCCTTCTGGGAGAGGAGATCCGTAGTCCTCCACAGAGACCCACTGATGCACCCAGCACCAGTCCAGATGCAGTCCGGGCAAGCGCAAGGCTGCTGCCCACCAGCTGCGGAGGAGACAGAGCTTGTCTGGCTCCCGGGGCCACCAGGAGATGTCCAACGTTGCCTTCTGGTGCACAAGCAGGCGGTTGCTTCCAATTTCATCAAAAGCAGGGAATCTAATTAATAAGGTAAGAATTTCTCTGTCCCTATGTACGTACAGAATTAACGCTGTCAATACAGAGTATGAGAAAAACTAAGAAAAAATAATACAAGGATATTAAATTACAAGAAAGACTATGCTTCTAATGGTATGCAAAACAGCTTGTATATTTGAGAAAAGACAAACATGCACTGCAAGGAAGGGTTTTTAGAATTGCCCTCTTTCTTCATGAAAAAGAGTATATGGCTTTATTTAACCTGGTCAGATAACTTTAACAAACACCTCATCACATCTATTCCCTTTCAGATTGTATTTTAGCAGTGTATTATTTGCATCAGGCATGGGGAATTTTGAACCTGGAAAAGCCTCTTTTCCCTTTAATATCACAGTCCCTCAAGAGTATACCATTATTTAAAATTTGGTTCCTTCAATATATATTTTTTTAAAAAGCACCCTCACAGTTTGACAGGCAAAACCTCCAGAAAACAATTCTTCAGTGACAATGTTCCCAAAAGGAATCCAACTTCAACTAAAATTTGAATAATGTGAGCAGGAAGGAGCTGGAAATGTACATTAATGAATAATTGTTCAATTCATGTGACAGGGATCATCCTCCACTGGAAATGACAGTTGCACTAGAACAATAAAACAGCAAAGCAGACTGTAAAATAGTGGTACTCCCCAGCCAAGATCAGCATGCAGGACACATTTGTAACTCAAACCTAAAAAGTATCCAATCTATTTTCCCACCCAGCATCCTTCACATAACACGTCACTATGACCTATCTGTTCCGTCTTTTTGATTCAAAACCTTTGTACGAGTAGTCATGAACCATGAAAAATGGCCTGATTTGCAGTGATACTGAGGAAAATCCCAATTCCCACCAAAATCACTCGGATATTTAAGGGGCAGCCAAACTGCTTAGCACCAGAGTAGGCTATGTTGTGGTTTAACCCCAGCCAGCAACTCAGCACCACACAGCCGCTCACTCACTTCCCCCCCACCCAGTGGGATGGGGGAG
>JAVKLA010000073.1:10033268-10057881 GCA_034782735.1 Sagittarius serpentarius | reverse complement strand
GGGGCACAGCCTGCCTCACCGGGGTCTTCCTCACGGGCCGCGGGGGAATCTCTGCTCCGGCGCCTGGAGCACCTCCTGCCCCTCCTTCTGCACTGACCTGGGGGGCTGCGGGGTTGTTTCTCTCACATGTTCTCACTCCTCTCTGGCTGCGGCTTCTGCGCCCCAGCAACTTTTTTTCCTTCTCAAATCCGTTATCCCAGAGGCGCTACCACCGTCACTGATGGGCTCGGCCTTGGCCAGTGGCAGGTTCATCTTAAAGCCAGCTGGCATTGGCTGTATTGAACACAGGGGAAGCTTCCAGCGACTTTTAAAGAAGCCGCCCCTGTGGCCCCTCTGCTACCAAAACCTTGCCACGTAAACCCATTACAGCCATACTACGTAACAAGCAAAGTGTACTAATGAAGGCACATTTTGGTCTCCATTGGAAAGATCAAGCTGTGTCTAACTGAGATGCTGACTTCCTTACTCAGCAGAATATTGAACTGGCTCCACTACAGCAACTCCCTATGCATTTACTACAACCTGGTTAGTGTTCTAATCAAGGGCTAAAGATACTATTGAGCATGTTTTCAGTCATACCTTTTGGGGATACATTTGAATTTTCTCCTTGTTTTTAGATCTGGGATTTTGCTTTGGCCTCATCTCAACTTCAGAGGTTGACTTGCCTACAAGTTGCTTGTGCTTTGCCTCCTGCCCAAGCTGTTCCAACAACTGCTGATATTTCTGCCATTGCCAGCACTGCAGTCATGGTAGCATCAGCAATGCTCCATACATCTGCTAGCAATTTAATCACCATCATGCTCAGAAAGAAACAAAGCAAGAGTGCTTGCAGCTCCCATTCAAGTGCTTCCCTCAGCTGGGATTTAGTGCAGTGGTAGCAGCCAGCAACCTGTCTACACTAGAAGTCATGCTGTAACACTACAGAAGAGGCCACAGAAATTGTAGGAAGATAATAGTTTCAAATATGGGATGCAAATGTTTTGCCTTTCTTCTAAGAGCTTCTAATATTCCTGTGCAGTTATCAAGAAAGAAAAGCTTTGGCAAAACTAGGGAAGTAAGAAATCTTATTAATCAAGATTATTCCTTTTTCTAAATCTTTTACAGTGGGATTTATATTAAAACTAAAAAAAATGAGAAAAGGCAGAATCAGGGCTCTTCCCCGCCAGCAAATAGTTCAAGCTTCCACTCCAAGTTTTTCAAATAACTAGGTTTTTAACTGGTTGTGTTACCAAAAATTGAGCATAATGCCACATTAAGAGTTTGCAACACACAATCAAACTTTACCTGTTTTCAGTTCACAACACACTCATCAATATTTGTCTGTTCGATCAGGGCTTAATTTGCAAACATGCCCATGATCAACTCCACACTGCTGAGCAGTCCTGGAAGTATTTTTGTACACAAATATAAGAAAACAATTGTTCATAGTTTCAGGGCACTATCACTATGTCCCTGAAGACTTCAGTATAGCACATATGCATTCCAAATTGGATTACTCAGTATACTTAAAATTAAGCAAATGCTTCAGTGTTGTGCTCTGTCAGGGCTTATTCCCTAAATATAAATAGCCTGAAAAAAAAAATCTCATTTTGAAATGCACATGGTGTAGCACAGACTACCTGGTAATGAGATCGTTTCTGTTCCCTGACAGGGGGATTTCTGCAACTACTCAACACCTGAATCCTAAATTGGCTAATGTGACCACAAAGGAAATTATATATTCAGACAGATTTCCAACAAGCATTTAAGCATCCAAGCCTAAAATACTCTTTCACAAGTATTCATGCTGGAAACTTCTCACGTTCCAACCGTGAGAGACAGCGTATGGGAAAGGATCACAAATAAAGCTGAATCCAAATTCACTCCCCAAAACAATCATCTGTTTGTGCTTTTCTCTCTTTACTAATCATTCAACTCTAACAATACAGTGGCTCAGGAAAAATTACAAAAAAAAAAATCCACCAGAGGTATTTACTTAATTTCCCTCAGGCTTCTTTCCCACTCCACGCACAAATCAAAAAGTAATTATTTTTTTCCTAGACAGATTTCTTTCTCTCATTACGAACCATGACAATGATAATGCCATAACAGCAATAGAAACTACTGCAACTGTTACAACTGATGGAATGCTGTGGGGTTTTTTTTCTTCAAAAAAATTTGCTGGAGTTGCTAAAAGCAAGCAGCTATAATAATTAGCGAGTTTCCACTCCAGCCCTGATTTGAACAGGAATCCTGGAACAAAGCTGGGCTGTACCTGCCCGACACACCCTCCTCAACCTGCAACACAAGAAGGCAGCAATTTCTGCGGGAGTAAATGCTCATTTATTCCCAGTGCTTACTCATGCCCGGCAAGGAGCGGGGGAAGGGAGAGGAAATTACTGAACAATTTGGCTTATCACTTTGCCGTCTTCAAATCTTTGCATTTGACATCGCTTGCTACTGCCTAAATTATAGGGGCTTTAAGCAGAAGTAAGACATGGGTGCTGTGTTTCGCAGATGAAGTGCTACTGCTGTTTGAGGGCAGCTGGATATAGGGAGTGTTGTCATGAATCCCAATCCGTTTCCATGTGGCAGCAGATTTTTCCTCGTGGTTGCTAAGGCACAGCAAGCAGAGTTGGTTGGGAAGCCAGCTGACTTTCAGCAGATATGTTTCGTATGAAACCATAGAATACGCCTGACTTTCTGCCAAACAATATTCGTAACGAACAGCCTTCCCCCACTGCTCCTCTTCAAACCTGCTGTCAGAATTCATGGATAACGAAGACCAACCAATGGAACAGTTCTCTCCATTAATATTTATTTAAGATTAAATATAAAACTATTTATAAAGGATTCTTTATAAAGGATCTTCTATATAAACGAAAGATCTTCCCCTGATCATCTTAAACTTTGTATACTTAGGTGTAGCATAAAAATTTCAAAAAGCTGTAAAAAGAGAAATCTGTATTCAGCAGCACTCGCAATGCAGGGTTCCCAGGTGAGCCTGCAAAGCTCTCTGGAGAAACCCAAACGGGTCATTAGTGAAAAGAATCTGAAGAGTGTATTCTCACCTGTTTTCTGTACAAAAAGAACCTGCATTGAATCTGAGTAAGTTATTTCACAAAAGGGAAACCCGCAATTCACAGTTCATTCCCACCTCCCACAAAACAGAAAGGGATCTGCGAAGAAAATGGCTGCTCTTTATAAAGACAAGCAGTGCTCTTTAGGTTGAAAGACTTATTTCTGAGATGACGACAGTCAGGAAAGCAAGGTGTTTAGAAGCATTTCTCTATTTTCCAGTACCTACTAAACTAAATATGCGTGAATGGGTTTATGCTTCAAACAAAACTCTTTTTTAGTTAATCTGGCATAAGGCAGCAACTTTTAAAGTCTCCATAGCCTAGCAAGGAGTGTAATTTAGTGTGCAAGAGCCAATTTTGTTTGCAATGACCTTTTCTTTACCCCAAAGAAGTTAAGAATAGACAAGAACATCACAGAAGACAACACAGCAGGACTGGGTGGTTGCTCTCCTCCCTCCTCCCCAGTCCTACCACGGGAGAAAAGCCCTGGATAAATCCAGCCTCAGGAAGACACGAACACAGGCCCAAACCTTCTCTGTCCACATCCTATGCCTCAAGTAAAGCTGTGGCATCCTGACATGGAAGCCAACTCAGTTTGAGAGAAAGGGAGGAGTGGTGAAGTGGCAGAGGGGGATGCCTGGGTTAGAGAAACTTTATGTTCCGACGACCACTTGCCTGCCAATGATGCATTTCCACGACCAGATTACAGTACAATAACACGAGGCTGCTGACAAGCGGATCATGTCCTCCCTCCACCTCCTGCTTCACCTTCCCATCCCCACCACTCTTCTGCTTTGTGCTTCTACGCATGTCTGTGAAGCCATGTCCTGAACGAAGCTGAAGGACCGATAGTTTCAAACTGGCTTGTTAAATAACGATTCATTTATTTCCCTCCACCAGGTCACTGGGGAGCCATACAAACACGATCGAGAGCAAGGCAGGCGACAGGGGCACAGGGGAAAGCAGTGGGACGAGGAGGGAGGCAGGAAGGGACAGCTGTGCTCAGAGGAAGCACTTGTTTATGCTGAACTAAAACTATCTAAGGAATGATGGCATAAAGCGTGCCTAATAAATCCTCAGTGTCTCAGCTTTGTCAACATAAAAGGGAAGTTAATTATGCCCACAAAAAATGACAAGACAAAATTCCAAGGTGTCAGTAACGGGGAAGTTCACCTCCCACCTTCATGTTCACGTAAGTGCATCAGTTTAAGTAAAACAGAAATCCCATCTTATTTAACTCCATAGATCGGTTGTAGACTGCATGGCCTACAGCCATGGTTTACAATATAGAAACACAGCTCAAACAAGTTTTCTCTTATCTATCATATAAAAACATTATGGACATTTCCAACTCATATGCCAATACAATGTTTGCAGTGAGAGTTCATTAAATAAGAAATGAAGAAAGAATCAGAATTTTACTGCTTTTTATCATGCTTTATATAACATTAAAATATGCAGAGTACACTTAATTGACTATTCGTGTTCCTTCATTAACCTAACTTTATTGCAGCATTTGTGCTCTACTTTGCCATTTCAGCCATACCTTTCCCAATGTTACCTTAAAAGCTCCCCAGTGCATTTCACTCTTCCTGGCTGTCAGCAACATTTCACAGGAAAGCAGCATCCTCCCATTTTTTCAGTACAAACCAGGCACTGTACAGACTGTCACCATAAAAATTTAGCAATATTGTTGCATTTATTTCTGTTTAAAACTCAGCACCTAATGAACACAGTAGAAGGCCTTTGTAATCTACCATCATGTTCCTGGCCATCAGCATCTGGTTTGGTTTTGATCTGGAGGGTGGTTTTGATCTGGAGGGTAGCACACAAGAGCAGGTGGGTGGGTTTTTTTAGTGATTATTAAAATTTTGTGCAACAATTAATATTTCTATTGATGCAAGTTATAATTTAATAATACATTATTTGGAGCTTTCACAAGAATGCTTACTGGATATTTCATGCTATAACTAAAAACATGTTCCCAGTGACAGGTTACCATTTCTTTTCAGATAGATCTAAATGAAGACATCAACAAGACAGTGAAAAGAGAGATCAGGAGTAGGAAAACGCGGACTGTCTGCATACTTAAAAGCTTTTCAGAGTACCTCTGTTGGCACATTTCTTGTGTTGCCAGCAAAACACCTTCTCACAACACATTTCCAAATAAAAAAAGAAAGGAGGATGGCACATCAAGTTGGCAAAGACATTTTGCATGCCAGGCAGCCTGACTCACAAGCATGCATTAGTAAAAAGAAGTTTCATGGGGAAATTGTGTGTCAAACACAAGAGTTAATGCCCAGGCCCTGCAATTTCCTTCCTGGAGTTTTCATAACTTGACCAGACAAGGCCCTACACAACTGCCCTGGCTTTCAAGTTAGCCCTGCTCGGACCAGGGGTGGGATCAGACAATCTCCGGGAGGTCCCTTTGAACCCAAATTACTCTGTAATTCTCTCCTGCTCCATCACTCGCAGACACAATTTAATTCTGCTCCTCCAACGAGCTGCATCAGGCATGGGAGAGAAAGTCTATGGAGCTGCAGAGCAACTGGTAACACTTTTCTAGATGCACGTTGTGTTTAAAAAAGGCTCTTAAAATCACATATTTTCCTGTGAGCCTTTCACCAAAACTTCTCCCCATCACATTACCCAACATGCCAGGTCTCAACTGCTGAGAAGCCGACCTACCTCTGCTGTCAACGTTACTGCAGATAACTCTGGTGCCAAAACTCGGCCTTCAGCAACCCACATTTGTCAGAGATTAAATAGAATAGAAATTTTAAAGCAGACAATCAATTAAACAAGTGATTCATCTCACCTGTCGCTACCACCCACCCGTCATGTGGATGTAAGTTCAAATGCTCCCTCTCTGGTGTCAGGCAAAATCAGCATGGTTAGATACTTGATTTTCCCCAGCACAGGCTCAGGAGCCTTCTTGTGAACTGCCCCCATGACCCTGCTGCAAGGATGCTCACCTCTGAAGCAAGAACTGTAGCAAGCAGCAGAAGGGAAAAAATAACCAGTATTGCTGCAGCTATTTCAGTGCATACAGATGCAGGAACAAAACTTCAAATATTAGCAAATATTCAGCAAATCAGCTGTGCACGATGCTGACAATAAATAGCTAAAAATGTCAATACAAAGTATATATATATAATTGAATAAGAAAAACCATTAAACTCTTTATTTATTCAGAAGCAATTTGCAAATAAAGAATGAGTTTTATAGATTTCAATAACTAGAGTATATTTAATGTTTCAAGTACAAAAAGACAAAGTTAAAATTCAGTGCTTTGATTATGATATATGAAAATACCTCACAGTAAATTGCATCAGTTTAGTTTACTATTTGAAATATGCCTATATTTCTGGCAACCTTTTTTTTTTTTTTTTTTTGCATGAACAGCACACAAATAATCCATGAATTGCTTTACAAGCGTGCAAAGGTATGTTTTTAATGTCCCTGTTCTTTAATATCCCTGCTCTCAGAGAGCTCCACTTTTACCACTGCCTGTACAAAAGGTAGGTCGCTCCTTAGTTTCCCAAACCTTGTTCCTAGAAGTAAAGCACAGTTATTCCTTTCAGGTACAAGATGCTGAAATTCTTTACTCTTTGACTCTGAGAAACTGATTTTCTGATTTTGCAGAGACCAGCTGACCTACTGGACAAAGCACCAGACTGTTCAGCGTACCTCGGTTTTATTCCTGCACCTGGTGTGGTCGCAGCCTTCAGCAAGTCATTTCCCTTCCCGTGCAATGGGAACGGCCACGGCTACTCTGCTCTGCAAAGCACTTGGAGACCTACAGGTAAAGATCAGCTATCAGCTAAGGGCTACGAGCACCCAAGCTCTCTGCCGTATAGCCAGGGTAGCCCCACTCCGAGTTCAAATACCTCAGGACATTTAAAACACAACAAATCATGAATAAAACTACCGACTTCTGCTTTTCTTGCTTCTGAGGTTTTCAGAGAGCAGGAGCGGCCTCCAAGCTGGGTGAGCAAGCTCTGGTTAAAGAAGCTTGCGTTACAGCCTTAACAGTTTGAGAATCTGCAGCGCTGTTGTTTGTATTGGCAGCGCTCCGTTACGTGACCTCTTGGGAACAATATTAATTTCACTGACAGTAGCTCTTGGCACACGCCAGTGCCAGCCTACTAGAGACTGGATAGCAGGAGTTCTTAACCACTTCCAGAAGAACAGCTGCAATTTACTTTTCTGTAGAAAACTATTGAAGTTTAACTATTTTAGTTTCATGAAGCAGTCAAGGCCTCACCGTGCAGAGCTTAAAAAGCACTCAATATGCGAGGAAAGAAAAAAATTGTTCCCTTGGATCGCACAAGCAATTCCTTGGCAAAGGAGATCCAGGAACCCCTCACTTGCTCTCAGCAGAGCCTTAGCGCTGCTTGAAGCCGCGCTACCGGCACCTTCAAACAGTCTGCAGAATGGGATCACGCTAACCCTGATAACATCTTCTTTGTGCTTGAAAACCTTTGGTCTGGCTGCTGAAGCAGGAACAAATGAAAACTCAAGTGCACTCCATCTCCAAAGGGAGGTTTGTTAACTCTGACGTGGGGAGGGACTTGAAAAACAAGGCAGTTCAAAAGTCTCTGCCGGTGTGTCAGAAACCTCTGCGCGCCCATCATTCAATCCTGATTACTTAGCACAGAGAGTAACATGGGAAGTAGTGTGCCATAACCATTAGATATGGAATAGGATTAGAACATGAACAGGAGTTTAGCATATACGAACGACCACTAAAAGCAGCTTAGGCAAATTTAGCTTTCACTAGACCGAGAAGTTATAGAATCAGAAAATATCATAGATGCAAGACACAGATGAGCCTTGTATATTTTTGGACATGGAAAAACAGCTCAAGTGCCAAGTACCTAACAGATACGAGTTTTACTTAGTATGATAAGATCACAACCAAATAATATAAATGACATATCTTATGCAGATTAAGCTACTAAGAAAGTAAAAGATGTACTCGGCACCCCCATAAGGTCAAGGAACAATTCAGGCATCTTTAGATAGGAACCTCCTTCGTGAGCATAGGTTCAAAGAAAGAAGAATACAGTCTTTGAAGTTAGGCAAGACTTCCGCCCTAAAGAGGCAGATTTCCTTACTGATATTCTTTACCCTTAATTTTAATTACCTGCCTTTCTTCTGATATATATCTTTATTTTAATTCTTTATTCATATAACAATTGTTTGCACACATTTGATATTACTAAAGCACACGGATATGTCACATCATGTCTATGCTGCATTATTCTGAATTTACGTGCTGTAAATTTACTCTCTCGAAACTTAATTAAGTCT
The DNA here is from genome assembly GCA_034782735.1 of Sagittarius serpentarius. Lineage (NCBI taxonomy): Eukaryota > Metazoa > Chordata > Aves > Accipitriformes > Sagittariidae > Sagittarius > Sagittarius serpentarius. The sequence goes on along the minus strand of JAVKLA010000073.1, from coordinate 10,049,506 downwards.
ACAAGTCCTTATTCCTACTGCTGTGGAAGTTTGATCCCTCTGTGTGAGGGCTGGGGGTTTCTTTATCTCTGGAGATTTTCCAGCTGGTACTAGGGAGCTTTCTCATTTTGATCTGCAGTTTTAAAGGGTAGGACCTTGCTCCAACAAGAGACATTTGAAAATGTCATGAATAGAACTGGTCCTTATAAGGGTTCTCTGCATTCATCGTTTATTTTCAAGACAGCATGGGCAAGATAAGACAAGGCCTGCACAGGTGATCCCTGCACCTCTCCTTAGGCTTAGAATACAGATATTCAACAAAACTCAGTTTAAGCAAAAAGCCACAAAATTTGACAAGCTACTTTTCTGAGATTAACGTCCTCTGTGATGATACCCCACTGAAATTCATAGAAAAAGGAAGTATTAAAGTGTGTTGCACTAAACCTTTTGTGGAGAAAGCACATATGAAAAAACTATTTTAGCAGCCTAACTAACGAACCACACAAATAAATAAATCTTCCTTCAATTTGTCCCGCATCAGTCTCTTCTCCCACATGAGATCATTAATACTGGTAATTTCCCAGGCCTCAGAAAAAAAGCCTCCAGCAAAACTAAACCTCATATTTAAAGCATAAATTTCCTACCCCTTTGTTTCATTCCTTATAAGCATTAGGAGGTCTTTAAACAATTAAAAAGGCACAGGTGTTTTTTTTCTTTTATAAGAAAGGTACAAATCCTTAAATGAAAAAAAACCCTCACAATCTGAGAGTCAAAGGATTAGAAGATATTTCTATTTTTACTTTTGAATAAATTATCTGAATTAATTAACCTTTAATTGCATTTGCAACTATTATCTAGTTTTGCATCCCAACAGAAGTCCCACCATATGATGTCTATACCCTAGTCAATTCAAAGGCATATGCACAAAAAAAAAAAAGAGTGCTAGAGTCTAAATTAGCATGAAAAACATGTGTGCGGTGGAAAAAAGAAGTCCACAATATTACAGCAGTGCGGGGATCTGAGGTGAATTGTATGTTATGAAATTGAACATACATGCCTGTGTTAGATGTGTCTCTTGACAAAAAGATTGAATTCTCTGTGATTCCAACAAGATCTCTGTACATCAGGTGCTGTAAGGAAGATTGCTCCTCCAGAGGAACTGTTTGGGGGTTACATATCCCACCATGGAACAGGCCAGATGTCCACCAGATATGGGGATAGTCCAGAAAATACGTATCAGAAGATCATGCTAAGGGTTTAACTGTAGTTGGCACAGTCCAGTGAAACTATATTAAGCAGCCTTCCTACTCAACTGTTTATAAGCTTTTGGTTTTAAACAGAAGTCTTTTGGCTTGAAAGTTGTGGATGACCTTTTTAAGGCTGTTTCAAAACATACATGAGGCAGTAACCACAGCCTGCACCTGCAGAATCTGAAGTAACAACCCAGAAGAGTAACTCATCCCTCGCTGAAGACAGCAGTGGTAGCACTATAACTATTTTTAAAGAAAGGCTCATTAGAACACGTAAGAGAGAAGCAGAAGGACACATAAGCATGCTTATCAGTTGTGTGAACCGGGGCACATAAAAGAAAAGCAGAATAGCCTCTGCATTACTCACAGCCAAAGTATAGCTGACTGTATCCTGAACAAAGCAACCTCAAAGAGCCGGCAGAACAGTCTGCTGATGCCGTAGTACAATCAGAGGAAAGGACTCACACATCACTGCCTTTGTACCGGGTCACATTTCCACCACCTGAGGACAGTCAGGCCTGGCAGCCAGTGCTAAGAAAAAGTGCATTTGAGGGCCTTCTGACCACCAGGCTAAGCAGCAGCTCACGCGTTCCCTGTGCTACTTGGAGCTGCGTCCTCCTTGCCCTACCACACACACCACCGTCCAGGGCTCTTCCAGGATCCTCCTTTACTTATCCACGTAAAGCAGCAACGCAGAACTGAGCCATCTTCTTCTGCTTCACCAGACTGAGTCTTCACCCCAAGATCTTTGAAGGGGTGCTTTGTCCCATGGAAATAAAAGGACTAGAGGTAAAGACTGACCACTTTTTTTCAGGTCTAAGGGCAAAGAGAATTAGCCTTCTACCTCTTCAATACTTAGCATCATAGCCAATGCTTGCAACATCAATCACTTCAATACGCTGTTATCCTTCCACTTGCCCACTGTACCCTGGTTACCAGCCCACCCAGATTTAAAAGTCAGTAATAAATATAATTTTAAGTCAGCAAATATTTTCTGGCCTATGCAAAGCAGGAGGCAGGAGAGAGAGGCGAGGGCAGGGAGAGGTGGGGCACTGCTGTCTTTAAAAGTTGGTTTTAAGCAATATGCTCGTGGAAGATACTAATTTGTTAGAGAATTTAGACAGAAATCAGGGAAGCAAAATGATCCAAAAGATTAATATACTGCAGTATTCCCCACCGCAGTGACTGATCTGTCAGACACTAGCAGAGACGCTCTACCTGTGTTTCGACAGGCACTAACAAAAAGCAAGATGTCAGTGACATCCTAACCGCCTGCTGTGATGCTCAGTCTGCCCTCATCAGTTCACCACGGAGGGCTGGGCCAGCCTGGACGCCCTACCAAAGTAGGTAATACCGGTTCAGGCTCTTCCAGCCCCTTCTCCATGACAATCTCAAGAGGCCACCCAGCTCGATAGCTCATTCTGCAGCAAGGACACCCGAGCCGTTGGTTAAACTCTGGCACCAGAGCAGATTGATGGCAAATCACCATTTACTGTAAGAAACCTTCATTTTGAGATACACTGTCTTCAAAAGCCAGTTGATTCTCACCTCGATCAACTTGCTTACTGCTCTGTCCTTTCCCACACCAGCTTTTTAGAGATGATTTCAAACCACTCCTTGTCTCAGTGAAACCACCACCACAAACCACATGGGCTTCACCAATTTCACCTAAGCCAGCCTAAGCCTATGGGATAACTTATCTATTTGGTCACCTCTCAAGTGCCAAAAATAACTGAAGTAAAATTAAACAGAGTTTCAGCACCTTCTTGGTATGTAGATATACACACAGAGGCTTCTTCAAAAAGCAAAGCTTGCAAAAAGACTAACAAAAGTTTTTTCACCTCTAATCTATTTGCTGCCTTTTCTCTATGCAATACCATAATGTCTTTTGTGGGCACTGGACACAGCAGCAGAAGTTAACCAGAAAGGACCTCTAGGATACATACCATTCCTGGTCAGTAAACCCTCGCCTTGGAATTCACCTCCTGCTCCCTCCACCAGGATATGATCAAAAGATCAGATGGGTTCATGAACAACAAAGTAATGGGAACGGGAACGCTCTGGGGTTTGGAAGATTACGCGGGAGGTTTGTTTGCATGTTTTTAGCGTGCCTCATGCTTGTTGATGTTTTTAACTTCTCCACTTGTGCCAAGAGATAACAATGACTAACTCTGGAAGGAAAAAGTCACGGTATAAAGAAACAAGCATACACATACTGAAACTGGAGTTGGCTCAGGCTGAGAAGAGGATGACTCACAGACCCTCAGTATTTAGCTTTGTTTCTAAAAGTCAGATGACACCAAGAACTGCTAAATCAAGGGATCAAGATTCAGTGTGTTTGCTTGCTTAAGTCAAATTAAAAAAAAAAAAAAATCAGGTTTCCAGTTTGGAAGTCTCACAAAATTTACCATTAGCTCTTCAGTTACAGGGGACAGTTTTTAACTCAGGTTTATAAAAAGAAATTATTATTGTCTCTGGATAGCTTCTTTGGAATTATTTTTATTACAGAATGGAAGAATGTAATGGTTCCTTATCCACTCCCACCATCCTGCCATAAATTTTCCTGCAACATGTTTTGCTATTAATAAGCAACTGAAGTAGGTCCTTTTCTACAGTCACAAAAAAATGGATTCTCAAAGAGCATAAGGTTGCATTGTTTTTAATAAGACCACAACTTTGATTTAATAGCAGTGTTGCTCTGTTAGCTACATGTGCTTACATGCAGAAGTCCACTACTGGGACATTTTGTGCCTCTACTTTTAATGAAGAGCTTTACAAAATCCAAGAACAGCTGTCTGCAATGTGACATTCTTCAAAAATCTTTGGTGATTTACCAAAATTTACTGTTAGGTAGTTTTGTTCCTAGTAGCAGTTTTGCCATAAAATTTCCTAAGCAGAAAAAAAACCCCAAACCCAAAACCACTCTTCCCCTCCCTGCTCTTTCTTCTTTCATGTATTGGACAGGTAGCTACTTCTTAACAGCATATTCTCTACTACACCACTGCAGTTTTTAAAGAAAATACTGATAGTAGCAGTAAGATATACTCTTACAGAGCCCTGCTCAGGCAAAGTTGTTGGTTACGTGTCTGTGTAGAGGCTTCCAAACAGTTGTCCGCCCACCGAACAGGAGCTTCACCAGTCATGAATATTCCTACATTCCTTAAAAGAACAGGAAAGCCTTTGATGCCGTATGTTGTAACAAGGTCAGGACTGACATGATACCAGCTGGTTTTCTTGTATGTTCAGAGACCATCTACGCATTAATACTCTGCAGTTGAACTTCCAACTTCAACAGAGGTAGCATAGACTCACCCTAACACACAAAACTCCTCCAAAGAAGCTAAAGCAGTCTTTCTTGGAGAGAGGAAATATTGTAGTTGATCAAGCAATAGTGAAGTAATGGAGGACAAGAACAGGCTTTTCATTAAGAAAAGGAAAATACAAGGATGCCCCAAAGTTACATCCTAGGCCGAATGCTGCTTAATAAAACATATTTGTGATGTCAACATCAAGATAAGCAAATTTTGCTGATAGGATTTTGGTTAGTCACAATCAGAAGTCTATAAGTAACTTCAGATGGACCTAGTCAAGGTAGGTGGGTGGACAACTCCATGTTAAATTATGTTTATCCACATCAAATGCAAAGTAACGCCCATGGAAGGAAAAAAATGCTGACAATTTACATGGTTTTGAATTAACTATATCTGCTTAAAGAAAGCAACCTGAATGGCTGTGAAGACATTTCAGTGAAGAACTAATCTGTACCACCAGGAACTCTAAAAAGATAGCAAATTGTTAGGATGAAAAGCCTACATGATGGAGAGAGCGAGGAAATTGCATGATTTATATAAATCAGCAGTGCAGTCTCATCTAGAATATTACATTCAGCGTAAGCCATCACAAGTTCAAAGGGGCATTGCAGAGTTCAAAACAAGGTAGCAAAAATGATTACAGCATGGAAAGTCATCCAGAGAGACTGGGATTGCTTGCTTTAAAAAACCAGCTGTAAAAAAGAATATATAAAAACTGACTGTAGATAAGTTGGAAGTTCCCTGTCTCATAGGAACAACAGAAGGGTCACTGAAGTTAAAGGTGGGGTATTCAAAACTGATCAAAAAGAAATGCTTTCATTAACAATAGAACAAAATGAAACATTTTTCCTTCCCCTGCAAAGTCATTATCACCAAATCCCACACACAAGCTCTGTAAATGCAAGTTCCAAGATGAGTCTGAAGCCAAAATACTAGCCAGATTCACTAAAAGGCTGGATTTGTATATGCATAACATGAAAAGCTGTAACTAGAATGGTTAATGGTAACAACACCCAACCATCAGAGTATAAGGTATCTCTGGCTATTTGAAACCAGAAAAAAAACAGTGGAGAAGGCAGACTATACAACATTTGCCCACACACTCTTGAAAGCACAAGAAAATTTCTATTTGTGGCTAATAACGTTACCTGTAAGATTAACCTTAAAACTTATGGATATAGGACTAGATGAACCATCATCGTGACCCACTACAACATGGTTTTTATCTACGCTAGCTTCCTCTGAAATCATTGTTTTGTTGTTTGTTTTTTTTTAATAAAAGCCTCAACCAGTATAATGTAAATATTTATTGCCACATTGAATTGCAAATGATCAACTAAAAAATGGGCCTTTTTAAGCAGGGCTTCAGATAATTCTCAGTTTATGCATACACCGTATGAACTGAAGACAGACATCTCAATGGAAAAAAACAAGAGACATCACTCCTGCTATTCAGCTTGGAGACTCGCTAGTTTTAATGCATGTCCTGGCAACCTAAGAGACCTATTGATTTGCAACCATTCATTCAAGTGCAGTGAAAGCCATAATTAGATAAATAGCTTCGGTAAAACTAATCTGAAACTCATTTGTTTTGGGACTGTCTGTTTAATGAGATAAAACAAGAAATTAAATATCTGCTGAATGTTGCTCTTTGTATCCTTCCACACAATAATAAAAATATAAATAAAGAGGTATTAATTTACCATTATTATTTTTTGCATATTATGTATTTTGTTCCAGCAATTGCTGTCAAAGACAATTACAAAGACACTATTTATGAATGACTATGCTCTAACAGGCTGACCAGTTTTATCAATCTCTTTTATACATGTGGATACTGAGGAATAAAGAGAACACATCTTTTAATCATTTGTAAACACTCTTCGAGCTGACAGATACAGCTTTAAGATGGTATGCATGGTACAAGTTTTTAAAGTATCAAAGTTCCTTTTTTGGACATGATTATGCCATTCTTTGTGAACATCAGTTAAATCCTGGTTAAGCTTTCAGAAACATTTATAACAATTAAATCTAGCAGGATTATTATATTTTGTTTCTTAACTATTTTTTTTCCAACAAAATGCTTAGGAAGACTACTTTAAAGAATTCCTACGGACAAATCAGTGCGAGCATGGACAGATGTTACTGTTTATCCTTTTTAGGCTGAAACACACTTAAGCTTGGGATACACTGCACCCTCACCTTTCTTCTTTGGCAGCTAACTACTAGATTCTGCTTTTGTTCCTTTAGGACTTGCATCCCCCACGAGTTTGGCCTTCCTTAACAAACATCACAAATCTCAGTTCGTCCTGCGACACCGATTCAGCAGCAGACTCACAGCCCACACCCCCAGATTTGCTTTTGCTGCCAAGAGGCTTCAGGCGCTGCAGAAATGACAAACTGCAACAAAGCACTGGATTGTACACGAGCTGGGACCCAGACCAGATCTAAGGGATTCTTTTAGCTCATTCCTTCAGCCATCCAGTAAACAACAGCTTTGCGACTTTCAGAGCTAACCATGCGTGTGCATTGTTTTTCTCCCCTTCTTTCCATATTTTAAAAATCAATTTATGCATCACTGAAGTGCATTCACCTATGGGATGAAACGGAGCATCTGCTTAACAGTGTGCAGTAGCAGTCTATGACAGCAAATGATTACCACATCCATCTGAAATTACAAAGTGTTTTAGGATCACTGGTCTAACTCTCTCAGCCAGAACTTGGACAGAAAACCACAATTAAATGCTTATCATCTTAAAAAAAAAAAAAAACAAAAACAAAACAAAACAAAAACTAAACCAAAACCCAAACACCTGCTCTCCCTCCCTCTCCCTTCCCCAAGCCACATCATAAATTCTTGATGCTCACGAGTGGTCTGGGCCTCAGTTTTCTGTTGTTTGGTTTTTTTTGTTGTTGGGGTTTTTTAGGGTTTTTTCATCCCAAATGCAGTACTTCCTCTGGTTCACTGCCCCTCAATACTGACCTGCAGACTGCAAACCATCTACTGCATCACAAAGGGCATGATTTGACATATATTTCTTTCACCAGTGGTACCATTTCAAGCAGTCACTGCCCCTTGCTTAGTGCTGCTTGTTCCACAGTCCCAGAGATGATGCAGACATGCACACAACCTGCAGAGATGCTCAGAAGGGCCAGCTGCAGCAGAAGCTACCGGCAGGTCACAATAAAGCACACGCATATAAAACCCACTCCATGATTAAGCAACAAGACTGCTGGAGAGGCTCTGGACTATTTCTTTCCTTACTGCTCTAACTCACGTAGCGCACGTGTGTCTCAGTCATATAAAGACTTAGGTATGAGGTTCAGGAAGCAAGGAAAGAAAGGCAGCTCCCCCAAATCAAGGGAAAAAAAGAAAGTTGCATTCCTCACAATCAATCTTTTAAAAAAGGCAAACTAGAAATCATCCAGCATTTTAAGCTTTAATGGGTTAATTCAGTTCTAAAACTGAAGGCAAAAAATCCTTACTGATGCCATGAAAACAGCTCTACTGGTATTTATATAGACTGAAGGGTTTTTCCCCCCCTCAGTCAGCAGAATATTTTCTTTTTGCACTGTAAGAAGTATATTGCCTTTTTATCAGTTAGCCTGCTGTGTCCTCTTCAGGAAAAGATCTTGTGAAAAATTAATTCATCAAAGAAAACTGTATACTGTAGGATTTAAATATTAATAATTGACCCTAGCTTAATACAACAGCCATAAGCAGATCATTTTACAAGGTCAGACTAACCCAAGCCAAACCATAAGTTAACTGAGATAAAAGACATAGTGACAATTATGAATAGCTGCTACCTTTTACACCTGGAACTTGGAAATATTCAGATCCTGCTTCCATGGCTTTTAACTTCAGAGCCCCAATGACTTCATTTTTACCCTTAAACTTTTGCCAAAAGCACAGATATAATGAAAAATGTTTAAATCAAGAGGTGTCATGGATAAAGTTTATACAGCAGATCCTAAAAGCCAACCTAAAATATTCCACTGAAACGGGTCCATGCATATGAACCCTACAAGATCTGCAAGGCAGCCTTATCTGGGGAAAAAAGTGTTTAGGAGTTTGTGCACGGAGAGCAGAGCAGGGTATGGATGGCCCAGCTAAGCCAGCCCTGAGGGACTACAGAAGAACAGGGCACTCTCGCCCTGTCCAGAGTTGCAAGGTGTCCCGTGTTATCTTCAGTCCTACAGCACCATACTGAGCCCCAACCAACGCTAAGGCTCCTTTTCTAAGCATTAATATGAATCCCTAATATAGGATGGCTCACATCCCAAGGAGATGACAGTGTGACCAGGCCTACAGCACCTGGGTGCCCGGTGATCAGGCACAGAAACGCGGCCAGAGGTTTCTCTAGAGCCTCGAGTAGTTCAGCAGAGCCAGACCAGAAGCCCGCGTACGGAGCCCCACGGCTTCACAGGCCAGCGAGGTCAGAAGCCAGGGGCGGACGGGAGCACGGCAGCTATTGCTGAATAAGCAAGTTACATAGTATAAAGTTATACAGTATAAGTATAAAGTTACATAGTATACATATAAAGAACAAGCACCTTCCTTTCCCATACGTGAAATATTACTTTAATTGTTATATATTAAGGATAAATCTGTTTTATTGCAATGGCGTTCCGTGAGCTAGGTTGGAAAGAAGGCATATACCGCTTTCCTTTTTTTTTTTTCTTTTCCCCTATTAAAAAGCTATCGCCGTCTGTTTTCAGCACTTTCATCAGCATAAAAATGCACAGCTTGTTTTGCAATTTCCTCACGGCGCAAATGGCATTCAAACCACTGGGGCCATACAAGTAACAACAGCTGAATACGAACCTTAACAGAGGTTGTCATAATTGTACAGTGCGGCGTTGTTCATTCATCCTGGCGGCTGGGAAATCTAGCGTGAATTAACCAATAATGCAGGTTTGCAACCAACCAAATTAAAGTATATAATTCCACAAAGTGAATTTTGTTTACTTCCCTTTACATATGTAACTAAGGGGACAATCAGCTCACATCCAAATCGAGCCTTTCATCAAGATGTAACACTAGCAGAAATTTTGCAAAAACTCAAATACATTCCTTTTAATTCCAATGGCGTTGATCTTAATTCCTACATAGATTTCCTGGATAGGTTTCCCAGCCACACATGGCAGCACCGCACCTGAGGATCTGCAGGCTACGTCCCTTAGAAACAGGAGCAAAACCAAAAGTGAAAGTAGCGAGATCCTTGTTCAACCAGAATTACAAAAAAGATGCGGGGCTGATCAATATTTTCTTTCAGAGTCCCTAACTGAAGGTATTATTACTAACACAAGAAAAGCAGCACTGAAAGACTGAGCATGGGCAAAAGTAACTCAGGGTATTTTCAGCTTGAGCTCCATCTGCAGTGTGGGCAAGGGGTTAAAGCCAAGACCGTGTTTTATAGCAGCCGAGGACGGGTCAAAGAGGGACTTACCAGGATATGCTCTGGCCAAAACAGAGAAAGGAAACAGAACCCGTCCCACAGCTTAGAGCAAGCTGCTGCATTTTTTCTGTGTCAAGGGGTCGGGGTTGGGTTTATGCACCTTCCACGAGCAGGAGCCACATGACGGCACCTCTGCCCCACGTGCTGGCAGCGGCACCTGCTAGTGCTGCCCCTGGGCCTTCCCAGGGATGCTGGAAAGCAGCTGAGACGTCCTCAGCCCAGGCACTGCCAGCCCCACACCCCGTGCTGGTGTAAGGCCACAGGCAGTGGGCATCATGCTGGCAGCCAGCCTCAGGGAGAAGAACAGCTCTGCGTTCTGCAAAACTCACTAGGTTACTTCCTAGGCCAGAAGAGTGCGTTTGCCTTCCATTTCATTCAACTGTAGTTAATCAAACGCAGGCATAATTTCTCGGATGTCAAAACACACAGGCTAATTAAGAAGTATTCTCAATTTAGTAATTCACTGAACACTGACTATGAAACAAATTATTATGCAAATAAACACAAGAGACACTGAAATTCCCCATCAGCTACTGTGGTCACTGTCGCTAAGCTATTTTACTCGTTACTCAATACTTCACGTGTCACCAGTCACAGACCTGACAAGTTAAAGGATACTGTGAAAGACGATTATCTTAATCAAATACATTTAGCAGGAATACATAATAAGCCTGATTACAATAGGAAAAATTCAAGACTACTTACCACGACTATTTTTAGTCACATAATAACTGCCAAAGTGATGGGGGTATTAAGTTACTGAGTAGAACCTCTGTGGCAGGCTTTAAAGCAAAATGTCACCAATATCAATCAGCCTACTTTGATAATACTTCTGACAGTAAAACTTTTGATTCACTGAGCCAATCCAGTATTTTTGTGTGCTGATTTGAGCCAGTACAGCATCTACACACCAAAACACCATGTCTTTTTAGTGCAGAAGCTCCAAAATTAAAGCCTCTATAGCATACATAAACATAGATACCAGAGCAATTGCTCTCTTGATTTTTTTTTCTCCTCCTCATTAACAACATTGGTGAAATGAGCATAAAGGTGCTAATGAAATGTGTTGATGGCACAAAATTGGAGGCATTGTCAAAATAAATGCAAACAGAATGGTGTACAGGAATATTAGGTGACTTCCAGAACTGGAATATTAGGAAAAGAGTGTAATTCAGCAGCAGGAAATAGAAGGTCACTCAGGCACTGCTAAGATGAGGAGCTGCCAACAAGGATATGGACTGCTATAAATGTCAGTTGTTGGTGGGAATATTTCCCGAGCACAAGGCAGATCTATATGCTTGGCTCAATCAAAATGTAACTATCAACCACCACCATAATGTAGCCATGGAAAGAAAGACTGGAAATTCTGCGTATTTCCAGCAGGGAATCTCTTAACGTCCTGGCAAAACCTCATTTACAACACTATGGTTTCCCCAATCACAGGATGAATTGATTAGAGGAGAGTAACTTGAATGACATAAGCAACTGAAAGCTTCTCACAAGAGAAGAATAAAAGTTTAGCAAAATGTAGGCTGAGAGATTCAGATACTTCATTTAATTAAAACAGATTGCATACAATTTGATTTTTTTCCCGTGCCAAAGAAGAGTTGTCTCCAACAGCATGACAACTGCCAGTGCCAGAATATATGATGGATATCTCTAATACGCTCCAACCCTCCAGCTATTTTCAGCTCAGGAACCTTCTGTGCCTGATGAGGATTATGTACGTTCAATACAGTTCTCTTCCATGAACTTTTCCAGTCACACCCTGAACTCATGTAAACTTCTAGCATCCATACCATAACTCCTGTGGTTTATTTTCAACCTGTAACCCTACAGTCAGTTTACATCCTGACATACACATACAGCAAAGTTGTCACTCAAAACAGAGCTAAGGTGAAGACAGTCTGAGACCATTTGCCTGGCCGAAGACCTCTAGGAACCTCACAAAAGACATTACAGGGTCTCAGAGGAGAAAATAGTCATGGTATCTCTTCAACTTCCAGCAAGCCAAAAGGCACGTCACATGGCGAAGGTTTGCACAGGCCAGCGAGACCTTGCACAGTTATCAGAGTAGTGGGGTTTGACACCATGACGTCCAAAAGGTTTTCCAGCTCCACCACTGTGACAAAGAGCAACATCCATGCTCATGTATAACAACAGTATTTTGCTTGTGTGTAAATGTGAACCTAGAAAGCTGAAGAGGTCACTAAAAATGTGTGCGTGTGTGTGTGTGCGTGCGCGCGCGTGCAAGGTAATTCCTCCTCCAACATCTGAGTGCTTCCCTGGTCTCTCAGGAGGCACTCAGGACCGGCATTAGCTCCATTAAGAGTGCAGCTGAGTGTGGGGAAAAGGATTTTTGGCGTGATGGAGTGACTGCTGCACTGATGCGCCTGCAGGACCTCGCCGCTGGCATTCCCGGTGCTTCCAGGAGCAGGGACCCATATTTCATCACTAATTACAAGAAAAAGGGGAGGAGAGGAAGACATCTTTGGCAAGGACCAGGAAGAACAGCAAAGACAGTTCATAACCAAAATACTCGTGCTTACTACATGTACGCTTAACACGTACCTCAAGGAGGTGAACTGGGAAACAGAAGGGTCCCACTTTCCAAAGATTTTGAGAAAGCACATGGCAGAGGGGAACGGCTCCACAGGGCACAGCAACCCACCGCAACAGATCCTTCCTCTGCCTCTGCACAAGCTCTGACACACACACACACACACAGGTGCACACAATTACCACAGCAAAAGATTAGATCGTTTTCTGCTGGTTTATCCAGCAGAAACAAAGCAGCACCAAGCAGAGGATGAGGAGTAAAACCCAAACCTTGCAGCTCACTGTGCAATGGCAGCCTAACCCCCAGTGCCGTCTCAGACATCTGTGCCGCACCTGCCATAAGACCGAATTTAAGAAAAAACACCGTCAGGGACAAGGCCAACATCCCGTTCAAAGTTCAGGAGCTTTAAAAAAAGCATTGGGCTTCCCTAGCCAAGGAACTGGAGGTTAGTTTTATCTAAATGCTGAAGCAGTAGAGTGTATTGGTATTTACCTGGCTCCACAGCACACAAACATGCAAGCAGGACGGTTACTGCAGCTTTTCTACAAGGTGTTTTTCCACCTGTGAGTTCTTTACGTCTATTAAAATGGGATATATCCCGACACAGAAAACCAAAAAACCCCACTTGTACTCCAGTTTTTGGGTTCACCGAACTGAGAGGGAAATGCTTATTTTGTTACACTACATTTTCAATTATCCCCGTCTCTGGTCACAGTTTTCAGATAGTCTAGTGCCATGGGCCAAGGACTGAGAGGCCCAAACAGATTTAAAAAATTTATTCCACCTCATATTGGTTTGCAAAATATATTCAATTTTTTTTTTTGTATACTACCCTCTACTATGCAATGCTTTCCTCCCCTCCTCCCGCCCCCCGCCCCCGCACAGGAAGTATTTGAACAGCATGCAGTGAAGTACATCCTTAAAACAATTATAGCACCCTTAACACTTCCATTATACTTTATTATCCGTAGTCCCCAAGCATGCACATATGCAGATTATCCCTGCTTTATAGATGAGGAAGCAAACTGCACTGCAGGCGACCCCTCAGCAAGTCAGCATCAGAAGCAAACCCCCTGCCGAGGGGGTCATAATATTTTTCTAGGAAATTAAACAAGCCAGAATTTCAGCTGGTCAGCATTTACTTGAAAACAGCTCACCTAAGTGAGCAACATTCCTGATGAAACCAGCTGGACAAATAAGACTCTCAGCTTGGCATTTGAACAAACAAAAAGGCACAAAGAAAAAGTCACTGGAGAGGAAGATCAGACTAAATTTTTTTTTTCTTTTCAAAGGGACAGGGGGAATGGAGATTTCATAAGCAAACAAAACCCTCCAAAAATTAACTTTGGATTAACTTTAAATATTTTGTTGAGGTGGAAGAAAAAGGAATCTTTGTTTCATATTTGTGTTACTCAATCTTTCTCCAACTTTTTAAAGCCTTGTTTAATTTAAAAGTCATGTTTAAGAGGGAAAGTATAAAAAAATGCTGCATTTTATTATTCTAACATGTCCCTTCCCTCTCCCAAATACTGTCATTTTCAGGGTTGAAGTTATTCTCCACATTAAACGGAAATATGTGAAAAGTGTCGTGCCCCTAAAATTCCATTTCTGGGGGGAAAAGGCACATGCACGAAGTGGACAGGAATCAACACAGGGCACTACTAACGGAGCCAGACTGCTCCCTGCAGAATCGCACGTGTGGGAGAGACCCTCATGCACCCCAGGTGCCCACCTTGTTTCCAAAGGGAACAAGTGACATGAACGTCACTACTGGACTCCTAGCGCTACCTGCCCCTCAGAACACCCCGCGAGGCACCTGCGTGGCTGAATAATTCCAGCTGCAGGAGAATCTTTGCAAACCCAGAGACAGCAGAGCACAGCACGGCAGTCCCTTTCTCCACACAGGACCAAGCCACCAGCCAGAAGGTCCTGCTGGAGCCATACAGCATCTCCACCCTGCATCACCCACTGATCCAAGATCTGCTGGGTTGACTCCAGACTGCCTTACAAACTCGCCATCCTCCCTCCAGCCTTCTTCCTACCAGGACAGCTGGTTCAAGAAAAACTTTGCAAGATGACCCACAGGCTGCTGGGAGGTGAAGCCACAGATGACATCACCACTGAATCTGTCACGCTGTGTTTGCTGGTCCATAAGGTGGTACGTCAGCAAAGACGGGCAGAGCCTCAGCTGGGACTGTATGAAGCAAGACAGGACCAAGGCTTCAGCAAGCACATCCGAGGAGCTGCACGACCCAGGAGCTACCCAAGCTTCTCACCAGCGTGTTAACTCACCCACTCCAAATATTTACAGAGTAACTGTTGTACCACTCACTTGTTAAATTCTTTCAGTAGCTGTGAGGAATAATCGTGAGGACAAACCCCAGCCTGCCCCGCATGGCATCTCCCTGAAGCGTTGTGAATTTGTTGTGCTAAAAGAGTATTTCAGACCGGCCTGCAAATGAACACCGTTACCAGCAGTGGTTCTGCACTCCTCACTGGACACTTACTCCACTTCTCTGGTAGTATGCTTTTAAAGTGGAACAACTTAAACTCAGTTCGGAAAAGGTCTCGTCTTTGTTGGAAGAAAGATATCTGTCATATCCATCCTGTTACGGCCAAGCAAGACTTGGCTCTTTAAAATTAACTGAATCCCCTTAGCTCTGTGTTCATATGGATACTTGTCAAGCAGATTACTATTTCATCCGAACAATAAAAATCATTAGGCATCTCCTTACAGACTAGTCTTTACTAGTCTGTTAAACTCACCCGAGGAAAGCAATTCATCTAGAACAGGAACTTGAATCGAAATTTTTTCTCAGAAATAGCTATTCTGCTGTAAATTTGTATACTACCCCTTAATCCTATTTATCTTCCTTGCACGTGTGTCTTCTACAAACAAAGCATTCACCCAGGAAGTTTTGTTTTCAATTCACACCCTGCTATATTTCGCAACAACTTCCCCATGCAGAAAAAGCATTTATTTACATGGGTAAAGTACTGCGTATTTGATGAGGGTACAAATATACACCATGCTGACTTCTCCCCACTAACTCTCTGCACAGGCCTTTATCAGCGCCCCAAAAACCACACAGCAGCTCGCTTGGTTCCCCACGGGAGAAACCCAACCGCATGCAGGTAAACCCAACCCCTTCATTTCCACGACTCAGACGGCGGGTTGCAGTCCGGCTCTGGCCAGCAAGTAAGGTTTGCCGCGACCTGATGGCAATCCCGCCCCTGTGACACGGCTCCAGCCACCACGGGGAGACTTCACAGGCGTGAGCGGCCGCTCACCACCGCGGTTCCCAGCGGCGGCGGCGGTGTCACGCCGACCTTCGCCGGGGCACCGCCTGCCCTGTGAAGCCGTACACCAGCCTTTCCAACCAGGAGTGAAATTTGGCTGGGGATTTCCGCGGTGCCCACCTGACCCCACGGCCTCAGTCTCCGGAGGGAGGCGAGACTGGAGGGTCCCCAGAAGGGCATTCCCGCTTCAAAAGCTGCAGGGCACGCTGACGTGCGCTGGTTTAACGCGCGTTTGCACAGGTGTCCGCGCACACCTGCGCGGCACCTCCCGTCAGACGAGAGCATGCACGGGCCCACGCAAGTTCTGCCTGCCACACGTTGGGGAAAAGGAGGGAAGAGAAGAGCCGCATGAGGGGCGCGGGGATGGGGACGGGGA
>JAVKLA010000073.1:9998403-10032432 GCA_034782735.1 Sagittarius serpentarius | reverse complement strand
GCCGCCGGCAACGCAGGCAGCCCTGAGCCCTGCCGGCCCTCCACCTCTCCCGCGCCGCCGCTCGGCTCCGGCAGTGATAAAGTGCAGGTAATGAGGAGGGTGGAGGAGGCGCGGGCGGGAAGAGGCAGAAAGTCCTGTTAACTCCTTTGCGCTCGGGGACCGCCGCCCGGGACGTGTCCCCACCTCTCCCGGTGGCCTGCGCCCAGCACAGGGCTCGTACCCACGGGGCCGACACGGGGGAGAGTGGCCAGCCCGCCCAGGGCCGGCGGGTCCGAGCTGAGGCGGGAGGGGTTCAGGCTGCTCCGAGGGCTGGGCGCTGCTGGAGGTTGTCAAGGCCAGGCTGGAGGAAGCGCCGAGCCGAGCCGAGCCGAGCCGAGCCGAGCCGAGCCTGCCCGGGCTGGAGACCTCCCAGTGTCCCCACCTGCCCGAGTCACCCGATGAGCCCCAGGGCTTATCAATAGCTGCAAGGGGTGGAGATCGTCCCTGCTCCCTTCCCAGTGGATTCCCGACTCGATCAAGTGTTTTGCCCTCCATGTCGGCATTGATACTGGAGAAACTGACCAGTGCCTCCCAGGTGAATGACTTACTTCCAGCCATTCCGGTAAACCCTGGAAGGGAATCCTCGATGCCAGAAACCAGTTCCTTTATTCCTTGTATAAGGAAGAAAGATACGTTCAAGGCACTTGTCTAGAATTCAGTACCTTGAATTATAGGGGCTTTATTTAATCTCTGGAGTCTGCCTTTTCTGCCTCAGTGGTACAGGTGTTGCTTCCTTTCTGCCAGACTCTATTCTTGTCAATTTAGATCAGAGAACTGAATGTAAGGTGGGGCTCCCCTTACATATATCTTCTGCTTCAGAGCTACAAATAAGGCTGAGCTGCTCTTCCAGGCTGAATTCACCAGTGCCTAAATGTCTTGGTAAATGACATTGTAGTCAAGCCGATCTCACAGACACATTACAGAAAGCTGTCACCCTGTCCCAGCCATGAGGTCCCACTGGCTTCAGGGACTGACCCTAGTACTCATCCAGCCCCACAGGGAACTGGCTTAACCATGAAACTAACCTTGCAGAAAAAGGAGCACTCATCCTCACTGATGTGCTCCCTAAACCAGCTCCACTGGGATCACAGAGGTACCCATGGCGGAAGGAACAGGGCAGACGTGCTCAACCTGTGTCAGGGTGCCAAGACACAGGATGGCCCCTACCAGCATCAGTGTGACACTGGGTAATCTGTCAACTGAACGCAGCAGCAGTAGGCTGGCCTTTCGCCTGCGCTGACCTGACAGCAGACTGCTGCAAAAAAGTGATCCTGCCTGCAACCCATGGATGTGTACTCCCTTCACATCCCTTACACGGGATCTGGTAACCATCTGACTCTAGTCAGCTGATCGATCTGGTGGAAAAATAACACCTCAGAAAATAATGAATTTTCCATTGGCCAGGCAGCTGAATTGATCCACCTTGTGACCACACAGTCGCAGGATCGAGGAAGGGAGAAACCTGGAAGTGAGGGAAAGCAGAACTGCTCCTTTCAGCAGCTGTCTGCCATTAAATCAGCCTAACCGCATCCTGGGCGCATGACTTCACGAGCAGCGCAAACCAGGCCAGCCCAGGTACTCGTGAAAAGGACGGGGTTTGCTCCAGCCACATTCTGCCACCACCTCCTTCCTACTGGTACCAGCAATCATTGACCATTACATGAGCCAAATCTGAAAGGTTAACTATATAAAAAAAAAATCAGCTATTTTAGCGGAGTGATAAGGCCCGTCGTACGATGCCTATTGCTGACACAAAAGACAGATAAGGGACAAGAATGTGACAGCCCTAACTTAGAAGAAAAGTGTGCTGCAGACCCCTCAATCCCAAAATGCCAGGAAGATCTGTGAGCCCCAACTGGCAACATCAACGCCAGCCCTTTTGGAAGGGCAAGTGGGATTATGCCATAAAGATGCTTTAGCCAAGGCCACGCTGCATAATCAGGCATGAGGAACACGAAGAGCACTGGCTGTTCTGTGCGATGCCTCGTGTCCCAAACAATTCTATTATTTCACTTGATTTGTGCTCTCCAACCGCCCTGCAATGTGGTTTTGACAGCTGTGTTGCCTGGCAGCCACTTTGTCACAGCTCAGGATGTAATTATGAGGAGAGGTGTATCTGCACCCAAAAGAACAATGGATCCTTAGTGTACAGACTTCACAAAAGGACCATGTTCTTTGTCCGAGTCTTTAGGCGCTGCTACAATACAAACAGCAGTAAGACAACTCAATAAAGTGTGACTAAATGTGACAGACTCGGGTATAACCAGAAGTAATTTGATTATGTTAAGAAAGGGTCAAATTATGCCAGTGCTCAGAATTTCTTGTTTGTTTTTTAAGTGAGCAAGATAAGTACAGCTTGTGAACAGTGTCGAAAGAGAAATAAATATGCTCTGCAGTGCGTTTAAAAATAATCAGCTGCCGGACAACATAATTTGGACTAACAATTGTCAGGAAAATGGATTAGATAGTAGTTAGGTCTTTCTGTTTCTGGTTTGGATCATTCCAGGTTTGGGGAAGATCATGGTAGGAATTGTTTAAAATTACATCTTATATTGCTTTTTTTGTTAAGTCACTGAAAGTTTAGCTTGGTGAATGAGTGATACCTGTTCTTCTTCCTCACAGGAAGCGGGGGGCGGGGGAGGGGACACGGAAACTAGGTCTGGTCAGGAAGTATTTGGCAATACAGTTTAATTTAAAAAAAAAACCACAAAACAATGTGCTGCACCCAAAATGTTGTGTTAAGAGCATCTTGCTTTCAGCAAACTGTCACTAAAGGGAGCGCAGGGCTCTGCAGGAACGAGGTCCCTATTCTTGGCAGGTTTGGCCCTCAGCTGACTGCGGATTTCCTGCCCCTCGCAGGCACCAGCAGTAGCACAAAAAGATATCAGATCCACTGACCATGTGCAGGCACTGGGGAACTTCCAGTTCTCCAGATTAAACACTTTTGATTTGGTCCGCTATAAAGCAAAATCAAGGAGACACTCTCCCTGGTGCTTCCAGCAAGAAATCTGGGTTTGAATATTCCTCCCACAGTACAGTCTGGACCAGGATTTGTTCTCTCGCTTGCAAGAGACTTCACATAAATATAGGAATGTTTATGTTTAAGTGGATACAGGATGGAGTACGGAGACCTGAGCAACTCTACTACAGCTTTACAGATGTGGGGCCTGGGAGTGTCCGCTTTTTTTTAATGTGTTTGTTTTTCTTTCATGGTGTAGCACAATCAAAAGAAACACAGTAAAAACAATACAAGTTGTTTCATGCCTGTATGTATTTCATGTCAGTTTTTAAGCAGATCATGGCAAAAAAAGAATTATCTGGAATCAGACATTTCCTGACAAGGCATAGTAAGATCTCATTTTGGACTTAAAAGTATTAGTTCTTGACTCTGTTGGAATAATTGATAGATGCCACTTTGGTTTTCCCTGCATGAAGTGAAGACAGGTAGTGCAGGGATAACTGCGGAGCACTGGGGTGCAGGAGGCAGGTATGGGGAAGCCATAGAGAGGCAGCGATCCCGAGCCAGCTGCCTGCAGCAGTCCCTTTTGAATACTTGCTCTCCCTGACCTGGCAGGAGGGGTTCAAAAGGCGGCCAGTTTTTTGCAGAGCAACCACACCCGCTGTACAACCAGCCAAACATCACTTCCCCTTGCCCAGGCGGTCCTGCCGGAGTGCGAACAGGGGGGTGATGCTTTTTTACCCTTTCAGAAACCGAGTCGACTTTCTCCTTCCCATCTCGTCAGAAAGCAAGCAAGCAGGTTTTTCTTCATGACGCCTCTTCTCCCATGCCGGAGGAGGCAAGCTGTGTGCTGCCCACCTCCCTGTACCATATCTGGATGAGCCCCCTTCGCGGGACTTGTCCCGTGCTCTCACAAGAGTCGTGTCCTACAAACTTTAATTTGCCAAATGTTACTCCAGGCCCAACGCATGTGAATCACAGACTGTCTCTGTCATGCTCTGAGACCCTGCCAGCTCTCAGGCTCCTGACATGGGGTAGCCTGGCCTGGCAGACATTTTATTTCTGGCTTTAAACACGCTATGTGCAATGACCCTGTAAAAGGGAAGGGCTGTGGGAGGGTTTATACCATCCTGCCGCTTTGGTACCTCACAGGAGTTTCGGGGTGCATTTCCCAGTCCCAAGAAGGGGCATGTGTACCCCTCGTCGCTTCATCTACAGCACAAGTGTGGCTGGTGACCATTCAGGCACCGTGGTGTGGGCCAGAGATACGCTGCAGAAGTCTGGGCAGCCCTCACCTTCTTCTGCTTTGGCAATTCTTCATCGGTTCATCCAACTTCAAAACAAAACCAACCTGTTCACCCGCAGAGCTGCTAGGGATCTGCTTTTTGGCTGAATCACTTGCTTCAGGCTTTTGAGTTGTTAGCTCCCTTCCACCTGATCAAAGAGTGGGATCTCAGTTGCACTGGATATCACCAACTTACTGTGGATATAAATAGCATAAATCGATTATCAGAACCATATACATCAGGGGCATGTATGTGGGTCATGCATACTTTTTTTTTTTAATCACTGATTTAGTTTCTCAAATCTTTTTTTTTTTTTAAAGAAAATTTTCAGCTGGTTTAGTACCGTGTCATCACATAGACCAAATATTCAGTGACTTAAGCTCAGAAGCACTGCTTGCAGCATTTCCGAGATGTGAAAAGCCTGCAAAATGTAACGTACGCTCAGCAACAGAAAGATAGCAAAATGGGAATGAAGGACAAGGAAGCAGGCAATCAGCACAGGGTGTGACTTGAAAGACAGCAGAACAGGAAAATAACTGCAAAAAAGAGGGAAGAGGTGAAAGATAAAGGAGATTTACGAGTAGGTGAAATACCTCAAGTAGTTTCATGATTTGTGTGACTCATAGCTGGAAAGGCTGAAGCTGCCGCTATTATTTCAGCTCCCAGTTTTCTGTTGACAGCCTGTGAAGCTCTTCACTTCAGCATCTGACCCTTTCCCCCCCGCCGCGTTGCACTAACACCTGCTTGCCCCCCTGCCCCCAGTGCCCCTTCCAGGCTTCAGAACCCGAGGCATCTTCAAATGGTTGCTCAGCCCGTGTCCTGCCCACGATTCATCCAGGGAAATGGGACACGGTGCCTGCTATTGACTCTTCAGCACTCAAAGATGAGAAGGCTCAGGAGCATCCTGAGCTGCTGGGTTTGTTGCTGCTGTTGTTTGCACAAGAATTATGGCCCTGGTCAGAGGACGGGTGGACGGGGGTGTGCAGGGTGGTGTTTGTAATCCTAAACGGCACTCTTTTTGCATTCCCTCTTGTCATTTGGTCCTGTTTAAGAGTCACAAAGTCATGATGACAAGGGCAAAACTAATGTAAATACAGCCAAAAACATTGTTTTGTGCATTGCAAAACTTCTGCTTTAATAAAAACCCAAGGAAGAACGCGTTCACTGTGGTAATTGTGATTTGCCAGAGCTAATGAACCTGACTCAACTCTTCAGTTTGATTTGTCTTTTTAAAATACTTGGAAGCCGGGGACCTTATGACCCCTCAGGGAAATTAAAACTCTTAAAGCTCTCATGTCTGGCCTTTTCTGTCAAAACAATGTTGTCATTGAGCTATTGCTCTTTCTTTTACAGGCCAAAATTAAACTCCAAAGCCAGTAAGATCCTCAATGGAGTTTGTTCAATATTTCTTTTTTTTTTTTTTAACTAAACATAGAAAACTCAAAATGACAAATCAATATCTTTTAATTAAAAATTAAAACAGAAACACATAAATGGACCCATGGAATCAGGAAGTTTTTCTGACAGCTGCAACCAAAATTCAAGTTCCTTTTTTTTTTTTAAAGTCCAATGTGAGAAGCTTTACATATATTTACAGAAGAGATTGTGTAGGAGATTTTGAAAGAGACAAATTGCAATTAGGTGCTAAAATCTCACTGAAAGTCAATGGAAAATCTCCCCTGTGTGACTGATGGTTAATCTGCATATTTATCTTTTCTTCCTTAGCTGTTAAATTCTGTATTTTTGTTTAAATTCATGCTTTCTGTTGTAATTCATCTTTTATGTTTCTTCTCCATATGTATAAGTGTGAGGATATTTTAGCCTGATTTTGTAGAAACTGGGTTTAAGACACTGTGCTGCCTCTTTGTACGTCTGAGACCTCTCTGTGAATCTTCAAACACTTAACCTCGCTGAGCACATTTGACAGAGGTATTGAAATCCAAAAACTGTTAAGTCCTTAAAAGTATTCTGAAAATAGGCAGCCAATGAAGAGCTACAGTTAATGCTTCACTGAGGTAAAAAGTGCAGCGTTTCATATGAGACCTTAGAAAATCCAGATGGGGTCTCAACCTCAAGACACAAATCCATAGAAAATCAGGCTTCATTGATCCCCCTGCTCACAGAACCACTACAGAGGTGTGTGAGAGAGAGACATGTTTCTATAGTGTACACATCCCTACAGTGTCCACTCAGCTTTCATATGAGCGAGCTACCATAATGTAACAGTAATGACTTCCTCGTATGATTATATTATCATTTGCAAAAACAGATATTTGCATATATGCGCACACATACATGCAAGGTTGCCTTTTGTTTTAAGTACAGTGTCAGTATCTCTCGCTGCCGCCATGTGAACAGACCTTAACCCTGCACAATCTCTTTGATGAAGGGAAAATACAAAACCACATGCCAAATATTTTGAGTTTTCAGCATAAACCTGGATCCATGTTGACGAGCTTTTCCCAGGGACAGTAACATCAGTAAAATATTTTCATTCCAATTTCTTGAGAGGTTGGAAAAATCAACAAAAGAATAGCGTGAGATCAATTGCCAGAAATAATATTACCATTTTAAACATGAAACCATCTCAGAACATCTTGTGAGTAATGAAATGCTTTAAAACATTTTCTTTAATTTGGTTTGTTTGTGTTGTGTTCTGGGTTTTGTTTTGTTTTGTTTTAAATGTGCCTGATTTTTCCCGCTGAATAAGAGCATCACAGCTGTTGAACAGAAGCAGCGAGGCAGACGACAGGAAGAGAAACCCACGTCCGATCGAGGGTTCAGAAGAGAGTCTCCGCTGTACGAGGGATGGTGTAGGTTTGCTCAGTGACTAGATAGGTTTCTCCGGTTTTGTCAGGGTTAACATTTCCTCCTGGTAGAGGTAGTCAAGTCCAGCCAGACTAGCACCAGCAGAGGTAATATAATAAGGCTGTGGACAAATCCGGGTGGCTTTATCCTTTCCATTTGGGTGGTGGTAGAGCAGGGAAGGCTCATTCCAGCAAGTCTGCTAGCATAAGCCAAAGGCCAGGGAGAGATTGTCTTCCACATCTGACAGTGCAGGAAGGCCAAGTGCTCTTGCAGCAAGCACGTGCCTATGGTCTAGTAAATGGCTTTTGAATGGACCCACACAAGGGCATTTTCAACTCTGTGTCCAGAGTTAGGGCTTCATGAGCCCTCGAGTCTTGCTCCAACAGCCCTTCTGGGATTCCTGACTGTTCAGTTGTCCTGTGGGACAACTGTTCAAAGGGGCTGTGGGAAAACATGACCAAAGCAATCTTGTCATTATTTTTGTAATGACCTGTTCAAGAAAGTAGTAGACAGCAGGGTCAGGGGGCTGGAAGGAGAGGTGGCTGACCAAAACAGCTCTTCCTGTGCTGAGACATCCAGTACTCCTGGAGAAAAGAAGAAATTGGCTGTGTCCTGCCTACCCCAACCTCTTCCCCCTTCAGCCTCCTCTAACTGCTTACAGACACCCCTGGAGACTTCTGAAAGGCAACAGGAGTTGGGGCGTTAAAGAAATTGGGAGAGCAAACCAGTTTGCCCTAGGACGTAAACTGGTTGGTCCAGTTGAGACCATCCATGGAAGATTATGGATGTTGGCTTGTAAAGAGGGGTGGGTTTAAGTGAGAACCTTGGCTACAGATGCTGAAAATGTTTATGATTTTTGATCTTGCTAGGTGTACTTCTGCGTAAGAACAGTACTAGCTCTGGGGTGTGCATGCATTTAGCTGTCTGAAATGTGTTTAGGTCACCTGGGAGCATCCAGAACTGTAAAACTGTGGTCTAGTCCCCTGACAAGCTGTGTCAGCAGCCATGTAAAACCTGCTGGAGCAGAGTCACAGTAAACGCACAGCATTTTTCTGGACCTATGCTCGAGAAAGACGTAAGATGAATTTTCCTTGCCCATGAGAAAAAACTGTTCCCTCTCACTGAAGCCCTGGAAAAAGACCTTTTTTTATACTTTGCCTGCAAGATATTTACAGTGTTTTCTGAGACTTGGATACACTACCATTGTAAATGATGTTATATCTGTAACTGTAATGAAATTAAATTATAAAGTCATATAAAGGTTAAGCTATTTCTAACAAAATACCAAACCAAACCAAATGAATCTAATTAACAAGTTGATATTGAACATATTAGCTTACGGACAAGCAATTCCTAAACTATCTAATGATGCATTAACCGAACAGCCCAAACAACAGCATGTATCAAAGAAAATTTAAGACATTCTGCCAACTAGAGGACTTGGCTAAACTAATACATTTGTAGCTGAGACTAATTTTTGAATTAGAGCTTCAATAATACTCTTATGGCAGCCTGCCTAGACTGTTGTGGTTAGACAACAGTAATTCTTGCCTTTTCTTCCAGTATTTTTATTCATTTGCAACACAATTTGTGAAGAATATGAGTTGAAAGACAACCCAGCATCCCACATCGCTATTAACTATAAAACCTTTAAGATAATAAAGACATATATTGTTGCCCCAACCTTGTATGTGACTGCCTCAACACAGTCAGATGTTTACAGCTAGACACTTATTTTTAAACATTGTCCTCAGCAGTGATTCTAAAAAAACCCTAACAGACATTAAAGAAGGAAACAGAAAAATATTTAATTATGTATTTGAGTTTCTGCTTCCCAATTCTTGCCAAACTGCGTTTGTCTCAGGGAGGCTGACTTGCTGTTTAATTAGACCCAGGTAGATTTCTGGTAATAATAAACTAACGGACTAGTAAACTATCTCTTACTGGCTTGCAGTGACTCATTTTCTAGTACAGTTTGGTTCTTCTGACTTTTTAGAAAAGGAGAGTAAATACCTGTTGTGAATCTTTCAAATGTTCAAGTGTCTCACTTCCCACAGTTTTTCAACAGGCTAATAAAAGGCACTTGGGGAAAAAAGGAATGTAAGTGGCTGGAGAAGGCTGATAAAAATAGGATGAAACATAGTGAGCCTCTCCAAGCTTTTATTAGGCCTGTATTACAAACCAAGAACATCTTCCTGTCAGCCTTCACTGAAGCTGCCAGTCAGTAAGTACTGATTACTGATTAAGTAATTAATGAAAAATTCTATTTTGGCAAGCAAGAATGCTGTCTGAATGGGAAGTTATTAAAACTAAACGGGTCATGTAAAATCAGACAATTTGTCCTGTGAGCTCCGCTGACAAAGCTGAGCCAACTTGGAGAATGGATGAGAATTTCTTGTTCTGTTTGAGAACTTCGAAGCACATTGGATCTCATTAAAGACCAAATAAATGCATTTCAAAATGAAGAAAAATGGAAAAGAACCAGTTCTTCATATTGATTCTTCACCTTTGAGTTTTGTTTATCTACAGCGTATCTACACGTGAACCGATCAACCAGGCCCCCTTTCCCATCAACGGAGAGAAACAAGAGTTAGTAGGTTTGGATTCAGCCACTGTGTTTTAGATGAAGCATTTCTTACAAATGACATTTTACCTCCATTGACTATAAAGTGAATTAAGGCAAGCAGCTCAAATCTAGGCAGCTGCACTGCAGATGCCTAAATTTTGCACTGGGCTTTCATTCACATTTCTGTAAAATGCAACTAAGCCAGGAGAGAACATTTACATTATCCCTGGCAATGCAGATTGATCACATGCAGTACGAGGGATTTTAAAAGTGGACTTTATAGGCTTGTTCTGCAGTCCTTCAGTTCTTACCAAAAGCTGCAGATTTCTGTTAAGAGCAGAACCCATCTATATTGCTAGTTTATTTGTTGGGTTTTTTTCTTTGCAGAGTCCAAAATCCACTGCCACTAATTCCCTGTCACTGAGTGCTCCATAATACAAATCCATACACAAAGAAGTTTGTTACATCTAACAGGAGTTGTATTGATTTCATATACATTGTACAGTACCTGTGACTGGCAGTTTATCAGTTGTCAGCTTGTTTGTGCCAAAAAAAAGTGTTTGAATAACTTCAGCCAAAGTTAACACACCTCTCAGGTGAACATATACCATACATGCCCTACACGTTCACTGTCTTCAATATCAAGTACATGCCTTAATTAAATAAACAGGATTTATCTTTTGTTACATCACAAGAAAATGATATATACTTGCCTGTAAAACTATTCGGTAGGATCCGCAAGACAGACTCTGTCTGCAACCTTTGTCCTACCTAAGTTATAGGGAAAACACTAACTTTAAGGTAAGCCATATACAAACAGGCCATTTGTTGTTTAACCTGTTCTCTGCAGATTGTGTTGCTACGGATGAATAAACAGCGCCTCGTCTGAGAACACCCTTCGGACTCACTGTGTTTTCCAGCTGGTAGGCACAACTGAGGAGAGGAGCAGTGAAGGACAGGGGAGTAAAATCACCTGTTTGCACACTGCCAGAGACTCCAGCATGCCTAAAAGAAGTCACTGATATTTTGAAGGTAGTGAAATAATTCAAACAGTTCATCCAGTTTCAACAACACTGTGGTGAGACCGCTGGAGTAAAACCACCAAATTCTTCCCTCTCTTTTCTTTAGGACTGTCACAGATAATCTCTGGCCAAGTAGCTAGTCAGGTTCTGCTCACCAGCCCAGCTATCAAGATTATGGACACCACAACCATAATTTCATTAGGACATCAGCCATAAGTCCAGAGCCTCTGACTTGGCCACAAAGACTTCAACAACCACCAAGGTTTGCTAAAATGCAAATGTCTTCTTCCCCAGAGGAAAATATGAGGGGCTTGTGGGGCATTACCACTGACACCTCTGACAATCAGCACGCTGACTGCCATACGGCTCTGTCTTCCTACCATCTACATACGCCTCCCTAGCCTTCTGGCACCGCATGTGTTCCCCTGTCAGAGGCATGGAATGTGAGTGCCAAGTGGCGGAGAATAAAAGCTGAGGCTGTCCCACACTCCCACAAAACCTTCCTGCCCACCTCCCTCCACTGTTGCTGCCAAATCTTACCCAAAGCCTTCCTGTGATTCACAGATGCTTTAATCAGTTCTGAACAGATAGATCTTGTGATCAACCAAGCACCAGAAATGCAAGGGACCATAAAAAGACACCACCATACCCAGCAGTCCATCAAGGCTCCCAGTCCCCATTTACCTTCAAACAGCACAAAGTTTTACATGATGAGGAGAGGGCATGGACCAATAATAATTTTTAATAATCCAGTTGCTTTTCCCCCATCATGGTAAGCAGGTGCCACTTGACAAAAATAGCTGCCATGGAACCCACAGGAGAAGGCTCTCCAGAGACAAAATTTGGCATGCACAGTGTCCTGGGTGCATGGGTAACAGCCTGCTATTGACTGTGGTCAACCCTTCTCCACTCTGTTCCTAAGCAAACTCACAAATAAAATAACCAAAGATGAAGTGTAGCCTTGTGTAACTGAAGCTTAATGTCTATATTCAGATCCAGGACTTGGATGTGAAACCATTTTAGTAGATGCAAAATCGCCTCTGGCTAGACAGTAAACATCCTTTCTCACACTCCTGGAACTGTCTAAAGCATTTGATGCTGCCTCAGAGACTCAGTTCCTTTTCCTGAGAAAAAAGCAAGGTCCAGGGCAACAATCTGAAACAGTCTGAGCTCTTTCTGCAGCAGAGCACTCAAAAAGCAATGAGAGAAGACTGCAGCTTTATCACAAACTTTCACACAGCTCTTCTTCAACGTGTACAAGCAATCACTAGATACAGCTGTTGGAAGACCAGGACTTAAGTTCCAAGTTGCCGCCTGGGAAGTCACTTGTATCCCCTTATGAAATCAGGACCTTGCATAGCGTCATCTAACAGTCATTCCTGGCTGGCTAGGAAACTTGTGCCTGGTAGATTATAATCTGGTTTTAGTAAATCATGCTTTGATCATCCATCATCTGACTATAGCATACACTATATGTTGGCAGGAAACTGCAAGTACTGTGAAATCCTACCAGGTATCTTCTCAGAAACACAGGCTATCACAAGCATGCCAAACTTTGCTACCACAAGAAGCCATCCTCTTGTGCACAGTTCTTCCCTCAGGAGGAACACGCAGTAAAGCACACCATGGACCTGACTCAATTTGCTCAGTAGGTTGCCAGAACTTGCAGTAGAGTTGCAGCGTAAGACCCCACGCAAGCAGGGGGAGAACATACGTATTTACGAATATGTACATCCACGCTCAGCTGAAAGACTGCAAGTGATGGCAAATTGAAATTACTTTTGAAACTGATTCCAAGACTTAATTATGCTCACAGTTAAAACTTTGCTTTTTAGAAGGATATTTATAACATGTATTTTAGTCATATAATTAAAATGTGATTCAGAACATGTAAGCCAGAGAGTCCAACTTCCCTGCATGTCCAAAGAGAAAGATATGGATACTAGCACATGGCTCAGAGCACCTAAATAGATGTGTAGAATCAGACAGTGTAAGTATCTATCTTTGCCTTCGTTAGTTTAAAACAACCTAAAGCCGTGTTCCAGTTCAGGTTTGTCACCTTCGCGTAATTACTTTTGATATAGCAAAGAAATGTTGAAGCAGAGCAAATCTGTTTGTGGATGTAGTGAGAATCATACTACTGCAACACACAATCAGCAGCACAGCTGGAACTTTAGCCCACACTTCTGCGCTGTGCTGGCTTGGGATAGGCTTAAGTACGCACTTATGCCCTGCTCAGTGGGGCCTGTAGAAACAGATTTCAGCTGTTATAACAATGCTTTTGTCTCTGGCACGCATCCGTGTGAGGGATTCCAGCTTCTCTGATTTCCTGAGTATTGCTCGTTTCCTGGAACATCTGGAAGCACCACAACTGTCTTCCCCATTTCTCTGCCGACCTGCCCTCCTGGGGAAAGGGTTCAAGTGGCTTCGTTTGATTTGCTTTTACCAGAGTTTCTCTTTTAGTTCTGAAGGGTGTAAACAACCAACCAGGCATGCTAGATAAAAGCAAACAACCCCCACCTATGCTTCATTTCTTGTCTACTGTCCCATGGCAAAACTTAGCGTTACAAAAGATCTGCCTCATGTTCACCATCTACTGGCTTCAGTGGCTACTCCTTCAGTCATAAAACTTGGTCTGCATTCTTCTTAGTAGCCATTTTCCAGTGTATCCAATGCTGTACAACTTTGGCACAACTCTACATGCTGGTCTTCAGAATGCAATGCTGCTCTCTTCTCATAGCCATGCAACGCTGGCTTATGCTGGTGTAGGCAGGGGGCCAGGAGGTGTTCAAAAGCTGCTGAGGCTCCCACGCTGCTGGCAATGGCTGTGTCCCCTCATCCCCCACCCTCGTCATTCTCCTGTTTTATCCCAGCATGAGGCTCAGGAGAAGAAACAACAGGCTGGACAGAATTATCCCAGGAGCAGAGCAGGCCCTCGAGGTCATCACGTGTAGACTACTCACTTTTCCTCCGTATCAACGCCAACACGACTGTTTCAGTTTCACATCTCACCAGTAAAATCAGGACCAGAACAATGTGGGGCTGGCTTGGCTTTCTGAGTGATGGAGCATGTGTCCTCTCTCTGCTCCTAGGTGGCATAAAGCACAATCACTGTCTTTTGTTGATGGTGTTTTGCTTTCTGAAAGACCGAATTCTACGTCCTGGCTTTCAAAAACCCAGTTCACAGCGTTCTGCATTTGCTTGCTCTAGTTAATATAGGGGCAGTAGTAAAACACCAGTCTGGGAGTCAGTGCAGGGTGACTGCTGCAGTATTTACACTCAGCCATGCAGGCTGCTTCGGTCAATACAGGAAATAGTTTTCTAACCCCTTCACATACACCTTCCTACTGGAAATTCTTTACAGGTTGTTGTTGCCCTCACCTGAGGTTTTACAAATTAATCACCAACACAAATCTGACTCTCCTCATGCATCTTTTAAACAGCCCAGCCAGAAACTGTTCGGTATTCAAGACAGTCTCAAAAGGGAGAAGAGTTAAAACCTAATCCCTCGTTGACAGGCATTTAGAAAAGCATGTTGTACTACAATGTCACCTTTGCTCTTGAGGCTGAAGTTTCTGAGAAAAATGTGCAATGAACACACTGATAATACACAGATGTACTTGCACAACATATGCACCTTGAAAGTGTGTTAAGTTGTATTTACTCTCACTTGGCTTTTTTTGGTATGTCCCTTTATGTAAACTCCCTATGTGCATCTCTATATGTGTTTGCAGTGGTATTGAGAAAGTATCTTTTGCAGTTGTATCTCTAAAACATTGAGCAGTCTACCCATTACTGCCCCTATAAACTGTCTACAGAATATATAAACACTCTGCCTTTTAGACATGCATCAATCTGGATTATGTCATTGCCATCAATTAATCTCCATTATAAGCATTTTTTTTAAAGGCTGTCCAGTGCAAAGCTTTATATAAAAAATGGTATGGATAGAGACGCTAGGTTAAAAACAACTGAGTTCCTGTAGCACAGGCAGTCCATCAGCTGAATCACAATAATTGCCCATGTGCATGTTCTTAGCATGCCCCAATTGCAAAGTAAAATGTGTTAGTTTAAACCACCGTGAAGGTGCCCGCACCCTCAAACAGTCAATAGGATGCAATGTGGCTATTCCAACTTACAGTCCACATCGTGCCTTAGAACAGGCTTAACTGTGACCTCGGTGTAGCTTAGAAGCTTCCACTGTCACATGCCAGGTAATAAAGAGCCAGAAGAACTGTTCCTTATTATCAGATTACTTTACAGAAAAAAACAGAGATCAAGAACTACCGACCAATGCTGCTTCGAGCAATGAGGCATAAGATTATCTCCACCAGCCTGGGCTGGTCAAAACAGTGAAATCTCACCATGTCATGAATTGTGAATCTTGGAAGCACGTGGTCCACCTCAGTTCTCAGCAGTTTCAGAAAGTGGTAAAGCTACCTGAAACAGAAACCTGACATTTCAAAATCTCCCATGAAACAGTTTCTTAAATTTTGGGTTCACAGTATAAAACTCTTTCATTTTGGCTACACAACCTGTTTATCAAACAGAGATGTTTTGATTTTATATTACAATAATGCTGCTACTGTTCCTGGCATCCTTTAATAAAATCCAAAACAATGCTTACTTACTCATTTAGCGAAGCAGGTTATTTGATACTATTGAAAAATCTGCCTAATATTGATAAAACAAGCAAAGTCAGGTGATTCTTTTCAACCTGATCAAAAGTTTTGGCAAAATCCAAAGGCTTCTGTGAAAATTTCTGGTTTGAAAAAAAGTATGTACTTCTGCAGGGGAAATGTCTCCTTCCTTAGTCAAACAGTGAAACTATATAGAGTGAGCAGTAAGAGTGCTTATAGTGTCTGCTAGCTACAAATACATTTGTGATGATAAAGCTCTTATCCCTGTACAAATCCATACTTTGCACGTCTTGGCTTCAGTCCCTTCACTTTAGACTTTAGTCTTTCCCACACTCTGCTTCCTCAAAGATTTCTGGAACCCCAGAGGAGATTTAAACAAGAAAAATAAACTCCTATTAGTCTTTGAGAAACACAGCTACTTTCTAAAAAAAGTCTCAAAATGGAAAGTAGGCAGAATAATCAGAATTTGATTTTATTCAGACAGCTGGTTAAATTCTGCAAGTTCTGAATATTCTGCTCCCAGTTATCTCCATGACAGGAGAGAGAAGCAGCAGCAGAATTTATGCATAGTTCAGAAATAACTAATACAAGATGGCTGAGAAGCTGGACCATTGGGTTCTGTTGTGGTTTCGGCTGCGATAGTTAACTGTCTTCCTAGTAGGTGGTACAGTGCTGTGTTTTGGGTTTAGTATGAGAAGAATGTTGATAACACCCTGATGGTTTCAGTTGTTGCTAAGTCTTGTTTTGACTAAGTAAAGGATTTTTCAGCTTCTCCTGCCCAGCCAGCAAGAAGGCTGGAGGGGCACTGGAAAGTTGGGAGGGGACACGGCCAGGACAGCTGACCCAAACCGGCCAGAGGGGTATACCATACCATGGGATGTCATGCCCAGTATATAAACTGGGGGGAGTTGGCCGGGGCAGGAGCGCTGCTCAGGCATCAGTTGGCAAGTGGTGAGCAATTGAATTGTGCATCACTCGTTTCGTATATTCCCATCCTTTTATTATTATTATCACTTTATTGTCGTTATTCGTGTCATTGCTAGGTTCTTCCTTTCTCTTCTGTTAAACTATTCTTATCCCAACCCACGAGCTTTACTTTTTTTTCCAATTCTCTCCCCCATCCCCCTGGGTGGGGGGGAAGTGAGTGAGTGGCTGCGTGGCGCCGAGTTGCTGGCCGGGGTTAAACCACGACAGGTTCAAAAGACAACGTTCAACAGTCAGTATAACTAGCACCTGGTTATGAACGGCGATACCAATGCTGGCACTCTTAAACATCTTCATCAGCAACCCGGATGGTGGGATGGAGTCCACCCTCAGCAAACGCACACATCAAACCAATGTAGTCAGCATGTGGAAGGAAACAGTTTTTCTCCCTGGTGTTTGTGAAGCCACTGTGTCCAGTTTTACATCCCCCACAACAGAAATGAGATCAAAAAACTAGAGCGAGCTCAGTGGAGGGCCACTGAGACAGCTGGGCCTGCAGCAGTTGCCCAGTGAGGCAAGGCTGAGGGAACTGGGCTTGTTCAGCCTGGAAGAGAGTTGGCTTCAGGGGGGACCTGACAGCAGCCTGGCAGGGCATTTGGGGGATTACAGAGGAGATGAGGCTCTTTCCGGAGGTGCACAGTGAAGGGACTTGAGGCAACAGAGACAAGTTTCATCAAGGGAAATTCTGACTGGATGGAAGGAAAACAATTTCACTGTGAAGGTGGTTAAGCAATGGAAGAGGTTGTCCGGAAAAAGAAGTCTGGTCTCCGTAGGGATACTCAAAATTAATTAGACAAGGCTCTGAGCAACCCAATGGAACTTTGAACCTGGCCCTGCTCTGAGCAGGGGCTAGGACCAGATCACCTTCAGAAGTCCCTTTCAACCTAAATACCTTTGTGATTCTGTGACTCTTTTCATCTATAAAATAAAATTAATTTCTACTTTAAAATGCTTTATATGAATTTGCAAAGAAAGGAAAGTGAATGCCTTGAAATGTAACCTTTTAATTCATACAGTCAGGTAAAATGAAATTATTTACGATTTAATGCAGAAGTACTACACAAGCCTTTAATCATGCAAATGACAATGATTGCTTCTCTTCTCTACAGGTTCCTAAGCTGCGCTCATCAACATAATATCTGATCAACTTCTCGTAGTGCTCTAAGCAACATGACTAACATCTGGCATGTACTTTGTTTCATGGTTACTGGCATTCTCTTCTATCTGTTTAGATCTTGACTCCTTTTGTTAGGGACATTCACATAAACAGGATGTTTCTCTTTCTGCCTGTACTGATACCACATTGATGCGAGTTCTCCTGCAATAGCCATTTTTAGCAAGGTAACATTAAAGGCTGTGATTACCAGCAAACAATATCAAACCTGCATTCAAAATAGACAAAATAAAATGGAATCTTGTCCAGATCCTGCTAGAAAAACTGCTCTCTGTCTCCACTTTATCTGAGAGCAGCAAATGTAATTTGCACAGCTGTTCTTCAGGGACTTATACAAAGGCTTGAGGCTCTGGGAAGACCTAACCTTTGTTTCTTTCTGGGCTGATTCTATCTCATTTTTATAAGGTCATAAATCAAGGCTAGAGAGAGCAAAAATATATTTGGGCTTTTGAATGCAAAATGAATAAGAATAAAGGCTGTCATTTAAAGCAAAGTCCTCCCCCTACCCCTTTTTCTTCCCAAGTGCAAGCTCCCTGCTGTACAAATCAAAAGTATGCAACTGAGATGGTGCCTAAATCTTTTATGAAACGGGCCCTTCACTTGCACTTCAATGAAGCTTGCTGTGCATTAAGATTTCTTTTAACGGCAGAAGGAAATAATTCTGCAGTTAGGGCGCAGTGCTCCTTTCTGTACCTGGTATTTGGGCTGGATATGGGGTGGATGAACTACAGAATGGAAAGAGAATTGATGTTGGTGCCTTAATGCTGTCTCCTCGTGGACCACAAGACCTGAAGGTCCCTACAGTCCTGTAAGGGTAGAAAACGTGTAGCTCTTCAGATCCATAAGGCCCCTATACATAGCGCCTGCATAGTTCTTATGCCCACACTATGTCATCTGTTCTGCAATGTCACCCATCCTGCAGCAGGCACGTGGTAGCACAGGGACAGTTAAGCAATCCAAATCTCAGGCCAAGGTGGGAAGTAAGGGTGGCCAAGGTCTGGGTTGCCCAGGGCCACAGACAGCTGCATGCCAACACTCTCCCTCAGGCAGCCCACTGAAGTACCGCTGCGAAGGGCGAAGGTACGACTGTCTTCCTCAGGTGAACGCCTCCTGGTGTTCCGTCAGTCCTCCAGTGTACTCATCTCATGGCATGAGGACTCACGAGGATTTTGACATGAGATAGTTCATGGACATGCACCAATCTGGCCAGCTGTGGAGAAGTGGATTCTCTGATGTCAGGCATGCTCCTTTCTTACTCAGCTCTCTTGCTTCTCTCCATCTGCTTTGTTGCCTGCACAAGTCCCCCCCGCTAACCACTAGGCAGATGATATACGAGTACTACCTTGTTTCCCCAAATCCTCCCTCTTGCACAATATCCTCTATACCATGGGAGGCATCTCTGCAGTTCCTCACCCTTGTGCAGACATCTGGGGGTTGAAAGAATTGCTTCACTCTTTTCTTAAGTTGTTGACATTCATATAGCCCAGGCAAGACTAACTCAGATCAATGCAGCTCACAAGGGTGTGTGCTCACAGGCGCATTAGCACCAGCCTTCAAAGCAAGCCCCTCAAGCCCAAAAACAACAAAAAAGGAGGCTTCAAAGGATACGTCTACCCCCTCCACAACATAAAGTCCCATGCTCGCTGCAAACAATAGTAACAGAAAAATCTGCCTTAACAAGAGTCAAGGAAGGCATTGAAGTAAACTCAGCTGGATTCCCTAGGAAGAACGGACTCCTCCCACATGGAAGAGATTTTTTTTTTTTTTCGAAATGGTAGGTATGTTTAATAATACAAAAGCTGTAGTACCATCGTCCAAATATTAGTTTTTATCTCTGTGCAGGCAAGCCTGGCTCTGTTCAGTCAGATCTTGATGTGCTACACACTTCCAGTGTGGAATCCTTCCCTACACATTTTTGAGTTTTATAAATACCAATGCTACCTCTAATGCACCCTTCATTGTATTATTTAGGTATAAACTCCAATTATAGGCTCTCAGGTAGGGCAGGGAAAAGCCCTCATTTCCTTATACTTTAACCTAGCATATTTTGGTGTCTCAGTTGTTGCTTTGTTTTTAGCTGGCATCAGATATGAGATATAAATTGTGCTTAGAATAATTTTTCATCATTGCTTCTTGAAGTTGCCAGTGAGTTTATTAAAACTGAAAAGGTAATACCCCATATTCTTTTATGTATGCTGTTTTCTCTCTTCCAGTTCCTTTTGTCTGAACCAGAAGTCATTTAATCTAATCAGTTTTTAAATACAAATTTAAGGAAAAATTGCACTAGAGGTTGGGGTTTCTTTGAGAACTAAACGTACAGGTGTGATAAAAATATTTAAAACATTATGTTGCAGTATGCTACCTTTCTTCCTGTGCTGTCTTTATACATTCTGTATCCTATTTTATTTCAGCCTGTTTCTCTGTGTTCAGAAGAAATAGGTAATGTGTATCAGTACTGGATGTTCCTGTGGAGGCTTGTACTGAAGCAC
The DNA here is from genome assembly GCA_034782735.1 of Sagittarius serpentarius. NCBI lineage: Eukaryota > Metazoa > Chordata > Aves > Accipitriformes > Sagittariidae > Sagittarius > Sagittarius serpentarius. The sequence continues at coordinate 10,012,465 of JAVKLA010000073.1, read as the reverse complement.
AGAGCTAAGATCAAAGTTCATTCATGATTTCTAGGTGCTACTGAAATGAAGTATTTGTTTTGCTACCGGTAATTGTTGGAGAAGTTTGTAATGAAAGAAAAGATGTTTTCTCTCTCTTTCTCGGTCTGTGTTTATTTGGAATATTACAATAAGACACAAGAAAAGCTGTTAGAAACGGCACTGAATATGTTGAATCACAATTTGTTTTAATCCTGTCTACATAGTTTCTGCCCAGTCACTGAAATCTCATTTTCTTCTCTGAAAATTAACAACAAAGAACCGCCACATAATGTTGGGAAGCTACATGGCGTAGCTGCTTCCCACAGTTACACTCTTCTTCTCGTGCTAATTTACCCCAAACTCTGACTGCACAGCTGAGGAGTGACTACCATATACATAGGCAGATGGATAGCCCCCCATATATGATTTCCGTATCTATCAGATTAAGGGCTCACTATCTGGAATGTCCTTTCCTATAATCTTGCTCGGTAAAACATCTTTCATTCTGTTCCAACTTCAAAAGTCAACAAAACGGTATCTTTTAATCTACAGTGACTGGCAGATGGCCATTACCTAGTATTTTACTTTCCTTGAGTGTAGTTTGTCAATGCTGCATCGATGCCATTCTCTCTTTGACATTAGCAGACTTGAGTTTGCAGAGTGGTGGGTTTTTTTCCCCAGAAATCACATTCCATTGTCTCTGCAATCATTGTCTATTCTTATTTTAACATAATTGCTGCTTTATTAAGCAAAGTATTTAGAAAGTTCCTCCCAAAACCTTTACACTGAGTGCTTTTAAAAAATTCAATGCTAACAGAACAATTTTTCTCCCTTCTCTCCCTTCCATCACTAGAGGAATGTTAATTAGCAGGGCTGGTTTTCTCATTTTTTTCAATCTTCTCCCCTCAAATATGTATGTGATAGTTAGACACCATACTGATGTGGGTGGCATAAGAACCAGAATAGAATAAAGAAACATTAGAACAGCACATTGCCTGCCTTAGTGAAGGTATTCGCAAGAAGAAGTTGTGGTGGGAAAGGGATGTGAAAGAGGAAGCAAAGATATGGAAGAGAATTTTTATGGTTTAGTTTGGACCCAGTCTTGCATATCTCTGCTGCTGAGGTTATACTCTATGGACTTGACCGCATAATTTCACATGGCACAGAATCATGTTAGAAGGCGACAACAGCAGAACCAAGCCAATACTGGTGCCGTGTCAAGTAAACCACGGGAGAAGGTTCACATATTCAAAATTACTGTTTCATTTCATGTAGGCAACTGAATATTGCAGCACTAACATTCACAGAATTTGCTGATGCTCTAACTGGCTGCTCAGCTTTAATTACAGGCAGACATGGCAGGAACATGCATGAAAATGAAATCTTGCTTGCAGGGGTGCTTGGAGAGCAACTGTTCCAGCAGCAGTCACTTGCAAGTGGCAGCCACCACTAGAAAGATGACACCTTTCCAAAGAAGCTGGAGCCAAGAAGCCAGTAGGATACCATGCAGTGGGAACATGGGCACAGAGAAACACATGCTTTTCCTCCATGTAACTCATTCCTAGTGGAGAGTCAAACATCACTCTGGGAGGAAGGTGTTTGAGAGGGAGATGAGGTAGCTCAAATCTGAAGGTCCATTGAGCCAGACCACTAATCTAGCATCAACACTTGGTCCGTATGCTACTGTGTACTGGCTTGCACAACAGCTTTCTCACTTGGTGCGCGTGGCTTTTACTATCTCCCTCTGCATACTACCTAGTAAATAGCTGCCATGACATTCAGTGTTTATTACAGCTTTTGACAAACTGGATCCTGGCAAACTTGAGCACAATTCCTCAGAAAAAGTAGAACTTTGCCCACTGAGGAGATTTCCTGGCCATCTCTGCAGCACCCTGCAGGGTCTGCTGGAGGGATGGGGAGAGGGAGACCCACAGCATCACAGAGCAGCTTGTAACATCGGTATGAGCTCAGATAACACCTCAGATAACTCTATTAAGAGCATACGTTATGAATATATATTCTAGACATGTACTGCAATGTACACATGCACTACGTACTCACAGTAAACAACATGGTGGGATTTCTTTGACAGACATACAGCACTGCCATCAAAAAACAGCTCCTTCCAACATGGGTGGAGGTTGCAAATAAATATCCTGTCTCACCTCAGGCATTTGACATACTGCCAATCTTGAGCAGGCATCATTATCCCCAGTGCTGCATTTCTAAAACAATTTTTTGAGAGCACATAGCCATCACGTTGACAAGGTTCACAGTTTGCACAATCACGGAACCACTGAGGCTGAAAGGGACCTTGGGAGGCACCTAGACAGCCTCCTGCTGAGGTTTCTTATGGCTTTGCCCAGTTTGGTCCCCAGCTTCTCTGGGCAACATCTTCAGTTGTAACTGTTTTCAGTTTTCCTCTTTTAAGAAAAAAAAAAAAAACCAACTTAAAAAAAGACTTTTCCATTCCAGGCAACAGAAAATCTTTTTTCTCCTGATTTGCCGAAATGGTTTCAATAGATCTAACAAGCGTCAACCAGTCAGGAGGGAATTCCAGCAGCAGTTACATAAATGCCTGAAAACAGGCATGTTTAGAGAGGGAATGCTGATGCTGAGCCATGGCTGTGTCACTACAGGTATTGCGAGACTGAAAAGAGACAGCACTACATTAGTAACTCTCATCTGAATGACCCCAGGTCAGCTCTAGTTGGATGAGATGTACATTTAAATATCTTCACATCAAAGAAAAGGGAGAAATAATTACACCTACATCCGCCACTTTCATTTTTAAATCAATTAATCCATTGTGGTTGTCGCTAACCAAAATGCTACCTCCAAAAAATTTTGCACTGCGTATGTTATAGCAGGGAGAGCAATCCCTTCCTCCTGTTGTGAAGGAACAGATCGTTCAAGACAGGAGCCTGGGCTGTGCTGAAGGCAGTTAAAATTACAGCCAGTTCCCAAAATAGATGTCAAAAGCCCAGCAGGCTCCTCTTCCCTCCATGGCTGCCCACATCGCAGGAACAGTTCCACTATCGTTACACTTGTTAGACAGCTCTTCTCCCACCTTCCTAGGCCTGAGAAGGAGACGTTACCTTCTGAACCCATTCTTAGTCAGGCCCACACATTCCCTGGTCCCCCAAACAGGCTGGGTTTAGCTTGAGAATTTAGCCCTGGAGAGTGTCCGCAAAATCGTGTCGTTAATTTGCATAGCAGAATAGAATAAAATTGGTATATGGCTCCTTTTTTATTTCCAGGCATGCACGCCGAGGAGAAACTCAGCCCTACGTGGAGAAGCAGATTTTAAGCCAGCAGCATGTGAGCACAGAGCTGGTGGAACACAGATTCCCACGTTCAGCAGATGGCAGGTGAAAAACCCCGTGCACTCATCCAGGATGGCGATAAAGAGGGAAGCTCTCCTCATCCTTCAGTGGGCACAACTTGTCTTGGCACAGTCCTCAGGCCCCACAAAACCATTCCCTCGCCCCGCCTGCAGTGTCGCAGCGGGGCTCCAGCCATGCCTTTTTGTGCAGGTAACAGCCTTCTCCTGGGTAACGGGGACACTGGGGCCTCTAGAGATATTTTGCAGCCCCCAAAGGCTCAGGAGCACTACACACCCCCGGGGACGAAGCGCCACGGAGGCGATTGCAACCTGAACCTTCCACTGTGGTCTCCTGAGTTATAATACCATGCCCACAGTCACCCCGCTGGCAAAAAATAGGTATGGATGCGGATGGCCAGAAAGAGCAGAACTTGTGAGGGTGCTTCCTGCTTTGCACGTCCTCCAAGCCTTTCACCAGCGTCGCACGGCTTGGTCTGAGGACAGAGCTGGGAGCAAGTTCTGGTGTCCCGGTCTCAAGGACACAGACCCTTCAGATGATGCAAACTCGCCTTCAACAGCAGTTTGTTGCCAGGGGAACTGCCCAATTCCTATCGCACTGCAGGAAAATCCCTCACTCTCCCCGCTCTCTTTTTCAGCGTGTTTAGAAAGTGTCAATCCTGAGGCTACCCGTACCCAGGCTTCCTCTCCCAGCTCTCCGCAAAACGCCAGTAACAATGCAATCAGGACAGTTCAGCAATCAGCGTCTTGATATAATCCTTCCTTTTTGACAGTTGGTAGGAAATAAATCACTTGCTGGAGCCTGCTGCAAATACACGGCCCAGGCACAGATAACATCCCTAAAAAAGGATGTGAAAGACAAAGACTAATCAAAGAATGTGCAGCTATCGGAGGAAGGTACTTTCTATGGCAGAGAAAATACCTCATTTTCCTGAGTATTTCCTGTGCGATTTTACCTTCATGCACACTGTAAACGTACAGCCTGGAACCCAAGAGATCTCTAGAGGTTCTGTGAATTTTCAACATCATTAAGCACAGGATTAAATGAAATTGGAAGCAAAATACAAGCTTTCCGGTGTCTAGTATATCTGTTCTTACATGAAAGTTGGGTGAGGTGAAGGAGAGAGAGAAGTGGCCAGGAGAAAGGCCATATAAAATTTTATCTTTTGACACAATCTAAATGGAGAAGCTGGAATGGAAATCAAGAATGAAACAGCAGCCTCAAAGCACTTAGGTTTAGCTTAGAAAAGGATTCTTACTCTCCAAGTATTTTTGTAGGTACTTTGCTGATGAATGAATGCATTACAATACTTGTTTTAACTTCCTCCACTGCCTCTTAGGAGAGGATGAAGCCTCATCTGATGCTGGACCAAACCACACAGAAGATCCGGATCAGTGTTTGGGAAAATACAGATTAGGGGTATTTTTTATGTTTGAAGATGAACTTTACCAATTCCTTTCTAGCTTTTAGAGGCACCTATTGGAGCTTGACACATGCATATTCACATTTAAATTCCAGTTCAGTAGGTTTAGAAATCTATCAGCAGAGTGCTCTGTTCAAAGCATGCTGCATATTGCTGAACTTTTCTGGAACATGCATTGATTTCAGAAAGGTATTTTTACTCCAACTTTTAACTGCTTCACTCTGCAATTTATCTCATCACTCCTTTAAAAAAAGCTATAGAGACTGACATCTCATTATTATTTTTTATCATCTTAGTGATGATAGCATTAGAATTCATCACCTTGAGAAGACACAGGGATATTCAAGTTGCAGGAACTTTATGTTTAAGGTTGTAATTTTGCTTCGAAGCACCATGACCTAAGACTTCAAAAAGAATTTTCCTCTGCAGTAAGGAAGGGGTGGAGGAAGAGAAAAAAACCCAGCTGTAATGTTGCAAGTTATGGTAGCTGATCTCACAGTATAAATACACCTTGGAAACTGTACCTGAATTTATCTTAGTATTTACCGAAGCCAAACCCTCTACTACCAAAGATTTAGTAACTGCAATTTGCAAATGACTGCTGAATCTTACGTCACTGACCATACTTCTTCATCATACTTTTGCTGTCGTAGCTTTTTGCACACCGTGTGTTAAAGACGAGCCGATTGAGATATTATAAAAGAATTTGGTAAGTCTTTCTGCTCCCTGGGCTCTCTGTTCTTATTCCCATCAGATGACTAATGCACAAGCAGGACAAACCGAAACCAGTCTCTAATTAGCTAAGCTAATTAGTTCCAGTAAAATACAAGACCCAAGCCTTTTCACAATTGGGGGGGGGGGGGAGTAATTTCACTTCCCACTCCTAGTTTCCCTAGTTAAAACTGATCTCATCTCCTGGTATTTACACACCTGATAGCTGCCAACATTCACACACCTTGGGGGGTTAACAGAATTAAGGAAACAGGGAAATCCACAGGCATAAAGTAGGCAGCAAATATCCAAAGGGACGCTCTCCTGCACGACTAAAACACATACACGTGTCTGTAGTTCACCTATTAGTTGTTTCTAATTCCTTTGGATGTAGAATGCATTATTCTGATATTAGTTTTGGCAAAATCAAGCCTTTATATTTTTTTTGCCTACATCAAAGACGACTGGAAGTTTGTAAAACTTGAATGTTATAAGCCTAGTTTTCATTCATTACTTAGTACTCAATTTAAAAAAAAGGCACAGAACATCTGGAAGATGAATTCTTTGGGAGTTGTCTTATCTCCAGTAATGTATGTCTGATACAGACTGTGTTATACCAGCCCTTCCCCAAGATACCTTCCACCTTCCAGTGAAAAACAGGTGGACGGACTCATGACTAGCCCAAGACTCAGTCATATCCAAGATGGCTGCCCAAGGAGAGACCCTGAACTGTACTTGGGCAGAACACCAGCAGGTGCAGCAAAGGTGGCCGGTGCCAGGACACGGAAGAGGAGCGGTGGGGAGGGAGCCTGGGAGGTACATTGCACAGGTCCCGGTGTCCCGCTGCCGAGGGAAGGCTGTGCCAGGAGAGCGGGGACTGGGCCAGACAGGGTGGGTGAGCGGACACGGACAGGAGGCGTCAGACAGAAGCTTGCTTGGTTGGTTGGCGATACCGATGATGCCTTCAGACAGGCCGGGGAAGGGAAGTTCCCAGAGCAGCTGAGCTTGTCCCCAACGGTTTCATCATCCCCTTTGTGCTCTCTGCTGCGGCTGGGTGAGGTCATTCCCCCTTCCTCTTCCTCTCCGCTTTTGTGGTGAAGTGACATCTTTGGCTCCAAACCGGACAAGGGCAGAGCAGAACCTTATGATTATTTCCTTCCCGGGGCAGGTCAGGTCTCTGTCACAGAGTGTAAGACTGCGTCTGTCGTAAGACTTTTCAAGGCCACCAGCACAGAGATGACGAAGGACCCGTGGCCACCAGTGGCGGAGGAGCTGCTGCGTTTCTGCTAAGCAGCTTAGAAAATTTTTGCGCCCAACACACCATCCCTCCAAAGAGGAAAGGGGAAAGGTGTGTTCACAAGGGAAACACTGCCCTGCAGTCAGGGGCTGTCCCCATAGTTTGAAGAGGCAGGAGGCACAGCTCTCCAGTACATGCAAGAAGCCAGCTCAGTGTTTCCTCTAGTTCCCCTGGTTTCTCTTCAAATACTCACTTGGAAATCCCATATTCCTAACACATGCGCTTCACACTCAGTAAAGAAGGCTTTACGAGAAGGGAGGTGGCAGCCCGGCTAGCTGGGAGATGTGGAGGTTAGTCCAGCAGAAACGTGCTGGTGATTTCAGGCCAGCTTTGTCCTCAGCTTGACAAAATCTTCTGCTTGTATTTAGCATAAACCCCATATTGTTTAGGTTCCCTTGGCTGGATCCGCATGTCTGTGTTTCGGACTGTGGATGTAGCACAGAGCAGATGCACAGTCCTGCGTCCATCCTCGCGGGGTACTTTTCGGTGGTGGTTGGGGAGGGGTGGCTTTGGTGGGCGTGGAACAGTTTGCTTTCAGAAGAAACTCAACCAGGTCCTGGGATCCAGGTGTGCAGAGAGGAAAATGTACTTTAAGCCTTGCTGGGAGTGCAGAAGCCCAAATGAATGACTGTGGGCATTCATCCGAAGAACCAGGCTAACTCTGCTTTGGCGTAAAGGGGCAAATTGAGTACAGTGGAGGTGCAGGGGCGCCAGCACCGACATCTTCAATCCATGGGTCCACCCTTGTCACACACACCCCAAACTGGACAACTCAGAGAAGAGGGAAATGGACAGAAATCCCTTTCTCTCCTTGTCTCTGCTTTGAGTTGTGGCCCTGACAACTTATAAAGAGCAGTTTGGGGAACCTGGCAGTGGTGCAGTTCAGGGGCAGTAAGTATGATACAGGTAAGCAGAAATTTCTGGTATACGTGGCTGTTAACCAGCCACCTTCAGTCAGTACAAATTCAGTGTAAAGCAACCAAAACAGAGTAGGGATTAGAGAGAGAAAGTAGGACCTGCTGCGTCCTGTAAATAGTGGTGCTAAGGCACTTGGGACAAACACGAAAGCCGTCATACGAAAATATAACTTCTTGAGCCAAAACAAGACCTGACAATACATTTGATACACCAGAAAGAAGCCTGCTAGAGAATTCATGATATGAGAGGCTAGGAGAAATAAGGATAAACTATAACTAGCTAATATACAATCAGAGTATGTGGTGCCGTTTGCATCCAGAAACATATTTTTAATCAATCTTCCCCATATTACACATTTATAAAGCTTTTTGAAAGCTTAGCAGTTCAGTGGTCTTTTGTAACTATAAATCATGAGGTGTGTCAGTGGCACTGCAACCCCATAAACCAAACCTCGGCTGTTAAATGAGCAGAATCCCAACCGATCTGACGGGCGATTTAACTTGTCTGGCGAAAGCCTCCAATCTGTCTTGTTCCCAAGTTATTTGGAGGTGACGGCCGATAACCGCAGCTCTGCGTGCACAGATAAAAACGTGACCCTAAGCAATCTGTAAAAAACGGATGCTCACCGAGCTGCCTTTCCTGCTGCGTGGGGGCCCATCTGCCCCTCGCCCAGCTGCGAAACCATTGCCCGGAGCAGGATGTGAAGCCGGCCCCGCAGTCGGACAGACAGGGGGGCAGGCACCCCACGACGGGCCGCGGCCATTTCCCCCCCACCCCAGACAGCTGCATCATTCGCCAGGGCCAAGGATTGTTCAGACGCCGGCAATCGGCGGGGCGATAAGGTTGCTGAGCCCCAAAGCGCTGCAGGCAGCCTTGGGGGGTTGTTCTCTGTGTTGGGCAAGGGCTGTGTGCCGGGGAGAGAACAAACCTTGCAGGCCTAGGCAGCACCCAGGAAGGACAAAAGATTCAGCCTGGAGCCAAAGCTCAGCTAAATCTAGCTGTATTTCAAGCGTCCAAGCCACTATGCTAAAATACCCGACACACTGCAGCAAACTGAGCCATTCTGAGACAAGAGACAGGATAGCTTTTCCCAAGACTGATGGTTTTCTTAGTTACTTCTTTCTTTTCTCCATTTCTGTGAGAACTCGTGGAGTTTTAAATAGCATTTAAATGGAAATGTCAAGTACTAGCAAACCACGTCATGGCACCTAACACGATGCAAAGTAAAGCTGGTTCTCCAGCATGTTGCTACGCGAAAACCCTACGGCACTGTAAGAGAAAAACAGTAATCAATAAAATACTATTGCATGTGCTGCTTAAAACAAAAGGCGGTATTCTTCAGAGAGCAGCGCTTAGAGAACAGACTTCTTCCATGAGCATGCTGGTACTCAGACCTCATTAAATGAAAGCACTATCGGATTAATTAGTTAATGTCTGGTAAGCCCTTTGAAGAAATATGGTATTGTGTATATCAGTGCCAGCTGTTATTTGTTTCAGGGGTAGTGGGGCACATTCTGTATTTGACCGTGCCAGTACAACCCCCTTTGGCTTCAACTGTGAGATCTGAATAAAGATAGGGTGTAAGATCAGGACAGAATTTGGCCTTTAAACTTTAAAAATGCTGCTTTTACCATCTGCCACCTCCTCCCGACTTTAAATTCTACCCCAAAGCAGAGAAAACAAACTTTTCTTATACAAACAAGAGGTATATTATACCTACAGAAAGTAGCTCTCTCCCTTGCCTACAATTTCCACACAAGCCAGAAAGGAGTACAAGATATTCCAAGAGGGAAGCAAACTCAAGCAGCTCCAAGACACCCAAAACATGAAAATGGCAGAAGTACTACAGAACAGCAGTATGGACAACAGGGGAGTTATTACGCTATGAAAGATGCCTACCCAGGCTACGCTGGCTCCTAACAGTTCTGCACAAAAATCAGAGTTAGACACATCTGTGCCAATGTCAAAAGATAAGACAGATAAACACTCTAAAATGCAACCCATGCAGTCCCATAAGTGTACTCGAGAGGATCGTGTTGAGGCAGGAAAATACTGGCTAGAAAGCTATCAATAAATATAAATCCTCCTAGAAAAATAATGTTGGATATCACCACTAGCCCTCCTTAGTGTTTATACCCTCCTTTAAGTCAGCCTTCACATGTTTCTTAGACAAAAAGCTGAGTGTAAATCTCTCTGGTATACCTATACAGCAGGATGCCTAAAATCTAAAATAAGTGAGGCATCCCTGAGGGATGATGGGCTTTGGGTTTGGTTTTGTCCTCCAGAGAGGTGCTGTAAGGGTGGGAACAGACAGACACCTCCTGCCAGCAAACGTCATGTCACCGGCAGTGGTGCCTGGCTGTACAATTATGCCTCTACGCTGTAGTGAGACCGGGAATTCATCTAAGAAGGACACCACCTAAGCCATCCATTTAGCATCTGCACACAGACAACATTTGGAAAGCTCAGCCCCCCGGCATTTCTGTTCAGACAACACGTGGCAGGCGTCTTTCTGGGCTTGAAGTCAGTACAGATCTCAGTTCTTTGGAGATGAAACAAATAATTATATACATATAATTATATATATAATCTCATCATAATTATAGAAGATACCTTTATATACTGCAGGTTGTCAACTGTTTACTGCTTACAGCTTGCCTATATTTGCAACACATGCCTAAATTAAGAGAATTAAATTAATTAGTATATGTTGCTAATTTTAAATGTGATCTTTAATACATTTTTAATAACCCTAAGAAAGGACAATCCTATATCAGAGAAAGAGGAACTTATTTCAAGATAAACCAGTATTGCTGATTCCAGAATAAAAGACTGGCCCTGTACAGAGTTAAGTCTGAGTATCCCGGGATTAATAATCCTGAAGGCTCTGTGCGCATGTAAATACACCTCTCTGTCCAGCCAACTGCACGATCATTCTGCAACACCTCAAAGAAAGCAAAAAAAAATATTTTTTTTGCTAACAAATCCAAAGAGTGAAACCAATCAGATAACTCAGAAAGGCCAAACTATGAAAAATAGATTTAATTACTGAACCAAAAGGTGGGACCATTCAGGAAATTGGAAGCATGGATTATTAGCTCGGGAGACACAAAAAGTCTTTCTCTTACTACGCTAACTCTCCCCATCCATTATTCATCACAAGTGCCAAATTAGACAATTTTCATGCCAGATTGCTCCTACGCAAGCCGCAGCAGCCCACCGTGCCAGCAAGGGGCCAGAGGACAGGGGCTGGTGTGGCACAGGCATGTGCTGGGGATGAGGGGCCACACCACCCTTTTTCTCGAACAGGAGCAGTTATCCCAGGTGAGCGGGGGGCTCTGGGGCACAGCACAGTAGGTCTCCTGCCTGCAGGAGCAGGGACGCGTTTTGCTTCTCCCTGAAAGATCAGCTGCGCCATTTTGGGCCCCGATACTCGCATACTATTACAAAAAGCTACTCCTTGTAGGATTTTACCGTAGGCTTCTTCATGTTCTTGCACCACTAAGATGTTTGGAGGAAACTCAGAGAGGGATAGGAGCTAAATAAAGGAAGACGACAGATTAAAAGGCTCCAAGGATACTTTACTATTCTGTCAGATAAAGGCACATCCTGACATTGTGCCTTCTACATGCCCCATCATCTTTACTCTGCCCCTATGGCCTTGGGAGTTGCTTGCCCCATATTTCCACTGGTGCCTGCAGCCCCTGCTCCCTCCCTCTCCGAGCAGCTATCGTTCTCTTTCTCCCCTGCAAAGGACTTGCAATTCCCCTCCTTCATTACCTTTCTCTTTCTTCTTTTCTTCCTCTTCCAGAGTATCATTTTTTTAAAGTCTGTCCTGGGAGGCTGGGAAGAACTGAGACTGTATCCGTGTATATGTACACGTGTGTGTGCGTGTACAGGTTTGTAACATTCCCCCGCTCTCAGGAGCAGCAGAAATGCATTGTCCTTCCCTGCAGTCCGAGAGGGTAAGGAGTGGAAGAGCACACAGCCTTGGGGACGTGCAAGGTCCCACGACTGGGGCAGGGGAGCAGCAGTGGTTGGGGTCAGAAGCCCCTGGTGAATCCACCCCAGCATCCCAACAAGTCCCATGTCCTGCAGTGTCAGTCTGCAGCCCATTGCCTTGGATGGCAGCAGCCTGGGAAATAAGCCGGGCAGGACACACGTAGGCCAGCCTGTTTCTTTGCCACTGATGTTTCAGAATCGGCATTTCCCATATAATTTTAGTTTGCTTTACCAGTTGATCCCTAGAGCAGGGGGAAATTCTGTTTTTTCTCTTAACACTGTTATACAATATTGTGTTGAACTGCATACATACAGCCAGAGGGAAAACTAGGCTTAGCGAGTACTTCTTGGCAATCAGTTTTTAAACAGATGTTCAGCTGTCGTAAGATGCATTGTGGTAGTGGGCTGGGCGCTAGTACAATGCCCAGCCAAGGATGTAGTGACAATTGTACAGGATTAATTAAACTTCCTGAATGACCTCACTTAAAGGCTCTGCAGAGACCAGATAAGAATCACACAGCTTAGCCAAGAGCCTTAAAAGGGAAAGGAAAGGGAGGGAAAAGGACTTTCCGTAAATGTGCACTTCTTTCTCCGGTTCGGGTTGTGGAGCAACACCTGCGGGGCCTGGCAGAGAGGGGAGCACTGCTGCTGCTCTCGCTCAGTTTAAACAAAGAGAGCCAAATGGGTCAGACATGCAAGCAGACAGCCGCTGGCAGCCCTGGGACCTCACAGCAGCAAGCTCCCTCTTCCCGCTTCCCCAGGAGCTCTGCTGCCCTCGTCCCTTGTCGCACTGAATTTACACAGCACTTTCCATCCATTCCAGCATCCCAGGGCATGGAAAGACCCGCCAACACAAAGCTAGGGGCACTATGCTGCAAATAATGTAATTTCCTAGCTCGCTCCCTCAATCCTCTGATCATCCACACCTCACAAATGCATCAAATGCTGGCTCAGTCCAGCTGACAATACACCATCCCACAGTCTGAAAGCATGAAAGAAACCATAACAAATTTGTCTCCTTCCTCCTATATCAATCTTCCAACACTACCATAGCTGGCTTTGCAACCTGAAAACACCCCACAAATGCCCACTTGACACTTTGCAGGATACACAAGCTGTGCAGCACGGTGGCACGCTACCAAAACAGCATCTGGCAGGCTGTGGTGCAGCACTCACTCAGGCACTCTCAGCTGCAAAGGTACTGCAATATAATGACATCTTGGGTCATGAAGGAAACAGATACTAGGGAGCTAAGCAGGGCCAGGACATGAACTTGAGCAGGGCCAGTACTGTTGAATTTTCAATAGGCTCCCTGGCCTGGTTGTGTCTCCCAGGCAATGCCCAGGCTCACTTCAGGGGACACTGTGATGTACTGACTATTCTGAAGAGAGAAGATGGGCAAGGCTACCTTGTTCTGGAGCAAAACAGCTCATCCATTGCTGTGCAGCATCCCCTTGGGATGGCCAGGACATGGCCCATTTTACTTGCTCCTCAGGGTGACCCTGTGAGGCGCAGACATGTCCCCTGGTGCTGTTCTCTGGATGTGAGCCACTTCATACGCCTTCACCTGGGAACAAGGGATTGGTCCTGGGGGCAGAGGCCTTTAGCAGCGTAGATGTAGCCAAAGGTATTCAAGTGATCAGCTTCCTTTGATTTCACACAAGCACCTTAAAAAACAGAGGCTGAGTTTTACCATAATGCTGAGAGCATGATTACCTGTCACGGTTAACATCATGCTCCACTGGGATGGTCCTGCTCTCCACCACCTTCACATCAGTTTTGGTGGCTCTGTTTTCCACCACACCAATCAACTTACCAAACAAGGGCATGATCCTTAGGTGCCTGGCTAGGGAAGCAGTGTGGCATGCAGCCAAAGATGGTGTGAAGGAGAAAGGAGATGCTCCTTTCCACAGCAGGCAGCAGATGGGTTGTCTTAGATGTAAAAAGTACTACTGGAAAAGTAAGTGAGATTTGCAGTTCCGACAAAATAACATGGCTGCTTGTGGTGGGTTGACCCTGGCTGATGCCAGGTGCCCACCAAAGCCATTCTATCACTCCCCTCCTCAGCTGGACAGGGGAGAGAAAATACAACAAAGAGCTTATGGGTCAAGATAAGGACAGGGAGAGATCATCCTCCAATTACCATCACGGGCAAAACAGACTCGATTTGGGGAAAATGAACTTAATTTATTAACAATCAAAACAGAGTAGGGTGGTCATAAAAAACCCCACATCTTAAAACACCTTCCCTCCACTCCTCCCTCCTTCCTGGGCTCAACTCCACTCCTGGTTTTCTCTACCTCCTCCCCTGCAGCGGCACAGGGGGACGGGGAATGGGGATTACGGTCAGTTCATCCCACCTTGTCT
>JAVKLA010000073.1:9983025-9998200 GCA_034782735.1 Sagittarius serpentarius | reverse complement strand
CCGGCCTGGGCTCCTCTCTCCACGGGGCCACAGGTCCTGCCAGGAGCCTGCTCCAGCGCGGGCTTCCCAGGGGGTCACAGCCTCCTTCGGGCACCCACCCGCTCCGGCGTGGGGTCCTCCCCGGGCTGCAGGGGCACAGCCTGCCTCGCCGGGGTCTTCCCCACGGGCCGCAGGGGAATCTCTGCTCCGGCGCCTGGAGCACCTCCTGCCCCTCCCTCTGCACTGACCTGGGGGGCTGCGGGGTTGTTTCACATGTTCTCACTCCTCTGTCCTAGCTGCGATTTCTGAGCCCCAGCAACTTTTGTTTCCCTTCTTAAATCTGTTATCCCTGAGGCACTACCCGCTGTTGCTGATGGGCTCAGCCTTGGCCAGCGGCGGGTCCCTCTTGGAGCCGGCTGGCATTGGCTTTGTCAGACATGGGGGAAGCTTCTAGCAGCTTCTCAAAGAAGCCGCCCCTGTGGCCACCCCCACTACCAAAACCTTGCCGCGCAAACCCAATACACTGCTGCCCTCTGCACCAGTGGTGCTTGCTATGTCCTACAACACCTGGAGAAAACATGCTGCTATAGAGCTTGGTCTGCACACCTTTCCCATCAGCATCCTGCTATGCCCGCCAAGTGCCAAATGAAGTCCTTAGGCCCTACTCACACAGCCCTGCTGCTGACCTCAAAAGGGGGTTTGCCCACAGAACCTATGGAAAGAGTTCAGAAAATTACTTGCAGAATGCAAAATATTCTCCTATGCAAATTATATTTCTCAACGTAGGAAATGCTTTTGGCCTTTCCTGCCCGCAATCCTGAACAAGAAATCAGTACGTCAAGAGAGTGATCACAGAGGAATGTTTGGTCATCTTAATGTTTTTAATGTTGCAGATATATCTAATGTATTTACGTCTTGTTCTTACTGTGTTATATATAATACAAAGGGTTGTGAAATACTGCTGGAGAAGGTAAAAGACTAGAAGAGTTAAATAACTTGAAGTCCCACAGCAAGCTGCTGATAAGAATCAAGAACAGAATCCATGCAAAACAGCAAAACAGAGGAGAATCCAAAGTGATTGGCAAGATGCCTATTGATTTCAAAAGGACCACAATTCAATCCCTGGAGTCTTGACTTCTAACCTGCCCTTCTTGTGGCACAGCAGATTATCAGCTGAGAAACTACTCCATTTCAGGCTGATCAGCATGACGATCCATGTGACATGCATCTTGATAAACAAGTTATGATAAATGTATTTTTAAATACACATTAACAAAATAGGCCTAGTAGATACTAGAATCATCAAAAGAGTGGTGAAAATGTTTTCCTGGATTTACTTGCTTCATGTGACTGAGGATCCAGTTCCCTGCTATTCTTACACACCCCAAAAGCCCAGAAAATTTATCATTTGCTTCAGCAAAACACAGTGTTTCCTTCCCAAATAAGGAGTTTGTCCCATGAAGTTTAGAATAGCACATTCAAATAGGGTTAAACACTTTCATTTAATCTTTAACATGGGTTTAATTATTGTATGGCTTGATCTCCTGGAGTTTTCACTTCACAATTAGACACCACAAGGAGATAATCAAGGACAAGAAGAAAGGAAGAGCTGTGGATGTCACCATGCTCATTATGGGGCATCTCTCTTCAGTAAAACAATAAAGAAAATAGCCAAAAAGTTGTGCTGCTTCTGTGGCAGAATGAGATAAAGAGGAGAGCCATCCGTATTTGAGAATGCACATCTTGTAGGAAGGCAGTGGCTACCCTCCTGCACAGCAAGGGGCAAGTGCAGAACTGTCCCTGGCAGCCCCAGAGAGCTGCTTGCTTTCTTCTGGCCCCACACGGGGAACATGTGAGCCAAGCTTCCAGCAGGAGACAAGGATGGCTGGGGATACCAGCAAACACTAAGCCCGTACCGGAGGGCCTGATGGGCAGCACTCCTTGTTTTCTTTGCACGATGAGAAAGTAGCAGTATCGCATCCTCTGCACGCTCACAAAGTGACCGCCTCTGTGCCCTTTGTTGTTTGCGGTTAAAAAGATACCGTTCTTGGAAAAGAACACGGCAGAATACACATTTTCTACTTGTTTTCCACATATGGGGCTCAATTTAGCTTTAATTCCTTTTAAAGCATACGCAAACACACATAGTGACCTTGTGCAGTTTCCCAGATGAATGCTTTCTGCACAATGCCTGTAACAACATCTCTTAACTGGAAAAGTAACAATAGGAAGTGAAAATTATTAATAATCAAACTACAAATCAGTTAAAGTGAGTACGTTAACCTGCTTACAGTGGAGGAACACACTCTTTCCCATGGGCAGAGGACCTGAAAGCAGAGTCCAGCTCCCAAGCGGAGGTGTCTCCAGCAGTGCCAATGCCACTATAAATTAATGCCCTGTAAGCCCGAGGCTGAAAGGCTGATCTATGTCCTGCAGTAGAGCAATGGCTACAGAGGCCCTTCACAGTCCAGAGAGTCAGGTGGAAACAGCCCCAAAGGTTCAGAGACCCTTAATTCCAGGTCAGACCTGTGATTAAAAATAAAAACCTGTCTTACAATAAAAAGCATCCACTGTTTAAACAATCATTGTTTGATCCAAAGCACTTACAGTGTATGGACATGGCTCTTAGGACTTACTCAGACAAAGTTCTCACAACCTCAACAGACATTTTCACTGAGTGATTAAAGCAATTATTTTCCTTCAGTACGGTTTTTAAAATTATACTGATAACAGAATAAGCAACAATAAAATACCCTGAAAACTCATGGAAAAGTTCGATAAAACCAGCCTTATCATCTGTACTCAAATTGTCTTGGATGAGATGAGACCCAGAAACCCTAGGAATGGCCCAGAACTCAGCATTCTCACATTTAGGAGAAAAAGGGAAAGAAGAGTTAGGTGAGTTTCTTCCACTATCATTTTTTTCTTTCCTGAGCTTTGTTACTTCAAAAATAAAAGACTAATTTGCTCAGGAAGAAAAACATTTTGCGAAGAGACTTCCATTCCAGATTTGACAAAGCAATTTAGATGATCTTTTGGGCAAGCCCCTGTGCAAAACGAGTGCTTTTCAGACCTCCGCCTTTAGGCTTCTCCATCAGCCTTCTGTTGCACACTGATGTCTCTGCCACTACACAAGCACACACCTTCACCTGGCTCAAGCCTCCCCTGTGCCACAGAGCCCCATTACAGTCCCTGTGCACGCTGATTTCCCGGCACCGCCAGCAATCCTTGGCGACGGACTATCTGCAGGCCGTGATGCTCCTCCAGCAGTCCCTGAGACTTTCTCCGTGTTGTGTTCACACAGCAAGGCAGCCAAGTTCCCCCGCGATCGACGCTGGCACCTGCTGAACAGCAGCATCTCTGGGGTGTCCTGTGGATTTAGTCTACCATTAGATAAGACCGGGCTCATTCCAGCCAGGAAAAAAATTTTACAGTCACAGCATCAGTGTGAGACAAATGAAATAAATCCAGGTTTTCTTGTGGCTGAAGTAATTAGCATTCTATCATGCCAGTACTTTGGCTTTGTAACCTAGAAAGCAATTATTTTAGTATTGAAGCCCAACATCATATGTATAATCTTTAATGTAGAAAGCAAATTCCTACAAAGAGGTAAGATACTGATGGAACAGATACTCCGCAGGCAGCAGGGTATGTTGCTCGGAGTAGCTATATCCTTAGCTCCCCCCCCCAGTAAGCTACATTAACTGCTCTGACACCTCTTCATGACAGATAATAACCCCACTAACAAGCACCTGACTCTGCCTAAGTACCTGTTAAAAGTGTCACTGTCACCCCAGTGGGAGCTCTGCTTAATGCTCCTCTCCCAGCCAGGCAGAGCAGCTCGGCACAAACAGACTGTTCGCTCCTCTGTTGCAACCTTCTTGCAATGAGCCGCATGCTCCTGCTTTTCTGTGTCCTACGGCGTGCTTGGTTTTTCTGCCACACTCCCTAGAGGTGCTGGCAGGATACGGTCCCAGTCCTGAGGAACGGGGAAGCCCTCTCACATTTGCCAACAGAAGTTGTGGAGTAAGGTATCCAAGCTTTTAAACTGACATCACATAAAAATTCCCAAATGCTTTCAATATTTCGGATAAAGCCAAGAGTGGGATAGCAATATACTTCAGATGCCTCAAGAAGAGGCAAAAAGAGCATTCAGCTGCAGCTTTTCCAGGGTCTTCCTTCTTCCTCAGCTAACCAAAGCCCAGCTCAGGAAACACGCGTGCGGTGCAACCCACCTGTGAAAAGCAGTGATAAACACAGTATGGGGTGGGGGAAGCAAAAGAAGGTAGGAACCAACTGGATTTTTTTTCTATAGATATTAGTTCTGCCAGCTAGCATCAATTTAAAGACGAAACAAAACAGCAGTTAGTCAGGGGGAAGCACCTGCGGCTCTTTGAGAGTCCCTCAGCTTTGAATTTGAACTTCTTTGTTTCACCAGTTTAAATTAAGCAATTAGTAATGTGCCACCAATTTTTTTAACATGCCTCCCAAACAAATGTAACCCAGGGAGCCTTTGATAAGACCATGGCACAGAAAGGGCACATAGGAGATGGCTCTGAAATTTGTTATTGTCACATTTAAGGGATAAAAAGCCCTTTCTTTGCCACAGGGGTGGGGAAAAGCAGACTATTTGAATCAAATCAGGCTGCTGGGTACCTAAGAAAGATAAGTGCATGCAGAATATATTCAGCCCATACTGTTCATGCAGGGGGTTGATAGGGAACATATGTGAAGACTTGGTGGTGCCGGAAGGATCTGAAGGCTCCCTCCTCCCCACCAGCGAGCTTTCTTTCGGCTGCACAGTTTGAACCTGGTTCAGTCCCTCTGCTCCTGTGATCTCCACCACCACGCCTGCACAACCAGTGCGAGACTTCCCTCATGAAAGGGAAAAGTTTTATATAATCTGTCTCCTGGAAACATTCATCTCAGCAGTCCTCCTCCTCCTCCTGTGGGCGTCTTCTCTAAATCCTGCTGCTCTCTCTGCGTTCATTAATCCCCCAGATAATTCTGCGTGTGCTTAAGTGAGGCCTGGGAATAGGAAACTTTCTCCAGTGGGGAAAAGGAGAGAAAAACAGAAGTTAAAGCTCATTTTAAAATGTTTTTTTTAATGTCTGGATGATAGCCTCCACCACAACAGCACTGAACTGTATTTCTTAGGCAGTAGCTAGCGCCGAAGGCTCAGCTCTGTTCCCCCTAGACCAGGGAGCTTTGTGGAGCAGACGACTTTTCCCATGAGACTCCACTTCCCAGGAAGGTTTATTTCCCCACAGCCCTAGATCTGAGACCACATGTCGAGAAGCAGGGAAGGGAGCCTTCCTCTCTCTCTTAACCCTTCGTGCCACACAAACCACTAACCTACTAACTTCCCTGACCTGCCACGTTTGCCCCAGCTGCACATCGCGCTTTCCAGGACACTAGAAAGGCCGTGGGAACGTTTCATGAACATTTTGAGGGCATGTGCTGTGCTGTCGTGTTTATGGATTTGAACATCCTCAATATCTCATATCAAGAAAAAGCTAAATCAGGCCTCAGCCGCAGCATGTGCTGTATCTTACTGTACCACGAACCCCGCAGGGCCCACACAATCAAAATCAGGCCCATCCACTGACACCCGCATCCCTTTGATACTTACGCATCAACAAAAGTCACTCAGTTTTCTGCCTGCATGGAATCCACTGGGTTCATTCTAAAGCTGTCTTTGAATTAACATGACACAGCTGCAAGTGCAAAAACTTAAGCTTCTCTGCTGAGGATTTAGAGAGGGCAAGTATGGCATAACTACAATGGGAATGACAATTCCTAGCAGAAAGGACTTTTTAAAACCACAGCTAGGTGTACTTTTTGTAACTTCAATTTTTTAAAAGCACGTAAGGAATGAAGATGAAGCCAGGATCACGTGCAATCACAAACTAAAACTGGCCCAAAACCACAAAAAAAACCCAGAGGCAGAGAAATGCAAAGTTCCACCTCTGCATGTCTTTTTCCTCCTGGAGGAGCTGCCACTGCCTCCACCACCTCTGTCTGCCGGCAGGAGACAAGCGAGTGCAAATGGCTTTGCCAGGCCAGGGGCAGAGAAGGCCCGGGTGCCTTCGAGTGGAAGTGGTAGAAAATTTTCTCTGCCCCATCCCCTCCAGCATTTGCTAGCCACTGTGTTTCGTGGTCCTGCATTTGGGTTTACGCCTGTAGACCTGACGGATTTAGCCCCGATGCCCTAGAAAGGCTGCATTGCATCACGCCTGCAGGCCCTGGGCCAGGGAGGATTAGCAGGGGGAAGCAGAAGATTTTCCAGAGGAAAGCCCCTACAAACAGCCTTTTGGGAAGAAAGGCTCAGATTTACGTCTGTGGTCCTAAGCTGACAATAAATGGAAACTCCAAGCGCTGCAAGAGCAACATTTGCAGGGTGAGCACGCTGCTACCCGGCTACACTGCAGGATAGCGAAGTCACCTCCGTGGTGACACCCTCTGCAGCTCTCAGCCCACTGCCGGGGGGCTTTGGTTCTCCTCTGTCTCCTTCTGCTAGTGTCTGGCTTAGGTGAGACTAGTCCTGAAAGCGTTAGGGCACTGTGGCCCGCTTGGGACTCCCTCGCTCTCTCCCCGTGCGCCCATGCTGAAACGCCTGCCCAGCTCGCACGTCCCGGGAGCGGGGCGTTTCTCTTCGTGGTCTGCACCAAATTTCATCGGCTGCTGACAGCCATCTACAGGATGAAAATTGCCTAGTTTAGCTGGCGGACAAGGTTTCAGCACAAAAAGCACACTCATTTGTAACCGAGCCGATTGGTTTGTATCTGTCAACATGTAAATGGTTCAGAATAGCTATACAGGTCTTCCTCAAGGCAAAGGGGCTTAACTGCTGGAAAGCGTGTCTTTTTTGGTGTGGTTCCCCCTAATATCCCTGGATATTGCCTACTATTAAAAAAATGGCTTCTCCTACAGCTCTGGACCATATGGCTGTGTTAGTATTATTACTGGGATTAAGGACTTTCAGCCATCTGCGGAGCCGTCAGCACCAGTTCCCTGCCTGTGCCCTGCCCCGGCTCCGCCACTGCAGGCTGCTTCAGGAGGAGAGCACTTCCCCGGGGAGAGGAGGGATTTCTCTACCCAGCCTCAGAGCCGTGAACAAGGTGAGCTGGCTATGCCACAGATAATTTATTCAGGATGGGCCAAGCTTCTTGGGAAGCAGAGAAACCTCCTCTCTCTGCCTGTGAGATGAGGCTGACACCAAAAAAGATTAAAAAATTTGGCCTTGTTAGCAAAGATGCCATTCCTCTCTCAATCCATTAGTGCCACTATTCCTGAATTTTAGGCTAATTGCAAAAATCTGAATTTTTGCAAAGCCTCTTTTCTTGTATTGGAATGAACAATGTCACCAACTCACCTTGAAATCTCCTGGAAATGTAAATTTCTGGCACGGAGAAAATCAGGCCACATGAAGATTTCATTGTTACTTTTATAAAATTCTAGGTTGCTATAGTTTGCAGATGAAGAGTATTCCAATTGTATACATGCAAATCAGGCTATCGATAGGAGCCGTTTATTAAATAGGAACACAACACGGCCTCAATACAGTCCAGTCAGCATTAAAGAAGAAAATTGTTAATGAGGTGAAACAGAAGTACCTCAGCCTGGGAACACAGAGAGCCACAACTAACGAAGCACCAGCGTTGCATCTCGGGTGATCAATCTCTAGCTTTTCAAACTTTGTTCTACATTTAAATATTTTAATATTAATTTATTCTAATGCCATCTCAGGTGACTAATGAGTTATATCAGAATTGTGGTTTAAAAAACCTCAATAACAAAAAAAAATACCAGACTGTCATAGATCAGCCTGCCCTGGTTATTAAAGCACAGAACATCTATTTTAAGCAGAAAGCCTCTCTATAATGGACTCTCCAAAGGCTATTCAGCCAACTACAAGAATTTTATGTTTACCTTGAAAGCAGTCATTAGTATAGGCTAATGATGGCTGAAAACATCCCTAAAACTTGTGTTATAGGCTAAATAACTTCTATGGTCTAGAATGAATTCAGTAGGAAATGCTGTAATAAGTAATAATTAACATGCATAAGCATAATAAGTAACAATTAACATACAGGCAAAATGCACCAAAAGTACAGACAGGGTAGGATATTTCTGAAGGTCCCTGCATATTTTTTTTTCCTGACTGCAGCAATTCTTCCTGTCCCTCCAAAACAGAATAATGGCTGTTTCTTAAGTTTTCTGCATAACTTGCCTCCAAAGCACAAAACCCACAACAAATCCTGAACTGCCGTTTTGCATTTTCTGAGGCAGTCAGAAAATGTCAGCCAGGTCTTATTTTTAACCTCCAAATGGTATTTCCACTTAAATTAGTTTATCAAAGCACAGGGAGAAATTTTGTAGTTTTTTGAAATTTTTAGCCCTTCTCAGACACGGTTACACCTGTAAAAAACACCACCAGATTAAAGTGATCTCCCCCTCTACGTAAGAGGTCAAAAAGAAATCCAGAAAACAAAGCTAAACAACTGTTTTCATAGCCTATTTCAATTACTACCTTGTTGAAATTATAATTATACTGTTACAACTGGGTAAAGGGCTGGCCATCATATACTCGTAGATGCTAAAAAGACCTGGCATAGTACACGCAACAGGGTTAGCTTGCTTGCGTCCACCAGAAGCGTGCCGTCACAGGCTCACAAGCTCCTTCGGCTGACGTAAGCTGGCCCGGCCATGAAAGGAGAGTCAGACTCTCCCGCTCCCGGATGCCACTGTCGCCCCTCGGCCGCCAGCACTACCAGCGGAGGAGGCTGAAAAGGGATCCAGCTGAAAATTAACTAAAACAATCGGCCCCATACCTAGTACATTCCCCCATCCAGCACAATGGCATTTGAATTTGGCTTTTTGCTTCTGGAGCACCTCGTCCCTTTTCATTCATTCAGAGGGCAGTGTCTCTGTTTCCACTGCAGGGTCCAATTCTGTGTCGTTCTCCGCACCGCTTTCGTCTCTCCTTCCTCTCTCAAGGTTGCTGTTGAGATTAAGAACCATTTGTATATCTGCCTGAAACTTTCTCTCTTAATCTCTCAACTCCATCCACCAATCTAAGAAAAATATCAACTCTCACTCCAAAGTCTGCATCTTTTTTTGTCTGTGGTCAATATTAGAAGAAAGTGGGTTTAGACAACATATACATACTGTAGAGGAGATTTTAGCCCACAGAGCATTACGGCTGCAGAAAATACTGAAGGTACCATCATTCCATAAAGGCCTGATGAAATCCCATTGCTATTGCTGAACAACTCCAGGCAGGGAGGCCTGCTTGCTTTTGGCATCATGAAGGAGTGAGTGACAGGTGAAAGTTTGCAGGGTCTAAGAACAGGCCATGAGCTACTTTTCAAAGAGAGTAGCTTAGCGAGGACATTTCAGCTCTGGAGAACCTGGACATATTCAAAACTCCACAACCCAGAACATGCAGCTCCAGTTCAGACAATGGTCCTCTTGTATGTTATTAAAGTTATGTTCAGCCATCTTGATTTCTTCCCTGAAATTGGGGGAATCTTATTTTTAAAAGAAAATTAAAATAAACAATGTCAGCAATGTCTCCAATCTTCACAGCAGTATTTCCTTGATCTTAATTCAGCACTTTGTGGTTACAATATTTCCTTTTTTTTTTCCATCTGTCTTCCCAACAGCAAGTAATGAGAAACAATTTCAGGGAGGTAGAGGGAGTGAGAGGAAGTAGGATACTGTCTTTAAGAGTAAAAAGAGGTATTCAGAAAATGGGAAATCAGTCTGTATTTGGCTATCCCACTAGCCAGCAAGCTCCATGGGCTGGCTCCTTGTGTGAGAAGTCAGGGAACCTGTGCTTATGTGTTTCCTTAAGTGTCATTTCAGTGCGTGAATTTCACATGATTTTATTTATTTATTTATGAGTTCCCATTGCCCTGGCATCAGTATTTCCAGTTCTGTGGCCAGACTGTTTTCACTGAGTCTACTAACCCCATCCACAAATCTGTGACAGCTCCTTCCAGTGAGCATTGCTTTTGGTGGAAAGGAGGCAATGTGGTCCAGGAAGCCATCTTTGTGAACTGCTGCCTCAGTAAGGGACAAGTTGTTTCTGTCTTTCCCTCCATCACGGCTGTGGTGGAAGACTGTACATAGTCCTTCTATACCAGCCTGCTTCCATGACTACAGTGTTAAAGAAATCATACATTTTTGGATGAGGCCATGGGAACTGCTGGATTGCCTTGGGGCTATTGCTGCTGACTGTAATGTAAGACTGCCAGGTTTCGACGCAGAAACTACTCAGGTTCTTTAACAACAAAATAAAGACAGGTTTCAAACATGAGTCATTCAGCCAAAGCATCATCAATGCACTTCTGTTCGGCAAGGTGAAGAGAGGTAATCGAGGAAATTGTACCAAGAGACAAACGGCTGCAGTCTGGCTTTCTTTTCCTGGACGCAGCTGAAGCAGCAACAACCTTAAGAAATCAGTATTCAGGAGTGCAACCAGAACTACCCAATGCAACAGAGTATCATAAATATCCAATGCGTAGATGGCTGAGGCCTTACTTCTGCAACTCTGCTTCTGCAAGGATCAAAGCACTCTGAAATGGATCAAATGAATAATTAATATCCATTGCCTATACCCCACCAGCATGAAATTGCTCATTTAAATCTAATCAAGGTTAAGTCTCGGGTTTCCAAGACCAGACTTCTTATAAATTTTACTGCAAAATTCCAACATTCTAAAGATGTTTTTCCAGTGCTATTTACAGTTTGATTTTCATGACATCCTGAAAGAGTTTCTTCTCTTCCTTGCTTGCCACACACAGGTGAATTACGCAGCAATAGCAATCTACAGGATGCCTGACCATAAACACAGCAGTCAGGCACAAATGCAACAGCTGCCGAGCAACCTGACCTAGCAGTGTCTACGTCTTCAGACTGGACGTACAGTATGTCGGCAGAAGCTACAGGAGGACGTATATGGGACTAGAAAGCAAGACAGTAACGTGGAGTTCAGACATGGATTCCCTTCACAAATTATGGTAGTTTTCATCTCTTCAGACACAACCTTTCCTCTTCCTTTATGTGTGCTCCCTCTGTAGTGGCAGGATTAACAAGGGTCGTCCACAGTTTGACCCTTTTCACCTCCCTGGCACTCCCCCAGGGTCCCTGGCTTTGGCACTCCCCATCACCAGCCAAACAAGGCTAGATGCAGCTCTCCAGAACCTGTCAAAGAAACATCAAATCTCGGCCAGAAGAAATCAAACAAGCCATGAACCAGAAGGTTATTCCAGAGGAATTCTCTACAGGGGTGCCTGGATTATCTTAACTTTGCTGGCTTACAGACAGTTCAGAGAGTTTGGCAGTTCTGAGTTCTGGCTCCCCAGAGGAAGCCCATAGGGACTTTGTTCTCATATTTTCATTGCTTTTTTACTTTGATCCAAGGACAGAAGCATCTAGCCAATAGGAAATACCAGGTTCACAGAGCTAGTAGAGTTTAAGTTTTCTGAACATGGTCCTTGGAGTTTCTGTCCTGGAAATATGGCAACTTCCTATCGTATCACAGTGCCCATCAGTAACACAGCTGACCTGAATCTTAATCTATTCAATATTATCATCATCTCAACCTCAGAATAAGTTCTAGCACTAATCACATGCCCTTGGAGCTTATTACCTTTAAGAATTAAATTATTTGAAAGAACACTGAAAACATGGAGAAAGCAGAAATAGCTGCTTTCCCAATTAAAGCAATCTCCAGGTAATTTATTATGTGGGGGGCAGCTTACAGCATAAGAAAAAAAAAATTTCAAAAGTGGATCACTTTCCTGAAATAGCCCAACATATAAGCCTAAGGGTCCATTATGCTAAGCAAATTATGTCAGCGACAAACATGAGGAGTGAACACAACACTTTAAGCGAGGCTCTGACCAAGGACCTCTTCCCTAGCACAAAGCACTAAAGAAGCACTTCTGAGGGCTGCAGCCTTCCACCTGCATTTTCTCCCAAAATCTGGGAGCCCAGCAGGGGACTGCCGGTGGGAAACCGCACCGACTGGGAGCAGAGAACTTGGGGAAATAGCAACAGTGATGTTCTGATGACTTGGCCAACACTACTGAAAATGAGAACAACTGCCTGTATTTGTATTCCACTGAAGGCACACAGTACATTATGTGGCACATTAGACTTAAAAGCTCCCAGTATACGCAATGAATTATGCAGCAGTGTTTATTGAACAATTTTACTAATAAGCCATCTTAGATTTAAATAATAATAATTCTGCATGTAAGGCATACAGTAAAGATGATTCATGCATTCTAAGTGCCTGGAGCAAAGCGCACCTTCCTTAGCAGGAGGCTTACTGGGAGCCGACAGCTGATGGTTTACCAGCTACGCAGCAGAACGGGGACAGAGGAACAACACGCCTCCAGCTCCTCCTGTCATTTCAGCCATCCTAGAGCCAGCCTTGCGGTGGCAGGTCAGGACTGTAAATGTTACAGGTGTGAGGCTTTACCACTGAGAGTAACTAGGGGCCTTACCTGGCAGCTGCAGATCATTCTTTTATGTACATCTAGTGCTAAATATAGCCAGAGTTAAGCAGAAGCTGACAAAAAACAAGTGAGGACTCTGAGACGGTGAAGTGACAATGTATTGATTTTGGTCCCATTACATGGGGATCACCCAAATACTCCAAGCAGCCCATCAGGAAGGAAAGCCAGAGTTTTGCAGCACTGCTCCATGTGCTTTCGGTTCTTAATGACTTACGTATTAATATAATAGGTAACATTATAGTTTGCTGCAATTATATAATTACAGCAATATTACAAAATATTATAATGCATAAAATTGGTGTCATAATGTTGCATAATTATAATCTGCAGTATAATACATGAACTTATTTTTATAGTACATAACGTTACATTATAATGTTACATTCTGGCATTTCCCGTGCTCCAATTGCAAATTGTCACTTAAAGCATTCCCTTAAATCCCTATCCACAGCTCACTTGTGCTTTCCAACCTACCTTAATTTCTTTTCTATCTCCATCACACATTTTCTGCCTAATCTGGCTTGCTCACTGGCTTGTATTCCACCACAGTGTTTTTGCCTTAGCGCATGTGGTATTCAAATCTGGTCCTGGTGGATTATAAACCATCCTGAATTAATGCAGAATTGTTCAAGAATGTAATCACAAACCTACATAAAAATAAAGCTTCTCCACCACTCAGGGTCTGGCTTTGTCTTTTCTGCTAACTAGAAAATAATTATCTTTTGGAACTATTAGTGGAGCGTAGAAACATCCTTTAGTTTGCGTAATATACTGTAAATTAGCATATCTACATACTGATTGTTCAGCATATCTGGAACCAATGGATCAGCTACAGTCTGTAACAGTTGCCTTATATCTATTAGCTGTGATAGCGATGGAGCCTTGCCCTGGATCACCCAAGGGCCTGCAGCCTCCTTTCCAGCTTTGCTGTGTGCTTTGCACACTCCTAGCCAATCTCCCAGAGGTAAAAGTCACTTTTTTTTCTATATTGATTTAGCAATAATGTCAAGTAATTGGGTAGTTGTTTTGTGCTCTGCAAATTTAAATCCAAACACGTCATCCATATTACTAACACCCATGGACTTTATTCCAGTTTTAGCTACCTTTAAAAATATGGTAATTTCATGTTTCCCCTTGAGTTTGCATAGGATTATCTACATAAATAAGGGAGCAAATCCCAGAGCTGGTCAGAAACTTTGCTAAAACTTTTTTCATGGATAGTTGAAAGGTTTTACCTTTTTATGAGAAATTTCTACTACTTCTAGGAAATTATTATTCATTCTATTTTAAAAAGTCAGGCAACATTCCAAAGCACAATTTAAAAAAAAAAAAAAAAAGAGCCTTTTAATAAAAGACAAAGTTGTGACTACAGAAAATGAGAAACTGGGATTTCCTGCAATACCAAGTTGGATTTGTAGCTTGGGTAGCTGAATCTCCCCTCTGGATTAGAAGCTGTCACTGGAATGGACTTGTCACCAAGCGCTGCCAAGGGCCCCTCCGGTGGCTGAGCCAGACCACCAGATGGGGGGGATGCCATCCAGCCACAAAAAGAACAAGCCAGATGCATTTCCAATAGCATTTTCAATGTTTCTGAAGTTTTCCGTTTAAATTTTAACACAGAAATGTTATTTTATATAGAATTTTTTAATACTGTACTACTTGAATGTCTTTTCTTCCCCCCGCCTCCCCCAGCTCCAGTAACTTCTCCTAGCTGAAGGTAAAGCAGGGAGCTCAGCACCTCCGAGAATGCTCAGCCAAATACAGCACCAACTCTGATCATAAATGATTCAGCATTTGACCAAAAGGCATAGCTGAAAAGACTGTAACTTTGAACTTACCTCTGCCTAATGTGATTTGTATTCAATGCCTTTGTATTGGTCCCTGTTAATGTAGTCTACCTGGCATTTTTGTCAAGTAAATCCTCCTACGCTTTTTCCCTCCTCCATCACTTACAACCCATTCATTGGAAAAGAAATGGACAAAAAAATGCTTCTGAATTAATCCAGAAGGTTTCTTTCAACCCTCTTTAATTCCACTTCTCTCTACCTACCAGTGTTACGTTCTACAAAGTCTGGCCTCGATTTCGTGAGTGGAGCACATCTTTCAAGGGAAAGATTTCCAAAGCCCGTTTGTGTTTCCGCACGGGACCGGAGAGCTGCCTTGCTCGCTGGTCGCTCCGGGAAGCCGTGTGCTCGTGCCGTACTACGAATCACCTTGGGTAACCTGCTCTGATGAGACGCGTGAATCTGGTTCCCGACCTTAAATACTTCAAAAAGGCCAAATTATCGTACCCCGCTGAACAGTCATCCTGTGACAAACCAGACCCCGAGGGTACGTTTGGCTGAGGAACTCAATTCATCAGCCACTTGTGAAAATTTTGGTCACAGTGGGCCGGTGTTTTAAATAGCCATTAGTACTTAAACAATACTGTTTAAAGTATTACTTATAACTGTTTAATATTTAGATTCCTATCTCCTTACCATAACCTCACTATCTGCTTTCCTGAAAGCTAACCGTTTATTATCCTCGTTCGCCTGCAGCAAGAGGTGGCACGCTCCCGCTTTAATTAAACTAAGCTTCGTCTTCTCTTTGAACCCCTTCGGCTGCCGGAGAAACAAGCCACTGGCTGACAAGAGCCCGGAGGGCAGGGGAGGCTCCCCACA
>JAVKLA010000073.1:9937770-9962435 GCA_034782735.1 Sagittarius serpentarius | reverse complement strand
CAAGCATTGGAACAGGCTGCCCAGGGAAGTGGTTGAATCACCATCCCTGGAGGTATTTAAAAGACATGTAGATGTGGCACTTACGGACATGGTTTAGTGGTGGACTTGGCAGTGCTAGGTTAATGGTTGCACTTGATGACCTTAAAGGTCTTTTCCAACCTAAACGATTCTATGATTCTCTGATGTCCAGTGTTTGGCAAGGGCAGTCTAATCTGAAAAAAAAAAACAATAAACCCAACATTAAAAACATCAAATCTGTTTCTTCTTCTGTCCATGTTTAGGATATTTGGAACTTTCACAACAATGATTGCCAAATTTCATTCGCATTCCCCCCACCTTCCTGACCAGCTAACTTTACTCCAGACCTCAGATACAGTAGATTGAGCTCACATCCAGGCATCCATTCACCCTAACCTTGTTTGCAGCAGTGTTGTGACAGCTGTTCCTTGTGTCAGGACTGGCCAGCTGGGGAGAGCGGGGGAATTAGATAAATATGATAAAAGGGCAGTTGTGACACCAGCTTTTTACAAAGGAAATCGGGGATTGTGTTTCAAGTACGGCTAAATTGTGACAGCTCTCCAACGTGTATACGAATGCCTACTTTTCAGTAACTACAATTTCCTACTTGTACTGCTCTGCATTTTTTAAACTTTTAATCAAGCCCTAGCCGCAAGTCTCTAACTGAAGATAACTCTGCCTTCCTCCTCCAGTGTCAGAAGCGACAACACGTTCCACCAGGCCTCCAGACTGCAACATTTGGCTAAGCCAGGGTGCCTTCGGGTGCCTGACGCATGCTGATGTTCTGCAGCATTAGCTGTGTTAACTTATTATGGGCGAGCTCACGGACTTCATTGGAAAGGCTTTCCGCAGAATCTTAGCCAAAAAAAATAAAAACCCAATACTTTTCTCTCTGAAACACGTGATAAATAGAAAAATAAATCACTGCTCCATATTGGCACCTGGTTTATTAAAAGCGGGATTTGAGCCTCACAGTTTGCTTTTGAATCCAACCTGCTTCAGCACATACGGTTTGCTGTTGCTGAAAATAGGTGCCTCTAGCTCTGTGCCTCTGGAAGTCGTTGAGCTCCTCAGTGGCCTTGCTCAGCAGATGAAGTGAGGTCAGCCCAGAGATGTTACAAGTCTAAAGCGTTTCATAACACTCGAGTGAGAAAACGCAGCTCAGGACCCAGGTTCCTGTCGAGCTTGGTCAGGGCTGGGCTACAGGCTCTGGAAAGCTTACCCGCTGATGTCAAGAATGATTTAACGTGTGACGGTGTGTGGAAACTGGCTCTGCAAGCTGTTGCAACATACAGTAAGAGCAGCAAAGGCAGCAGGAGTACAAGCGCTTTGCTACCACAGCAGTTCACGCCAAAGAAAATCCCCATAAAAAGCACTTACAGCCATCCTCTGGCAGAGGCTGGTTAATAAGATGGATAGCAGGCGGGATAACTGAAGGTTACCTAAGGCAGCTGTGGCAGTTCCCATACCCCGGAGGCAAGGCTGGGTGTGCAGGAGCCAGGAAAAAGGGGGAGGTGACATAAAAAAGAGGAGAATCCACATTTTCCATGACCCGGGCACTTTCCCCAGGTCAGGACAGAGCAGAAATCAGAAGCAAGTTTGTTGTTTCTTCTCTGGGTTAAAGACGGGGTTAATCACAAGGGGAAAATGCCTTGTAATACTGTGACTCAGCAGAAAACGTTACTTGCTTGGAAGCGGCTGGAGGATGTGGCCAGAACACAGCACTGAGTCAGGGAAACCTGGGGTTTGGGCTGCTGCCTTCACCCTTCCCTCCAGCCTTCATTTAACAACCTGAGCATCTGGGAATAAGGCGATCACTTATAAAGAGTTACCTGATGTTGTCTTGTGTAGCCAGTATCGATTTAGGCTGCACAGCAGAAACAGAAGTACAGACGATGTTATTCCCCTTTTTGTGAAGTGCTTTTTGCCACTGATCTTTCTACGGCAGCTCCTGTGGCATGATCCTAGCAAAACATGATGGTGAACCACAGATGAGCCCTCCAATGTGTACAGTAGCTTAAATTCATAGTAACACAGACCTGGATCACCAGCCTTTCCACAGGAAAAAAAAAAGTGAGGACGAAGACCTCATATCACTGCATCCCTATACTCTGGTGTTTTTAGGGGAAGATCCCTCGGAAAAGAGGATGTACTTTCTAATAAATCATGTGTTAGCTTTTCTGAGAACCACCACAAGGGCACTGGAGCAATGAAGTGAGTTTCCAGCATGGTCACTTAACTTGATCTTTCATCTCACGTAGTCAAAAGAAGATAGGAATAAGTCTCATCCCCAAGCAAGATGTTGCAAGGGTAGGATGCTATCCAACTGTTCTCTCCTGTCTGATTTACTTAAGTGGTGCTGCAGCACAAGGAATGGTACCTGAGTACTAACTCAGAAGACGAGTTAAAGGAGTTTTTCAGACTTTTAGGCTGTCGTGCTCACTCACCTTTTAGGAAAGTTTAATTTTCCCTAAGCCCTTCAGAGGCACCCACGTAGTGTTTTTCTTTTTCACCTTTTGATGTTACGCAACAGTCTGGAGACCCCAGCCAGAAGTAAATCTCACGGCCAGTGGCCATCTATAACTCCCCAGGAAGGTGACTTCCTCCCCCTCCAGATTTTATAACCCAAGATACAGACAATAGGCAGCAGGTAAATAGGAAAAGGAACCTAAGTAAAATAAATGGCCTACAGGCTCAAAGCTGCCTGTATCTTCTCCTCTTAGGATTCCTGTCTGAAAAGTAGCCCTCTCTTCAGGGCTAACTAAGACAGAGGCTATAGCTTACCATGTGTTAAGGAAGGGTCTATGCCAAAACAAGAAGATAGCAATAATCCCTCCAGTCCCATAGTGCTTATTCCCATCCCTGTTCTTCTTCCTCTCTCTCTTTTGCCCCCTCTCCATCAGCAGCATAGGCATGAACCAGATCCGGAAACTGTTTCAGCTGAAATCCATATCTCACCATGTGTTTCTGTTTGTTGGGGGCTTTCTGTTAGGTTGAATGCACACCAAAATTCAGTCTAAGAAACAACTTGCAAGACTATTCACCAGTCTACTGGCTCACTTGCATTGCCATTCCTTTGCTTTGCTCCAAAGGTACAACACTGCTCCCCAAAACCTCAAACTGCAAGAAAATACCAAGAAGACATAAAAAACCTGGAACATCTCTACACAGACTTCTGTTCGGTAGGTAGTTTGAAGTTCACGTCCCTGTGTAGCTCTTCTTTGTTACCCAAGGCTGGTGTATGTCATATATCATCACAGGCTCACTGATGCATGTGGCTATTCATAAACTCTGAAAAACGTGCCGGGCCAGGCTGGAAGAAAAGACTGACAAACCATCTCAGAGGCTTCTGGGCTGTAACAGGGTGACAAGAAGCTGAAGTTATACCGGATGTCCCAAACAGTTCTAGTCTTTTATTTCACAATTTGATGTGAGGGTCAATCCTTTGAGGTCTTTCCTAAGCACGGCAGCAGCACCCGGAGAATGAGTTTGTGGTCCCGTGGGGAAAGGGCACGGGCAGAAGGGCACAAGAGCGAAGCAGCAAGCCATGATGCTCAGCTGTAAAAAGGACAAACCCCGGTGACTTTAGGCTCCCAATCAGCTCCTGGTTTCCTCCTGCGGGCAGATCACCCACACTCTTGGGCAAGTCTCTCACCTCCTCATCTGTGAGGTTTATGAGGTCGTGCCAAGGAGAGAGCCCTAAGCAGACCAGGGCTCTTACCGCCAGGACCACCACATCAGGCTGGGCAGCAGCCCGGAGAAGAGCAGAGGAAGCACCCTGGCTTCAGAAATTCAAGCAAGATCAGTTGTAACACCCACGGGAGGTGGCCCCATTGCTGTTATTTATGCTTGTGAAAATCTCTCCTTACTCATTTACTAATTCCCAAACACACTAGGAACATTACTGAATGGAGAATCCCAGACTCCCTCGCACAACCGAATGCAGCTGAGAAGCAAAATTATACTTTTCTTGAGGAATTTTCAATTCTTGAAAGTTGTATGATTTTCTTTAATCCTCACCCTGCATTAGTACCACGAATGGAAGAAAGAGAAAAGAAGCATTTGAGGTTTCATGGAGCAAAGCCCAGCTATACTAGACTGATGCCAGCAAAGATGTTTCCTCAGCTGAAGGGTGGCCTGAGGTCCTTATGCCTGCTTGACAGGGTGTTTAACTTTGCTGTGCCAGTAATGTTCCTTGCATATTTTATACTGAAATAAAATAGCAAATCTAGCTGCCTTGTATTTTCCTCCTTAGGCAATTTACTCTTCAGGGAGAATGACTACAAGCACGCTGAAGGCAAGCATTTCTTTACAGTCTCATTCACTTTAGAGCCTCACGGGCTCCCACTACTTTATTAAGATTTCCAGTACAGGAGGCCATAATATCCTCAGGGTCCTTAAGGTGGACTGGACTTTCACATATTATAATAATAATAATGACAATTATAATAATAAAGCAGCTGTCAAGCCTTCTGGTGATAGATAGTTCGAAAAACAGCTAAACGTGCCCCAGAGGCTCAAACTCAGTAAAGCAAATGTAGGAAGAAACAAATATTTGTTATATACTTAGCCTCTTGCTCTCCGAGATGCTTGTTTAATGCATGGTGTGAGGGTGGCAATGCTGCTGTTGTATCCTCCTGATAGGATTCGTGCTGTGAAACCACCTGCAGTGCAGAACAAAAATGGACAAATGGGATTAGCTAATTGACATCCCTTCTTTAGGAGGCTGGGAAATGGAGTAGAAAGGTGGTGAGTTTGCCTGCGGAGGCTCAAGCGGAGGGGGAAGAAAAGAGGTGAGGATCCTCTCTCTCTTCCCGTCTCTAGGCAGAATCGTCCCCTGACAGCCCCTCCGGCAGCACCCCCCCGTGCCCCAGCACCTGGGCTGGTGCCCAGCCGGCACTCTCACTGCCATTTTGTCCTCAGGGATGGGGAGGGTATTTTTCTTTCCATTTTGAAGCAGTAGTAAAAAGCGCATTTACTTAGATGACTTTTCACCACGGCTCCTGTATGCTATTTGCATCTTCGAGTCCAAAGGAGAAGGCAATGAAAATGTTTGTCACGGTAAGGTCCATTCAATGCAGGGAGTCTTTTTTTTGCAGAGTGAGGGGGAGAGGGACGTGTTTCAACAGCTCTAAGAAAGTCCAGGAAATAGTTCTTGTGAACTTGCCTGAAATGATAGCAAAAATGGAAGAAAGATAAAGTGCTTTAAAATGAGAAAACTTTAGCTTCTTCACTTGCCAAGGTCTTCTTTTCTAAAACTATGTAAGCAGCCAGACCAGAAGGAGAATAGGGTTTGACTGAATTGTTTGGAGGGGTTTTGTCTTTTTTTTTTTCCATTTCATTTTTAAAGTATGCATTAACTTATATTTCTAGATGAAGTGGAAAGAATAATAAGCAAAACGTGTTCTCTAAAAACGTGCATGTAAAATCCAAGTGAGTTTGTTTTGGTTTTTGCTTTTCTAGGACTGAGGTCTGGCAATTGCGTTTTCTTTTCTCAGAAGACTTAGAAAGCAATTCACATTCCAAAAGCAGTAACCAGTTACAGTTTATCCTGTTTGTTTTTCAAGAGAATATGAAAAATAAATTTTTAAATGGCAGAAATAATTTACCAGCACTAAGCACTTAATTGCTAGACAAGAGCCATAGGCTAGTAACACTGTTGTGAAGTCTGTAAAAAGGACAACATGAAAAATTAAGTATTAGGTGGCTCATTTAGCTTACAGCTGTTCTGCATTCTTATCGAGTGGTATTCTATGTCAAAGACTGACAGTTTTAATTCCCTTTGCTGATTGTTCTGTTTAGACCACTTTGACGCAGATTATTGCTTTTACAAGAACATAGTCCAGCTGGAGGGCAAACATCTCTCTTAATAATTTTTCTTTTTTTTTTCTGCTGTTCCTTCACTGTGTGTAGTGGAGGTGCAAAGTCAAGTTGTATAACTTGGGTTTATAATAGCTATTTTGATATCTTTAGGCATTCAGGTGTAAAGTCTGCTCCCTAAATTACAGGGGTGTAAATCTAGCTTAGTCTGGAGAAAATGATTTCATAAGGTAATAAATGAAATGGCAACTGGACTAAGCAGGATCAAGAAAACATTTAAAGCATGGATTCAATTTCAATGGATCTTAGGCATACATTTTAACTTCTGTGTGCATTTAATTGTTGTCTTGAATAGAGGCTAACTGAAGCACAGTCTTCCCTGACCTTGAGCCTATGGAGTCTGTGTTTACTGGAGCCTATGTTTACGACCCTTCAGTAATTACACTGAAGTGACTGGTGCTTCTATTATAATGCCTGTCATCCAGAAATCAGCACAGCAAAATCTGACCCAGAAGCTGCAACACCCATTCGAACTTCCACACCTAGCAGTGCATCCTTGACTGGCCCCCTTTTACAAGGGGATTTTGGAAAAAGACCTTGTTCACTGTGTGTCATCTCAGACCAGGCTCTCCTGAAAAGGCCCTGTGCAGCCAGATGTTCCCAGCATTTCCAGCTCCACACTGTCCTCTGCCTTCTTCTGCAGGGCGACTGTCCTGCGTCCATCATCACCGACAGTCCTTCACCTGAGGTCGGGTCAAGGGAGAAGAAAGGACCA
The DNA here is from genome assembly GCA_034782735.1 of Sagittarius serpentarius. Taxonomy (NCBI): domain Eukaryota; kingdom Metazoa; phylum Chordata; class Aves; order Accipitriformes; family Sagittariidae; genus Sagittarius; species Sagittarius serpentarius. The sequence goes on along the minus strand of JAVKLA010000073.1, from coordinate 9,955,822 downwards.
ACCTACCACAGACCGCTGGTGTTTCTCCAACAATGCCAACAAAGTCTTTGACTTCTCCAGTGTAAGGATGGGACGACACGATGGAGGATGCCTCTGGCAGTTTAGGTGATGCAACCAGGTCTCTGCTGGGTCACATGAGAAGGGCAGGTCCCAGCGCTGGGTTGCAAACGTGGGCTGTGCCTTCCGATGTGTGCTTAGGCTATGGGTCCTTGCTACGCTGCACCCTTTGGCTGCTGTGAAGTGCCATAGCTGTATTTGGCAGAACTGGTCAGAAAAACAAAGAAAGGCTGTGGCAGTGCATAGCAAAGGTGGTAAATTCAGGTCTGGCTTGGGGTGATTACAGGGTAGGAGCCAAACAAGTCAAGTTATCACTCAGCGCAGTAGATTGGCTCAATAACTTCATGCCCAGGCTTTCCCATTTCTTAGGCAGTTTGGCCAGGATTTGCTTGCTGTAATTTAGGTGCCTGAAACTTTATCAAACAGCTAATGCTACAACTTTGCTAGTGAATTAAGTGTGGCTAAAACCATTCTCGGGCACTGAAGCCCGTATTCACATTATTAAACCATCTCACCTTCCGAAATAGGATGAGCGCTCACAAACTGCCTATTAGGAGTGGTTACTGATTGGTCCTAACCCCCAAACCATGCCCCAAAACTGTTTTGGGGATTGATATTTGCCTTTAGCCTGAAGTGGGGCCAGGTATATTCCGGTAACAGAATGACATAGCGCCCAGGGACACCCTCTGGCATCTTTACTAGTAGAGACACAGCCTGCCATTGATTCATTTCATTCATTCTTCTCTGTTCTTCAGTATTCAAATCTCTCCTTGTACTGAAGCAATGTTGGCCTCTCCCAACAGTGAATGCACGTCAGGAACACAACTGCCATCTGTAGTAATTATCCCTGCTTGTTAGATGTGCCTGAGGTCCCCGCGGTCCGTCCACCGTGCGGCCCACACGAGGCTGGTGACATTGCCAATGGCTGACTCTTCATATAATGCTTGGACAAAACCTCCCCCTGTCCCTGTGGGCTCGCTTCCAACCCCATCCCCAGGCACTCCCTCCCCTTTGCTGCCTCCACACACACCCAGTTCAGACCAAACGCCTTCCTCTCTCTTCCCCTCCGGAAAGGACCATGTGCCCGCCGTGACCCTTACCTCTCGAGGTGGCACTGATCTTTGCCAAGGCAGTCATAGCCAGGTCCAGCACTGGATTCAAGCCCTTGCGGAGGAGTCCTTGGCATGTGGGAGCTAGTACAGCTTTCCTTTCCTTGGTTTTCAGGTGTGCTGCAGCAGCATTTTCTTCACGCTACATTGCATCCTCCACTAAGACAGACAAGCCACAGCCAGAGGGCTCAGGAGTGGAGAAGGACAGCCAGTCCACCTGGGAAAAGTGGATTAGATAGGGGAAGATCTTCGGGATCCGAAGCAGGAGATAGACACAGAAACCACACTGCAGGAGATAGATCCAGAGACCACTTGCAACTGAGTGCTCCTACAGCTAAAAGGAGATATTGGAAGGGGTAGTAGCAAGGGTGTATTCAAGAGGTGATCGTCAAAGACTGGAGGGTTCAGAAGAGGATGCAAAGCAAATTTTTAGCCACTCAGAGTATCAATCCTACTAACTATAACTGTGGTGAGAAAGACAATGTGTCCTGACAGGAAATGTGTGCAAGGCAAAGACATTATCAGAGGCGAACATCTGCAGCTGAATGAGGTTATTGCTTGTGAGACAGCTACTCTGTGTTGACCATAGCGGAAAAAGGAAACAAGAGTGTGAGAGAAATGGAAGAAAGCGTTTGAGAATTCCTCTTTTCTACAAGCACAGACACATTTCAATTTTCGCTTGGCCTCTCTTGCAGTGTCCGGCTGCCAAGCTAGCATACTTCTCTATTGTTGTGTCCTCGGGTGTCAGGCAATCCAACCGAAAGTGCTGATGCCTTCCCCAGAATGACGTGTCTTCCTTCAGCATATGCGTAACTGCCCTGGGTCTTTGAGCCACTGGAGAGATGCCAGCCCATGCGCCGTTATCTGCCTGTGGGCTATGAACACAGGGCATTTCCAAAACATTTTTCCCTGAGGAGGTTTTTGTTTCAGTGCTCAGACCTGTGTCCCTGCCCATGGCCGTGCTGGGAGACCAGGGCACCTGCCACCTCAGCAAGCAGCCCCCCCTGTACGTGGCCTCCCACACACACCCGTTACGCGTGCAGAGCTCACAGCGCAGGCTGAGAGCAGCGATACTGGTGTGTGTGTGTGTGTGCGTGTGTTCTGCAAGCGACCTGGGTCACGCTGAGCCACCCATGCGATGGAGACGCTCACCTGAGAGGCAGCAGTTTGCAGGGTACCAGGAGACAGAAAGACGTGCCCTGGCTCTTGGTGCAAGGCTGAAGCAGTGCATGTATGTGCAAGATCAGAGAAAAGCTGCAGGAAGAGGATGCAGAATTATACACGTCTTGCACATATGTAGCTGTCTTGCACCTCGCAGGTATATAGACGCCAACACTTGCAGCTTTTTGGGGACATCCCATTGGCCATACCAGGAGAACTGCATCATGACTCAATGAAGGTTTATACTTGTATTTTGGATACATAGCTTAGGGCCAGCTGAGCCTTAGTCACGGGAAATCACACAACCCATTGTGTACCTCTTTAGCATCAGAAAAAACAGTTGTAGCTCAGTCTACGGATTACCAAAAGCATACAAAACTTTTCCTTTCAGATACAAACAAAAGCAGTGAATAAGATATCCTTTCACATAAAAATATCTTTTAAATTACTCAGTTTTTCCGTTGTATGTTTATTCTTTGCCCGCTACTTCAATGTAAAAAAAAATGCTGTTTTAAAAAATATCTTCTTCCTGGGCATCCAATTATAATATTTCTATTGAGTTCTGTGAAGTATCAGCCCAGTCCTTGCACATGTATTCCTGTGTTAATAGTAGGTCTACTGGACTAGGAGACAAATTGCCTGCATTTATTTCAGGGGAATGACATTGGCAGAAAACTGAGTTACAAACAAGAAGTGGATCTTTCTTGCTAGTCTCAGGGATGGATGGGCCTGATGAATCAATAGCCTTTTTCCCCTAAAGATGGTCCTACCAACTCACATAAGCTCACTGGGGAAGACGAACAGTTAGGGAGAGAGGGCTGAGTCAAATTGTTGTTGTTGACTGCCCAGGCTAGTACCCCATCTTTTGCAAGCTCTATAATTCCACGATTCAAAAATAAAAGCCAGGTCAGTTTTGCTTCCCCACTTCATTTCACTTTCTAAATGATTTAGGAGACTGTGCCATTGGACCTCCCAAAGAAATTCAATTTTATGAATGTCTAGCAAATCGGGACTACTCCTGGCCTCTTCTTTCTCCTTCTTCCCTTTAATTCTTTTTTGATTCTTTCCCCCCCCCCCGCTTTTCTGTATCCTCATTCTGCCTCAGCTGTACTCTTCTTCATTGAAAAATAAGATTTTTCCCAACCCTCAGCACCTCTTTTTTTTCATCACTTGGCCATTCTCAGCTCTCTTGCAAAATACCCTGAATCTTCTGAAAACTACTTTGAGGAAATGAGTGATAAAGGCAACCAATAAATAATTTGCCAAGTTCCTCTGTATCAAAAAATGCTGAGAAGGCATCATTGCTGCTGCTAAGCTGTGAGACCCAAATACTAAAAGAGATGGCAAGACATGTTCTGTCTTGTCCCTGCATGTCTTTCCTGTAAGGATCATAGCCTCGAAAGAACACCCTGGTCCTCAGGTCTCTTTCCTGCCTGCTGCCTACATGTACAAAATCATCCTGTTGTAAAGGTCTGTCTTAACTGCATTTTGGGTTTTGGGGACTTTTGCTGTCTTCTCTTTTGCTTCTCACTAATGTGCTGTGAAAGGTGTCTAGGAGTTTCTTCGTTATAATGGAGCATGGGATCATTCAGGTGGAAGATACCTCTGGAGGTCATCTAGGCCACCCCTTTCTTAAACATCCAATTTGAAGTGGGATCAAGTCACTCAGTGTCTCGTTCAGCCAAGCTTTGCACACCTCCAAGGATGGAGATTCATCGGCCTGTGGGCACTTGTGCCAGTGCTTGACCAATCCCACTGCGGAAGTTTTTTCTGGTTAGGAAATTTGTTCCATGGTTAGGAAGCACTTTCTTGTTTGAAACACACATTTCTATTCACAGCTCGGTTAGTTCCACATGTTCATTGGTGTCCTTTCTGGTATTTACACTGCTAACAGGAAGCAGTCTTGGTCCCCTCTGAGGCTTTGTTTTGCTAGACTAAACACAGTGTCCGCTTCCCAGCTCCTTTCCAGCACAAAGCTCTCCATCCCTCTGACCACTCCGGGCACCCTTCAGTCTCCGTCCATCTTTGTTTAACGTAGGCAACCAGAAGCACAAGCAAAATTTAAATGAAATCTCAAAACCCTCGTTGAATCAGGGCAGTAAGCTTCCCTCTTTTCTGCTGGATATACCTCATCAGACCACTCTAAGATCACATTAGCAGCACATCCACCATGTACACCAGGGTCCTTCCCTTCCACACTTATTTCCATCCAGCATATTCACTGCCACTGCCATTCCTTCCTTGCCACGTACTTACTAACATTCAACAGTGCTCTCTCCCTTTTCACCGGCCCTGTGCACACCTAATCCCTGTTTTCTCACAGCTCCCTCATCACTGCATCCCACAAGGCTCCATGAAAAGGCTTAACTGAAATTCCCAGGAAGGAAACATACGTTTCCTTTGTGTAGGAAACAGCTTCTCAAAGAGTCTATTGGGCTGACGTGATCCAACATTGTAAAGTCAAGTTTCATTTTATCCTGTTCACCTCCCAACTGCTATTTGTCCTTTCATTCAAAATATTCTTGGGAGCTTTGCATACTGTTGCAGCCAACCACGTAAGATTGCCTGGGTCACCCCTTCTCCCCACCTTCTTAACTAAAGGGCCCAGGTTTGCTTTTCTTCATACGTGTGTTATTGTCCTCATCTGAGAGGTCTGAAACTAAGAATACTTGATACCAGGGATGTGCTTCCATGTACCAGTCCCTCCAAAATTCATAGGTGCACTTTGCCCCACAAGAATACAGGAGTTATCTGGGAAAATGCTAGACTCGCTGTATCTTGAACAGCAGAAGTGGCAGAAAAATGATGACACACTTGAGATCCAAAATGACTTATGGTCATCCCAAAAGTGTGCAAAAAGAGACAAACTGAGCAATAGCTGGCAGTACGTTCACAGCTGTGGAGGCAGTAATTTCTTCAACTATATCTCTATTGTCAGAGCTTATCTGTTAGGTCAAAGGGATCCAAAATGCTGCCATAGATCTGCAGTTTCATTTCTGGAGTTACTAGCTGGAAAAACAGTGAGGAGAAGAGGTGGAATCATGGAAGAGGAGTTAGCTACCCATAAGCAAGATTTCAGTTTCCTTCTAATCTCTTTCTTCGTTGAGACATGTCTGTTTATCCCAGTTGTGTTATCCTTTTCAACCAGCATTCCCAGCAAAACAGTTACCAGCATTGCTATTATAGTACCCGTTGCTAAAATAGTTTTGCAATATGGGGAATATCAACAAGATGGATTTGGTTGGCCTCCTCCCAATTTTCTTGAACTCTTCTTGAACACTTCTTGAAGTGGCAAAAGCCCCTTGGTACAAGGGGTGCTTATACAAGAAAATCTCTTCTCCTGTAATCTTTAAGAAATCTGCACGTGGAAATAGATTTTTAAACAATTTTTAATGTGATACTCCACATTTAAACAGTTTCACTTTCTAAGTTCAAATACAGTTGTGAATAAAATTCCTGATCCTCTGCTCAAAACATACTATAAACATCCAACCGCATGTCGAGTGGAAATTCTGAAATGTCATCCTAGCAATTTAAACCAGACCTAACTCTTTCATCTGCTCAGTCACTTACAAAACCATCATTAAAAAAAACCCAAAACATCACACAAGAAAAAACTGCCAACAACAATAACCCCAACCTTCTGTTGCAGCTCAATGGTGAGAACACTAAGCTTAAAAGCTAAATTTTGTGGGCACTGCTATTCAGTTAGGAAAAAAGGTACCTACATGGTATGAATTGCCAAAAATTAGATTTATCAGTACTGTAAACTAACTGTAATGAATAAAATGCAGAAGACTGGAAACAGAAGTCAGCAGAGAGAAATGACGCAAACCATGCGAATGTGAATGGTTATTTGTAATAGGATAAGACTACATTATTTACGTAAACCCGACTGTTTGCTATGCATAAACATGATGTTTTGTGCCAGGATATCAATGTCTTTTTCTCCTGGTGCTCCCTTGCTCAGTCTGCAAAGCTTTCATGTATTGTCAGGAAACATTTAACATATTCTTGCCATGTTGCATAAAACTCTGCCTGAGAGAAAGGTAACTACATCTGCCAGCTCCGTGCGTGCTGAGGAATGTGCGCTGAAGCTAAAGGCTTCGGACAACACACCTTAAAAAAAGCTTTGTCGCAGCAGAGCCCTGGTCTGGCGGATGTCCTCATCTGTTTCACTGCTGCGTGGGCCCAGTGTCACCATCGGCGTCAACAGGATTACTCAGAAACACGGGGCTAAGCACCTATTTTCAGGTCTTCCACATCTAAGACAACACTGTGAAAGGAGCTGGAGAAATGGAAACGCGAACAGAGACACTTAAATAACTCAAGCTAGCATTCACAACGTGACCCTCTGGTGAACGCTCAAGAACAATTCCAGGCCACGTGAAGTGCCCGAGGCTGTCGCACGGCTCCTTTCAGAGCCAAGGCTAAACTTTACATTAGAGACCATCCCTCTGCCGGAGTTTCTCCACTACAAAGGGGAGTGTGTGTCCCGCAGCAGCGAGAGGACATGACTCCTCCTCGCTCCGGGTCTGAAAAACACTGACTGTGGTGAGTTTTCGGCAGCTTTGCTGGGAATCAGCTTGAGGGAGCTTGATCCCAAGGGGTGGGAATGCCCCTGGATGGCTCACCAGCTCCGGCTCCCCCTTGCTCCTGCCGCTATCAGTATAGCTGATGTATAGAACAGCTGACTATACTATAGTATAGTATAAATATCTACCTATCATATAGGTACGGATAGTACAGCTGAAGAAATTATGCCCCTTTTCTGCATCAGGAAGAGGACAGCTATGTCACTGAGGATGACAGTCGGGATGACGGGAGCTGTGGTTCAGGAAGTCTGTCACTGTGGCTTCTTAATTGTCTGCTTTGCGGCAGGGCTCGGTGCCGCCCAGGCCCTGCAGCGTTACACAGGCAGGCCCTCACGCCATGCCGGCAGTCCCTGGCCCCGGGGCACCTGCGTCATCCACGCAGCATCGCTACCAAGCTCCAGAGCAAGGGATATCAACGAGCCGATGAGTCCCTGTAATGATCAGTTACATGTCAGCTAAGGTACGGTAAGTTTCTAAATAGCCACCTCTTTGAACGTGCCCAATTTTAGCAGGAAAACATTCTAGACTCTCATTTCTAATTCCATTTCTGATCAAGACAAGAAAGCTGAGCAGCTATTGCAGCTGTCCTGCAATTTGGAGACACCAGGAGCCACTCCTGATTTTTTTGAGCATTCACAGCTAAAAAGGAATATTTTCTACTTCATGTAAATTTGTTCTGATTTACTAAAACCATTCCAGATCACTGAAGGGAAGAAAAAGAAGGTGATGACAGAAAACAGTCACTGATATTTCTTTTGCAAGGCTGCTGTAATGTAGTAGCGTAACATAAGTTACATAAGTAGTGTAGTGCTGTAGTGTAACACAGGGATGCTTTCAAGTGACTTTTTTCTTCCTGATAAACTCTTGCTTGAGAAGGGCAGGTTAGAAGTGCTAGCAAGAAGCAAAAGAGAAAAATAAAATAGGAAAGAGTAGTAGTAGAACAAATACTTGCACAAGCTGCTCCAAAGGACTTTGCCAGTGCTTTACCAGGAAAAAAACCAATATTCTCTGATGCTAACTGAGGAAATGTCATCCCACGGCTTTTTCATTCCAGTTCAAAGTCAGGGCCAGCTGAAATGGTCTATACTTTATAGTGTGATGCTGTATAAACACTGAAAGGGAGCCTACCACATGCACACAAAGGAACATCCTGGGCAAAAGCTGTTTTGGGGGGAAACGCATTTTGGCAAAATAGAACCTATGTACATGGCGGGTTTTTGAAGATTCAAAAAGTATATGTATCAGTTGGGAAATAACAGCAAACTTCAGGAGTATCAAGAGACATTGCACTGTGGAATTACAGACTCCTACAGATGTCAGGAGGAGCTATTCGGGAAAAGGCCCTCACTGAACCAATTAAATTTTTTCAAACTAAAAAAAATAATTCATCTATTTCAAAGTCTTTGAAAAAAAGGTGTCACTTTTGGCAAGTGGCCACAGAAAATTTATTTCAAAACAAAAAGCTTGTCACTCCAGAAAACCTAGGACTTCATTTTGGAATTATGAAATGTCATGGTCCCATCGTGTACTTTGTGACATTTAATCATTACACTCTTCTTGTTACTCCAGTCTATGTCAAGATTACTAGAGCTTAAGGGGCTAACTCAGAGGAAGAAGTGGCAGAACAGGCAGGGTGACTTCATCCCCTGGCAGTGGAGAGTCCTGCGTCAATGGCAAGCAAAGGATTGCAAGCAGAGGTCATCTAATGTTTGGGACCGGTAGTTCCTCCTTTTCTGATACCATCTGGCTCGTTTTGTCCCTTTTGGTAGCTTAAAAAATTAGATATATTTCTTACTGCGCTAGCCTTTGTTCTAATGGTACTACTTTTAGAAAAGTTTTCTTAAAGCATATTGATAAGGAGCTGAGGCACAAAAGAGAGTGAACAAATTGTGCAGGAAGTAGGAGGGATGGTAGAAGCCATTTCCCACTTTATCCATTTGTCTGTCTTTCCTTTTGCATATAAGACAGTGCCAGGTTTCAATAGAAAAGTTGCCATTGAGTTTACCCTTTTACAGTAATTTTATGATACCATTGAGAAAGTTTTAAAACAGCTTTCCCTCTGTGTGATGCTGATCTTTCCCTTTTGAGAAGCAGTTCCTTTCGTTACCCCTGTGACCAGTTCTCTGAAACAATATACAAAAATTTGCTCAATATGGACACAATAAGGAAGCTATGAAACACGAAACAAAAAGTAATGGAATTCTAGAGATATTAAGGGAGCCTCCCATGCATTTCTTATCGTCGTCAGAAGCCAGAAAACATTGTCTTTGTTTAGCTGGCTGTTTGCAGGCTTTTGATTCTGCAGAGGTCCTCGGTAGACTCAAGAGCACTGGGAGCTCTGGCTTCGCCATCTGTCCACACGCCAATGCTCCTTTCAGAAGCTCCGCTTTCCACAGGCTAGGAGGTCATGAAACTTGCAGTCTAAAGGGTCTTGTAACCCCATCACCTTGCTTAGTGGAAAAAAACTGTCAGCTGTGGACTTACCCATTCGGGCGGCAAAGCATGCACTGACTGTACTCGGCGGCTGCAAAACTCTTCAGCTTTGCTCTATCGTCAGGCAAGAGGAGTCCTGTCAAAATCAGTGGAGTTACAACAGCATAAGACACGTGCAATGGCTTTCCATAGGCAACGGGGTAGGGCTGGCCAAAAAGACCATTCAGGGAATAGCAAATATGTCCAAAACATAATCTGGCACTGAAAGCAGGTGGGGAGATGAAAAGTCCTCATGAATTCTAATTGAATTCAGCTTGTAGCCTTGTCTGTTAATAAAAAGTGATGAACATGTCAATGTCTTACAACTTTCTCCTTTTTTTGTCTGGTTTCAAGAATATGTGCTGCTTTGGAGATGAAGTAAAACATTTTTCATGTTCGACACAAGGCAACAGTGATTTTTAGTATTTGTTATTGGTACCCTCCTAGGAGTCAGGCATTGCTGCTGGCTCCATCATACTGACACAAGCATTCGGGCAGACACACAGTGACTCAGATCACAGAACGGATCCCGATGAAAGCTGTTTTTTATTAAATTCCTTTGGTGGCTTAGTTTCCAACTAGATCCTCTCCCCAGTCTGACACAGCTGCTCAAACGCCAGAGCTGATACACATGGGAGGTGGCGAGAAAAAGTGACTCGTGGCAGAAATCAGACTACGGACTGGCAGTGACACTCTTTTTGGTAGCATCTTTCCCACACAGATATCAGCTCGTAACAGTTGTGGAGCCACATGCTAAATGTCAGGCAGAAAGCAGCAGATTTCACTAAATAGGCATGTCGCACCCAGGCGGAATGGGAGACATAGCACAGAGCTGATAACTGCATAGCAGTTACCAAAGAATGTCTTCTATATGACTTTTAAAAAATCTTTTTTTAAAAAAAAAAAGTAGAAAATAAAATTTTAGAAAGCAGCAATTTTACAAAACATATAAAATATGCGACTTCACACCAGAAATTTTGCATAAACTATTACAAACACATACTGAATATACTGTGAAACAAAACAAAAAAATTTAATTTATCCTTTCTTAAAAGCGCCTGTAATTCTGACCAATGCCTTTGCACTGTTCATGCTTGCCAACGGTTACTGTATTCGCAGGGAATATACTTTTGCTGCGTTCACGTAGACGTGCTTTGAAAGTCTAAGCACTTCATCCTGACAAGTCCAGACCAGCAGTATCAGAAAAAAGTAGACCACAGAAATCCCAAGATCTGAGCACTTACAAATAAAAATGAAGAAGATCAAAGTAAGAGCAGCAGGGAGTGACGCATGATGCTGCAGAGCTAAAGTACAAAGGGAGATACCCAATGTGTTCCCTCTCCATGCCAGAATTGCCGTTGTCGCATGTAGCTTCAGGAGTAGGGGAGAGCCGGGGGGTTTTGGATCAGGGCAGTTCAACTAGACTGCTTCTGGTTTTTATTTTTAACTTTTGGTTTCGCATGTATTTTTAACATCAGCGGAGGAAATGGAGTACATTCTGCGTTTGGGACGAGCGATACCAGGGGACTTTACAGCGAGCCGTGCCTGACCGGGGCAGGCAGAGCCATGGTGTTCCCCTGCCAGGCATGGGCAGACCCCCTGATGAGGAAGGGTAAAGCAAGAGCTGGTTTGTTGCATGAGGAGCTCTTGCATCAGCCCGTAAGAAACTCCGGGGAAAGGAGCTTTCCCCCCCTCGGAAAGCAGGCATCTCTCCCGGGCAGCCGGGAACCTTTTCCAGGGAGGATCCAACACCCAACCCTCCCGGGTTTCACCATACAGACCAGCTCTTCCTCCCACAAGGCAGCCCATGGAGGAAGCGAGGCCCTCACCCCTGCCCAGGCTTACCCAACAGCTCTGAGGTCAGAGCACTCCCTGGGAACCACTTTCTATTTCTGCCCAAGGGCCGAATTTCTTGTACTATCTATTTGAGCCTGGAATGCAGGTCAGCCCACCGAGGTGGCATGCAGAGTCCTGACCTTCTCTTTCTGAAAAAAATGGTTCATTTTAAGAGGAGGGACTGGAAAACCTCTTGGCCGAGATTATTCTTGGAGTGGGGGGACTTTCCTATAAAGTAGCAAACCTGGATTCATAATCCCTTTAGATAGGGAAGGGATATGATTCAGCATCTCCCACATCCTGGTTGAGCAATCTAAATAAAAAGCACCAGACCACCTAATTGGCCATCTGAAGGAAAAATCTAGTGGGACCTAGACCTCTTGAATCCTCTGGTGATGGGATCAAAGTCCTTATAGCCAGCTTGGCCCCCCAGCATACTTTTGCTTCAATAACAGCAGTGTGGGAAGAGTGAAGATTACAGATCCAGCACAACCTATTAATCCTATTATAGTGTGCTGGTATGCAATTAGAAAGGGTTCCCACTATAGTAAGTACATTCCCTTTCACAAATTCCATTTGGATCAATAAAGGAGTTTGCTAGAACTCACCCAGAAAGGAAGATGTAAAAACCCCAATGTGTAAGGCACTTTCTAAGTGGTGATATTCAGGTTTCTCATCAAGATTGTAAGGCCAAATGTATGACCAAAGCGGCAAACCCCACAGCAGCTCCACCGTGTCACTACAGGATCCTTGACCTGGAAAGCCTTCCTGAAACCACCCAACAGTTATTGCAGGTGCATAGTGCGTTTTGGTCTTCTACTTACCCATCTCCTAAGAAAAATTTCCAACACATATAAACTCCTAATGAAATGTTATCTCCCAAAAGGAACATACTGAAGCCTTGCATCTAATTCTGGCGATGGAGTTACAATACTTTTATCAGTGGCCCTGTTAAGCAGTACTACCACATTATAGCATAGGGGAAAGATAGCCCTCCAGCTGGACAGTCTACATGTCTCATTATACTCAGATGGGATATAAATTACATCTACCCGCTTTCAGCTGTATTTCCCTATTCTAAGCTCTGATGTAGAAATAAAGCTCTCCGAAGCATGAGGAGTACTCTCTCTTGCGTCATTTTGCATACAGTGGCAAAAATAACCGCTGATACCACCCAACTCTGTTCCCAGTACAGAAAGAAACTGCTGCTATCCAGGAAAAACAAAAATATCGTTACATGACTTGGGTTATGTGTAGGTAATTTACAACGTCACAGAAAGGCAATCACCAGGAAAAGGAGAATGAGGCTGCACAGCTAAATGTGAAACTGAGTGAGACAATAGTCTGATAAAGAGATTATGGGCACCAAAAAACTAGGCATGAATGAGGGTAAACACATTTAGACCTACAGGTGTCTCATTGAGAAACACATCAAAGTTTTAGGTAAGAGAGAAATAGATCCTATGGTTACTGAACTGAACTAGACTTGGTGTGCATTCACGAGTGTGATTACTTTATGGATAAACATTGACAGCCCTTCGGTTTCCTTTGGCACTGAGCGAGCTCCTTGGAGACAGAACTTGCCTTTTGAATGCCTTGCAAAACACAACCTACGTCCAGCGTACTGCTTTAAAAAGCAAACAATAAAGATAACAAATACTTACACCATTCAGTACCTCCCATGCACTCAGGCTCCTCACTGTGTTCTCTTTTCAGCTTCATCACCTTCCCCAGTGACTGAAAAAACTCACTCTTCTCTTTTGTCATACAACTTCTCTGAATTTCCATCTTTCATGCTTAGAAGAAAGCTCAGAGGGAACCAAGAAGTTCCTTAAACACAAGTGGAATTCACAGTCAATTTATTTTTAAAAGGGGACAGAGATTTTCTATAGAAGCACAGCCCAACAACAATTTAAAACACAACACTCATAAAATGGGATCCTCGTCAAAACAGCGTGTTGCCATAGAGGGCGATGATCGCAAACAAGCCAGGTAACAGTCAGCGCGCAGGTATCGTGCTTGTGAAGGACAAAATGCCACTGGGGTAGTTCTAACTCGGCCACTTCTCTGCTCTGGTGCCTCACGCAGCTCTACGAAGAGGCATGACCCACCACACCAGGCACACCGCGCCGTGATGGAGACAAAGCAAGAGCTACCTTCCTTCCACGAGAGAAAGTTTGTGGAATCGCTTCCTGATGCCGTTTATCAGTGCAGCCAGAGCAGCAAAGTGCTGCTAGTGCAAATCTAGGCTCACTGGCGAGTGTTACAATATTCCCATTCTGGAGTTAAAATGCCTGCAGTCATCTTGATTTGAAGGAGATGTATCTAATTAAAGTGACCTGTGGCATTCGGATATTCCACAGGAACGGTTATCTCCAGGACCTCTTTCACCCAGCACTGCATATCTGCCAGCCTGGAAGGTGACTAGAGAAGACCATGGCATGATTTCTCTTCTCGAGATTAAGCAGAGAAAGCTGAAAATCAGGACATAGTTTAAAGCTAACTAAGAATTTTTCCTCTAAACCTCTGATTTAGGTTAAGGCATGGAAATTCATGGTATTTGCATATGATACACTCAAGAAAAAAAATTAAGTCTATTACTACACATCCTAGTCTTGTTTAAAAATGATGTAAGCCTGCCTTTAGGGAAGAAAAACGAGCAATCCCCAGAGCTTTTCACCAAAAAATCCCCAAACAACTCTGCAGTTCCCTGGCAAACAACGAACAGAGAACCAAAGAACTTGCAAAGCCACAAAAGCAAAGGGCCGTTAGTCAAGTGTACCAGCACTCTTCGGTGACGTGCAGCTTCTCAAAGCAATGTTTGCTTATGAGAAACATGAACACAGGATATTAATGACCTGTTCAACCTATTCACTTCAAATACAGCACAGGGCAGGTTGGTTTAACACTCACACATTCAAGCTCTTGGCGGAGCCAGTGGTGACCATTCATTTGAAAATGCATGGGCAAAAAAATATTCCAGGTTTTGAGGCTTGGGATTTTTGATGGAGACTGTTGAAGATGATACTACTAATGCTTTGTACCACAAAAACTCCAGAAAACGTAGAGGAGAGGCACATAAGCATTTAGAGACCCTGTAATGTCAGTGAATGCTCAATATAAAGATCCTTAAAAGAAATGAGCTCTAGAATGAGTGAGGTGTTCACATCTTGATGGACTACAAAAACTCATCTCTCTTTTTTACAAGATCTGTAGGAACTCGAGATCCCTCATACCAAGCTTTGAGGGATTCAACCAAAAATATGTCAGGGGAACTGGACACGAGTTTCCACTGAAATGTCATTCAAGACATTTGAAAGTTATCTGTTTAGTCATTGTCATGACCTCACTTGAACAGTCTACCAACAACTGGCATTTTCTTCCACACACAAACTGACACTTTTACAGAAGAGCACCACCACATTTTTGGTTGTATTCCTTCTCTTATTATCAACAGTACAATCTGAAGTCATAATCTCCAAATAAACATTAGTGGGTGTATTACTACCGTAAAAGAGTGGAGATTATTAGAAAGAAAAAACAGTCTAACCAAACACACAAATAAATCAGAGTGGAACATACTGCAGCCACAGTAGTTCTCCTACTTTATTTTCCTGTCTAGGAATGCCATTTATATAGCCATTTAGTTGACTCACAGCATTCAGCCAGCGAGGTCTCCTGCTGCTGCCAGTAGCACTGGGTTTTACGTTGGCCCATGGCGGGGCTCCTTGCAGACATGTGCCTGATGGCTGACAGAAGAGGGGTGACAGGTTTTGACCATAAGAGCTCTGCAGTCTGTTGAATTTTTCAGTGGCTGTAGCATTTCCATGCTGGTGCCACCCACCTCTCCTGAAAACAGCCTCCTGTCTGCAAATCTCCCAGGTTATCAGGAGCAAAAGTGGCATGGGCTTGCTCCCAAGCAGAGCAGTTCTAGAAGAAACAGAACCTGTTCTAGATCGGCTCTGTGAGTTGCCATACTGATCCTCGAAAACAGATTTTGACACACGGGACGATCCTGGATTGGCTCTCTGGCTATAAACTCACCCTCGATTGTAACCAGGAGTAATTTTGATGTGTGGACAGTCTGAGAGGAGACTTTTTTTTTTACAACATTCAGAACTGGCCCCTCTGCTCCCACAGAAATGTACAGTAGTAATGCTCATTGCTCACACAGAAGCAGAAGTTGGATAAACACCGAGCATTTCTGAAATCCCACCTTAGGAAGGTTTTATATGTCAGGATGCAGCCATCTGGTTTATAGTATAAATGACAAGAAAAACAGAACCTGTATAGTGAAATGAAGAACAACAGCAATGAAAGGATACAAGAACAGTAATCTGCAGTATTACACAGTTGCTATGCAGGGAAGAGATTCCTCTGTACCTAGAAGTTATAACCCTAGAGTCTCAGTAATATTACTTAACATTTTAAAGTACCAACAGGCAAATCTCCTGACCTGTAGCTAACTCATGAGCAAGTGCTGTTTGTTCGGAGCTTACTACATTGCGAACAACGTGGCTACTGATGAATCAGTGTAACTCAGTGTAGTACAGTGCGGATTAATTACCCCCCTTTAAGCCCCTCCAAACTTTAACCATTATTACAGATAGATCAGCGGAAAGTATTTCTTTTGTGTGCAGTACCAATTAAAAAAGTGCTTTTCCATAAGAAACTGTCCAGAGTAACAGCAGAAGTATTTTAATGCTGTTGTGTAAATTCAGCTTCCTCCTTCCCTTGAATGCTACGCTTTGTCCTAGATTATCAAACTGAGTTTCTAAGGCATTAATGAGCGACTTCCACTGGAGCATGTAAGTTTACTTTGCACTTCTGAGAAGTCACACAGACAATCATATAAAAGAATAAACAAAAACCCAAAATGCAAAAGGAGACAATAATAACTGAAAGCTTAGAGACTTTTAGGTGAGGAACAACAGTTGAAATTTGCTTTTATTTCACTCTGAAGATTTAACTACATACTTCAGCAAGACTGATCCCTGCATAACAGTGATCAGCACAAAAAGGTTCTCTGGAAATTGCTAAGGAACAGATGTTTTCATGACACAAGGAGAAAAGGACAAGTCGTAAGTTTACGAAATTAAAAATTCCAGAGCTACAAACAAGGCTAACTTACAGAATGCCTGCTGAAAATACATTATTAAGGAAATGTAGCCTTCTACCTAGTTGTGGTGATTTTAGGAATAGTCAGTATTTTCGCTTGAGTTAGGTAAAGGAAAAGTTTGGCTGTCTGCCGGGTACAGCCTATGAGCTGCCTGGCAGTGGAAGGAAATCCCTCTCCGAGACAGGTATGTCCACGTGCTATCACAAATGGAAAAAGAGGGAGGCAGGAGTTCCTGTCCTTGCTGTATCTGCCCATGATGGTTATCAGGAGGCAAATACCAGGCTTGTTGGGAGCACTGAGCTCATCTGTTCTGGCTATTTTAATCCTTCAGCGCCATGCAACTGGATCTTTTAATTTGATACTAGTCAAACACACCGTTAGTGGGATGCTTTTTTCTTATGCCTAACTCCACAGACCTGGTAAGGGAGAGCTAACGTTGCAGAAGATGATTGCTATGGCTCCCCTCTGCCATGCTCAGGGAAGGGGGCAGGGACGGGTTGCTGCTGTTGAAAATCCACTCTCACACTTGCATTTCAGCGCTAATATCTCTCCACTGGGCCAAATTACTGCAGCTGCCTTTCCGCTGCTGGCAGAACGGGACATTAAATAAAAACCCAGTCGTACCTTGCTTCTTTCCTGAGGCTCTCTATCCAGGCTGTTCTTAGAAAATGAATTAGCAGGATCTGTTTTTTTTTAAAAGGGAGAGTCTAAATGAGGACACCCCAGTTCAGTCAGTGTATCGTCTATCATCTTTCTTATGCCCCATCTTCTGTTCTCCCCGCTCTGTGCCCTCCTGTTAGCACCTTCTGAAGCAGAATCAGGTCTTTCTCTGGTCTTCCTTCTATGAGAAAACGGCAGTGATTTCATAAAAAAACCAAACCAAAACAAAAAACCACGTCAGTTTGGCTAAAATCAGTTCAAGACATTCCAAAAGTTCAATGTCAGCATGCCTTGTACAGTTTGACTCAGTCCACACTCCACAAGATTGAGCCAAATGGGCACACTTGCCCTGGGTGAAGAGTCCCCCTGTGAAAGGTTAGAATTCCCAGCACACCTCCCAGGTAGGCAGGAGGAGATAAGGCGGCAGAAGACAGCAGGGAACTGCGGGGACTTTCCTGCAGCCGGGGGGGGGGGGGGGGGGGGGGGGGGGGGGGGGGGGGGGGGGGGGGGGGGGGGGGGGGGGGGGGGGCCGCCCCCCCCCCCCCCGTCCCCCCCACCCGTTGGAGCTGTAGGAGCTGGCTTTGGTCCATTCCCTGTGCATTTAAAGCGCATGGACGTGATGTATTTCACCCCACCTATATGTAGTTCACAGGGAGAGAGGCAACTTGCGGCTTACACCTACCCAGCACCTAAACACGCGCGCTTAGTTTCACGTATATAAACAACAAAGGCAGCTAAAACACAGAGACAAATATACGCGATACAAAATTTGTAAAACATGAAACCACACGAAAATCTGTAAAACAGATAAAGCACGCATGTACACAGGTGGGTATGTACGCGTGGTTTCCGAGACTTTCTGTGCGGCTGGGGCTGGCAGGCTCCGAGGGGGGCTGGCAGGCTCCGAGGCTGCCGGCAGCGGCCCCGGCCCCGGGGGGGCCCAGGTGAGGCGGCGGCGGCGGCGGGTCGGTTAGCCCGGCCCTCAAGGAGTTACGGTGCGGGAGCACGATGACTTCATGCTCCCGCCGGCCGCTCTCGGCTGC
>JAVKLA010000073.1:9919346-9929515 GCA_034782735.1 Sagittarius serpentarius | reverse complement strand
TTCTCCCTCTCCTGTCCAGTCGAGGAGGGGGAGTGAGAGAGCAGCTTTGGTGGGCACCTGGCGTCCAGCCAGGGTCAGCCAACCACAGTTAACAAATACAATGAAGTTCAAAGATGTCCCTCAAATTGCAAGACTGATACCCCTCCTAATCAAATACTGTTACAGAAAATGGAATTTGTTAGAAGAGAGACCATTTGGGATGAAGGCAGATGTACAGGCAATCTTCCAGTCTGGCTGGAAAGGGACTGCTTTAAGGTTGCACCCTCACAGAACTGCACCACTTCGGGGGTCTCCACGAGACTAAATTGGACTCTGAGAAACAGAATTGGAACACAATTGGTAATCGAGGCTTATCTCACTTCCCAGGCTAATAACTGCTCCTTGCTTTGCAGTTGCTCAAACTTCTTTTTGATAGAAACTTAGAACTGATTTCTTAATCAGAAGAAATAATCAGAGAGTAAATACCCTTCTCCACTTAGCAGGTAAGCATCCCCTTTGTCTTACCCATCCCCTAATCCTGAATTAACATAAGCATGACCAAGAAACAATGCATGTAACCCACAAGCTTAACCAAGAAACGGCTATTGCATTGCACACCATCATGGAAAAGTACTTAGAAATTGCAATTAATTAGTCACTTGTAAAAATTAAATTAGTCATATGACATTTAATCAGGATGTGGTCTCTACTCCCGTGGTGAGAACAGATGTAATGAGCTTTTATTTCCAAATACACCACCACTATCATCATAGCTTAAATTCCAAGTCTGTAACAAAATATTTCCAAAAATATCCAGGGTATACAGTTTGTTTTAACATTTTTTTCCTGATAAAAACTGATGTGTTAGATCCCTGTTTCACTTACAACACAATGCAATAAAAATACATATGTAAGAACCACTTTATCACCTAGAGCCATTTTGGAAGACAGTTGTACAAAGAAGCGAAGGATGGGTTTTATACATTGCCAACACAGGGGCCTCTTGTGACAAAACTACAAATGCTGCTTTGGTCTGCAGTTTACATGTCTGTAAACCTATAGGTTTAAGTTAATGTGAGTTTTGCTGATGAAATAATTCAAGCAAAAAAGCACGTACCCTCTGTTTTATAACTCTGATGAGATACAGTACAGTGACTTTATACCAGCCATGTCTACACCAAGATTTTGTAGCAGAATCAAATACTTGTTCCAAATTTCCTATCAGCTTCATTTTTGCCTCACAACTGGCCAGGCCTGGAAGAGTTTCTGGAGCAAACAAGTAGGTTCCTTTGTAAATTAACTTATTAAGAACAAATTTATACTGAAAGTCAGGTATCTTTTTTTTTCCCTCCCTTCTTTAGTGAAGACACTAAATGGACCAATTTTTCACACCCTACTACCAGGAGATCCCCAGTCCACACAAGAAGACCAAGAAAAGCACCAAACTCGTAAGACTCCCTCAGCATCACACACCAGGGCTCTGTCACTCCTTCTCTGATATGCACACATTTTTCTCAGTTCTTACTTCATTTCCACCTTTAAAAACCTTGTTCATTTTTCCTACTCTTTATTCTTCTTCTGAATGACCTCCTTGTCTTTGTAGGACCCTAACTTTCTCCCCCCTTCCTTCTTCCCTGCCTTAGCCCAACGTCTCTGTCTCCCTTTGTACTGTTTGCTATGCCCACACCCAAGGGTAGCTCCTCAGAGCCAAGCTTGCAGGAGATGCTTTGCTACAGGGGCTGTCACAACCGACGGCTGAAGAGTTGCTGCCCACCATGATCACCTGATGGTACAAGGTAATAGCGGATCTTCTGACTCCAGCTGAATACAATAAGAGGAGAGGCAGTTTTAAGAAAATATAGAAATGATAGAAAAACACAGAAATTGTTCCCGAATGGTAAAACCACCACCAGCTGTCATGGTCAGTGCGCCTAAGAACAAGATATTCAAAAGATGGGATATCATATTGCTCCTTGCCCATCAGAACCTCCTGACACTTTGCTAGGATTTCACACACAGTCTGGCTGGAGGAGGAGAAACAGCCCATTTCTTCAGTCCTGGGTTAAGGACAATCCCTTGTTCACAAACACCCTCTTTGGAGACCAAACAAAAGCCACTGCTGCCATTGTCACTCTCATAGCAGGAGGCTGAGAGGCAGACCAGCACCTTCTGACAAGGAGAAACTTTGCCTTCCTGACATGAAAGGACTATGGGCATGGAACTGCAGGTCACTCAAGATGGAGAACAGGTCATTCTTCTTGCATTAAAATCCTCAAGATACCTTCATTTTTGGCAAGCAGCACAGCGAGCGTGGCAACCTTTCATCTTCCTAAGACCAATCGGGTGGAAACATTCCCCTCAGCCCCCTTGCGCAATTGTTGTTACCAAGTACCACAGGCTCCAACTACAGCCTCCAACCTGAGGTACTTCCCTGGCACTAAGGCAACCACAAGCACACTCTACCTCCACTTCACAGGCACAAGGCACACAGCAAACAATTCCTATCTCCAGGTGAGATCAGCTGGATACCTCAAAGTTAGTACAATCTTCAGAGCACACAGGAAGGCAACGATTTTCTTTCACATATCTCAGACTGTTGCCTTGAGCTCAGCTGTGAAAGCCACATGTTGATCTTCAGTAAACTACACTCACTGACTTTATTCCAACACACTAACTTTATCCCAACACACTAACTTTATCCCAACACACTAACTTTATCCCAACACCAAGAGTTCCCAAGCGGTCTCGCAGGACTGCATCACAAACCCCACTACAGGGAAGAATCCATACTTGACTGCGGAAGCCACCAATTCACTTGACAGAGATCAGTAAAGTCAAGCAGGGGAGCTCATGTTTGTTGTTTAAGTGTCTCGCATCCAACAGTAAAATAAAACTTTCTCAAGTTTTACTGGGAGAAAGATGGAAAAGCAAAAATTAGAGATTAAAACACTTAGAACAAGTAACACCTAACTTCAAGTCCCTAGCCTACAGCCTTGACAAACACGAGAGTCCCTCCACTCTACTCCAGAGACCTGCCCTCTTCTCCCTAGCACCACCAAAAAAAACGATCTTGATAAAACTAGCATATTTGCTGAAGTTACTTTAGGGAATTAAGATTCCTCATAGGAACCTGTTTCACACATAACTTTACACAACAGTGATCTGCTCTTACAAGCACATCTGAATTTTGTGAAAGTGACAGTAACTGCAAAGTAATTTCAAGACATCGCTACCACAGATTCCTTAATTTTTAAACTTGAAA
The DNA here is from genome assembly GCA_034782735.1 of Sagittarius serpentarius. Taxonomy (NCBI): domain Eukaryota; kingdom Metazoa; phylum Chordata; class Aves; order Accipitriformes; family Sagittariidae; genus Sagittarius; species Sagittarius serpentarius. Next base: position 9,926,274 of record JAVKLA010000073.1, on the reverse strand, counting down.
AAAAATTTTCTCTGATTCTGTTTTTTGCTACCTTACAATTAATTACCAAGACTTATGGTTAATGCTTATTCTGTTTTTTCCAAGGGAAAAAAAGGTGTGTTTATTTAAGGAGTTTCACTCACCTTTTAGTTACGGAGAGCTATACTGAATGAAACACTGGGTGTACAAATGAAAAATGTTATACTACATATTAGCATTCAATTTAACTTGACTTAAATGTACTATGAAAGACTTTTTTCCCCTCAATTTGAAAATCCAGAGGTTCTATGCCAATGACTTTCCTGAACCATCCTGTTTTTTTTTTTTAAGAGAACAAGAATTTCACTTATTTCCACAACAGCAAGTGAATTACCAAAAATGTGCTATCCAATGTGCTTAAAGTGAAATTTTAAAAGCAAGAATTGCATGAGCAATGCTGATCCAGTAATTCCAAGTCTCAAAAGACCTGAACTACAACTACTTTTAAGGGAAATTTTCAGCATGGTGAGGTCACAGAATGTGGCCTGTGCTTGATATATCCATGCTTATGTAAAACTTTTAACGAAAGAGACAAGAACACTTCCCTATTTCTCTACCTCTTACAAATACTATTATTCTTGGAAAGCAGCAAGTGCAACCATGTGGCGGTTAAGACCCACAAACCACATCCCCAAATGTCTGACAGACAACAGAGCACATGAAATACACTTCTGCAGGTGTTTGGGTCCACCCACCACTGCTGCATTTTGGATATTGTATACTCTTGTGAAACGCAAAATCTGATTTTGAGAAATCTGAGTTACTTCACACTGAATACCGTATCTGTTAGTATTGAATATCTCAGGTTATTCTGCTAGCTTCAACAGAAGAAAAATGTTCCTGATTATGGTTAAAGCCACTACCAAGTACCCACAGATTATTGTAATTAGGATCAGTCAAGAAAAAGGATCAGAATTTGAACTCCTTTCATAATTTAAGACATTATGAGCAGTTACATTAACCTCAAGTTACCGTAAGAAAAATGCACTAGAAAAGCTGCACTAGCAACAGGAAATAGGGTCACAAGAAGTGTTCTGCGTTTGGTCCTTGCTCTGTTCCCCTGTCAGCAGTCTATTATCATTAGCTATTCCACTATTTCATGACATTTGATTTAATTATCATGATTAATGGAATTTTAAGGAACATGCTGGTTTGCATTAGCTCTCATAAATGTTTCCCACTTTTTTTTTTTCCCTTCCCAATTCTTGTCTTTCAATTTAATTTCTTCCTCTTGGCCCATTTCTCATTTTCTTTCCAATCACATCTGCCCTTAAACACAGTAACATTTTACCATGAATTTTCATAGCAGATGAGAAACTCAGGATTCTCCTTTCCTTAAACATTTAATTAATGTAAAAACTGTCTGAAAAATCTATGGGGTTAAAAAAAAAGCCAGTCTGAAATCTAGAATACTTTTGTTGCAGTAATTCGGACCCAATAAACATTTTTTTCAAATCACTCCATAGATTAAACTAGCCTGTACAGTTCTACAGGGGAGAGAGTAATTTACCCAGTGCAGCTTCTATTTAACAAAACCCAAGCAGCTGCCATTTCAGTGCCTGAATTTCAGTGTTAAAAGGGAGAAAACCAACTGAAGCCAAACCAACAAAATTCCAAAGAGCAAGACTTTGGAGTAAAAATAAAGCATACACCTTGTTTAATGTACTTGTTTTCTTGCCTCAGTTATACATTAGTAACTTCCTCTTACAATAAGAGCACTATATACACATACACAGAGCACTTTTGTTGCGTCCTCCCGCACCATCCCAAATTATGGAAAACGTACATAGTGTTTAAAGGCAAATTTGGCAGAAAAGTATACTTTTTACTATCTGTCTGTGCTAGGAAGAGACATACATATCTCAATCCTTAATGTAACCAGAGATGAACAAATCCAAGAGGAAGGGGAAAAAAAAACCAAAACCAAAATCAAATAAAAAAAACCCAGGTCAGCATAGTGATCAGCTGCAGAGGCTCACCAACATCCGCGCAAGAAATCTTTGAAAAATTCTGAAGTATTTAAAAACATTAGCTTAGTTTTCTGGTTGCTGTGAAGATAAAGAGGAATCTTTACCCAAAAGACGATCATAACAGGGATAAATATCGGGGCTGAAAGTCACCGTATTTTGGAAAAAAAAAGAAACGACACAAAACCCACACACCAGCTTATCCTTTCTGTAATAAAGAAATTACTAACTTGTACTTATGTAAAGACTTAAAAACAATGCGTATCCATTCAAATTGTATTTATTTAATTACACTGTAATGCAAATAAGTTAGGTCCATATAAACTCCATTCTGTTGTATGTACAACCTATGTCATTAGCAAGCCGATTGAGCCAGCTGGTGTAAGTGTCCACCTCATCCTCTGGAATGTACGTATCTTCAGACACTTTCTCTGTCCATCGGCTGGTTCTAGAACAGGACCGGCACATCCTTCATCCCCAAAGTAGACTGAAAGGGGAGGGGGAGGAAACGAACGTCAGATTTGCAGCACGTACTTGTTTTTAAAAGGATATTTGTAAAACACAAGTCTGGAGCAACAGCCCTGTAATTGCACAGAATAAATGCCAGCCTCCAAAATACTGAAATCATGCCACCTTTAAAATAAAAATTCAGCCTACAGAGCATGAACACGTGCTCAGAAAAATGAGCATCTGTAAGCTTCAGATTAGACCAAACACATGCTTCTGGTATCTATGCACATAAAGTATGTATTTCATTCCAGAGTGTATGTTGTGCAGAGACACACCCATTGGACGAAGAAAAAAGTCTCAAACTGCTAGTGAAGCTAAACATAGAAACACTGTCAGCAAACAAACAATTCCAGCAAGTTAGTTCTTAAGACAACAGAAGATTTTACTGAAATCGTAACATGATCTTGACACCTTTTTTTTTTTCATATTTTCTACTGTTAAAAGCAGCTGCCTTGAATTGCTGAATCCTAAAAATAGGATTTCTATACACTGTAACTATAGGAAGCTAGAAGAGTTAATATATGACTCTGCAAACAATACAGCCCATCAATTATTTGTCTTGGGAATACCTGGTTCTGCATAGTAACCGAAGTTATTTCAAGAAAAATAAGAGTCAATCTTTCTTCAAAACTTTAATTTAATTAATTAGTCTGACCCATGGAAGCCCTCCAATAAAACTCAAATACCACAAGAATTCAAGTGTTACTAATGCCATGACATTGCAACGTTAACAAACTGTCCTACAAGAAAGGCAACATGAGCAAATGCACTTTGCTTCCTGACAGTGACTAATGCTGAAGGATAGAACCCTTTATTTCATGCAGCTTTTATGCAACGTTACTACCATATTTGCAAAAGGCAGAAGGAAACGGGGTTTTGTTTTAAATTTGTGCTAGAAAGCTGAGAAGTTATTCCTCAGTGCAGAAACTTGCATGAACTACCTCTACAAAAGATTAGGAAGGGCAGCTTCCATTCAAAAGGTACAGGAAGTCCCCTCTATTAAAAGCCATGCAAGATTAAGGGAGAGGCCTTCCTAAGAACTTGTATTTTGCTGTCTTCTCTTTTGGATTTCTAAAGAAACAAGAACCACGACCAGCTATGCTTTCACCTTAAACTATTAAAAACAATGGATGAAAGCAACCATCGCCACTGTTGCTGTCCAGAGATAACACCCAAAATGGTAACTGTCTTCATTGGGTTTGCATGTACATTTGGAACTGATACATACCTCCAGATAGTTGGCTCAGGCATTCCAGGATCTGCACCTCTCTTAAAACCTGAAGTAAAACATACATTACATACATATATATAAAAATATGTATGTGCAGATTCCTACATAGTTAAATCACTATCAAATTATTCCAGTTGCAATAAAAAAAGAAAACCTACTGAGCAGAGAACTGTGATTCACAAAGTTGTGTACTAACCTGAACAAAAATAGCACATTCTTATCAGGGTTAGAAAGCAGATAAAATAAATACAAGTGTACAGTTTTATATATGTATTTTTAAATTCTTACCTGTATCTTTATCTGACTTAAAATTCAGGGACAACTAGCTATGCAAGATGCAGGAAGTTATCTACCCCAAAGATCAAGACACACATATCTATATACACACGAACACACAGATTTTAAATGTTGTTCAGAAAGCAACCTAGTAAGGCGGTACCAAGCACCTTCAGTCCTAACAGGCAATGTTCTGCAATGGCATCTGATACAGAACTTAAAAGTAATATTTCAATAGCAGTTCACTCAATTTAGGATGATGAATTCTAAATGTTAAATCAATTAAACCTAAAATCTTCTATTTTTACTGGCACTTTTTGAAAAGCTACCTAGTACTAAAGCTTGCAAAGAAACAAGATATTTGTCAATCTACTAACTCCCAGGAAAATGAACAGAAAGTTAATTACAAAGAGTTCATCCCCAGGTAATGACTCAAATACCAATTCACTAAAGCAAATTGATGCTAGAGAAGCAACTGAAGGTTCAGTGTATGAAAAATCTTTGCCCGCTGGATTGTAAATTAAAAGTCTTGAAGCAGAATCATGCAATTCGTACTCTGTTCAACACACTCTCTCCTACACTTGCTAGCTAGAAATGGATGTTATATGAAAAATATATCATTTCTCTCGTTTACAGAAAATAAATAATTAACGTCAACCTGCCTGAAACATAGGCCGTGAAAGTTAATGGAAAAAACTTCCATTAACTTCATGGGCACTGGATTAGCTCTTTGAAGGTAACCTTGTGTGATTTGAGACTATTGAACATCTTGACCCACTTTCTTTGGCTGCCACACTGTCCATCAAAATTGCTTTAAAATTTATGAAGTTGTATTAAGAGTCATACTCTGTGTGTATGAATGTTTCTGGCTTTCCCGCCTGCCCTCTAGTACTTTTACATAAGCAACCCAGGTTTAACAAAATTGCACTGGTCTAATTTACCTACTTAAAACAGGGGCAGCCACTTCAAAGCAAGTTTAAAAAAAAAAAAATACAACAAAAAAACCCACCTGACCAATGGCCTATAATTGCACACTCACATACCAGGCTCCCTCATACATCCCCTGAGCATCCCACCCTGGCCTAGAAAACCTTTCAGAGAAAGTTAAAAGCTCAAAATTTCTGAAAGTTTCCTTACCTGTGTTTAGTTTAGAGTGTATTTCATCCACACAGGGCTCAATACAAAAATTTACCTTGAATCAATGACACCAAGGACTGCGCAGCCTCTTGCCCTTCCACTGCATCACACCTTCCCTCCCAGATTCAAATGTAATCCCAGTACAAAAGAGGTTCTTCCAATTCTACAGATTTTGAGTGCATGCCACCTCCAAACATCTACGATAAGCAAAGGTGGCACCTGCACATCCCCCTCCCATCTGCTTACACCTAATGTCCTTCCATTACAGCAGACAAATTTATAAGAAGGCAATGTAGACATAGAACAGCACACTTGTTTTCTGGAGGTATGAAGTTAAACTACTGCAACTTAGTTTCTCACTGCTACACAACAGAAGTATACTAGGCACCCTAATATTAGTGCAACTGTAAACATAGTAAGATGGCTTTACAGGATGTGAAGTAACTTATTTAATTTTCTCTGGTATCCCTCAGAACACATTGCATCTTTCCCATGTTCACAGATACTGTCATAAAATTCAAATCAAAACAAAACGTCAGCATGAGCAAAACTAGGTCACAAAACACTGCTGAAATTCCCACCCAAAAATTTATCAATTTAAAATAACTGACAAACTAAAAATGGAAATGTAATTAAACTTTAAACCTAGTACTGCCACTTAGTTTTTTTCCACAGCGTTTGAAGTGACCTCTTTTACTTGCAGTTGTTAAAGCAGGTATATAACTGTTCAAGAGACTGTTTCCTGCTTGTTATCTATTATGTGAACCATCAAAGCCCTTCAAATGGGATACTGCATTCTCCTTAATTAATTAAAACAACATATCAGCTTTGACTGTAAACACGTCAAGCTCCCAACCCTCCTTCATGTTTGCATTCAAGGCAGAGATGCCTGCCTGTTTTAGATGCTTTTCCCAAAAGGCCCAACAGAATTGGGGCACAGTAAGCCAGACGAACCACAGGGATCAGCCTTCCCGGGACCCCTCGTCATTGAAAGAGCGAACAGAAGCATCAGGACTATTGCACGCGTGTGTATCTTAAGTAGGTCAGGCTCTTTAACAATGACAGCGGATGGCACAGAGCCCAAACTCAGCGGGAGAACTACCACGCAGTAGCAATGCCCAGCCAGCCCCATGACAGAAGCGAGCAAAATACATCCTGGGCACCAAGCATGACATCAAGGCAACCCCTAAATGCTCCACAGCAGTTCAGAAACAGGAGCCACGCCATTCTGGGAGAGACTGTAACCTACACCTAGCTGGAAATTCAACCTCAGCCAGAGGCTGGCAACCCCCTTGGCGCCCACGAAGCAGAGCTCCCGCCCGCATACAGCTTTCTCCTCACAGACCGACTCCCTACTGCAAGAAACACACAGGCCAGCTACCAAAGCAGCCAGGCACTGATGCATGATTAAACCGCAGCTTCCTTTGCTGTTAAGCTGCTCCGGTGCCTGCTCAGCCCGCTCCCCAGAGGGGCCCGACCCGCCGCGGCCCTCGGCCCTCCCCTCACCGGGCACGCAGGCCCAACGCGCGCTCGCAGCGCGGGAACAGCCTCCAGGAAGGGAAAGGAGCAGAAAAACCTTTTCAGAGAAAACAAGACAAAACACAAACCTACTGCCTCGCAGTTCTCTCAAGGGCAAGCCCCCCCCCCCCCGCCCCTACCCGGCGGGTCCCACAGGCCGCCACACCGGCCCCAAGGAGCTCCAGGCCACCGCCGGGCCCTCAGCGATCTCCCGCTCCACCCCCCGCCCCCACCCCCGCGCACGCGCGGTGAGGGCCGCAGAGCGCGGCCC
>JAVKLA010000073.1:9890834-9919204 GCA_034782735.1 Sagittarius serpentarius | reverse complement strand
GAAGCCCCAGCGGATGGCGAACTGGCCGCCCTTGAAGAGCTGCTGCAGCCGCTGCTTGGCCTCCTTGCTGAGCTTCGGCATTCCGGCGGCGGGGGAGAAAGGAGGAGGAGGAGCCCAGCCGCCCTTGTAACGCTGCAGCGGTGGGCGGGACCCCATGGCGCCGCCGCCGGGTTGCGGGGAGGAGACACCCCGCCTCGGCTGTCGGCGGCAGAGGGCGGCTCTTCCCTGAGGAGGGCGAGGAAATGGCGGCGGGGCTCCTTCCGCTCCTCAGCGCTCACCGGGCAGGCGCAGGGCGGCGGCTGGCTGCCGCTGCGGCCCGCAGCCCGGAAGGGCTGGTCCCCCGCCGTCGCGTCAGCCCGGCCTCAGCCGAGGGTGAGGGCCGACGGGCAGCCCGCCAGAATCGGGGCGGTTGTTCGAGGGTGAGGGGGTTACAAAAGCCGTGGGGCCTTCTTCATCTGCCTCTAGGTCCTGCATTTGTGTATTTGTGTTTCTTTCCCGGAGCTCTCAAGGTACGCGCACACTTTGCACGCCGCCTGTGGAGGCTGGGAAGTGCCTTTTGGTAAGTGAAAGGTAGAGATGGAGTAATAAGGAAAATGTTTCTGGCTGAAATCGGAAGTGCTTCTCCATCTTTGATACCAGGCTGTGTGATGTGTTCAGCCTGTGGAAACGCAGAGTTCTGGGAGTGAAAGCTTGACTAGAAATACGGGGAGAGGCCTTCTGGTTTTAGACCTGGTACCTGAAAAATGCCGATACAGCGCTTAGGGCTTGTCCTTACAGAGTCAGAGCCGGGATAGGTACTGAGGCACTTTCTTTTCTAACTAATAAATGAGTGGTCTCTGCAAGAACCCCTTGCAGTGCTGTAACCACCGAGCTACTGTCTGTTTCACATCACTACTCACGAGACATTTTGCTGCATGATATCTGTGCCATTGACACAGCCAGTTATGTCGTGTCTGTACCATGTTTTCATTCTTTCTGGGGTAGTCTGCTGCCTTTTGCTGCAATGCCAGATCCAGGTTTTCAGGTTCCCGTGTGGCTGCAGTATTTAACATTGGCAGTCTATCATGTCTGCTCACTGTATCAAACTCCTGTCATAGTTTGGAGGGAATTTAATTGCATCTGGAAAGTCTGAAGACAGTTCCTAGAAATTGCTGCATGCGACAATGCAGAAATCTCAGTTTTGTTCATAGTCATGATTTACTGACCAGACGCAGTTAAGGTGTTATGTGTTGGTTTGCCTAAGGCAATTACTTGAAGTTTTGCAGTCATTTTGTCACATTAAGGATAACAACAAGTCAGTGCTTTTAGATCCAAAAAAGAAGCCAGGGCTGTGATAAATATCACTTCTACAAATACCTCATTTCCTCTTCCAGTGTGTGCATGCCTGCTCTGCCATTCCGAGATGATCAAAATATGAGCTTATAGCTTGCTCCTTGCTTTCCAGGTGTGGACAGGTAGCAAACTGCAAGCCATCTGAGGGATTCTGGCAGCGCACAGCTTGCTTTTGCCACGGTCTACCAATAATCAAAATGTGGGGGATAAAAGAGTATTTTGGTGATGTGGTGGCACAAACAGCCTTTCCTTATGTAAACCCGTCCATACACACTGTGCTTTCTTATGCATTAAACATGTTGATGGGATACATCAGTAATTCTGGTCATGTGACTGACATATTTAACGATGCCTAACAAATAAAGGGGAGGCTTATAGTTCGTGACTTCTTTGTAAACTGAATAGCTTATCCCTAAAGAAAGGTTAGGCACGAGTGCTGTAGTTCATCCGCAGATGAACATCAGTATGAAGCTTGGACTGTGAGCCTACACCTTTCCCAAAAAATACGCATTCGTGATGAATGGCACATGTGATCGTACATAATATTTTCTTTATGCATTCTCAGCCAGTACGGGCAAGTGTGCTCCAAAGAATGACACATAATACTGGAAGCACATGTTGTGTCCATTGACTTTGTAAGAGTTAGTTCTGCTTGATGAAGTTTTCGAACAAACAGTTTTGGCTTACTCCTCTTTCTGCAGCAGGTAAGCTGCGGGGATAGGTAGAAAAATACTAACTAGAGATTTTTGTTTTACTTTAAAAAATAAAGTGTTCCCAGTATCGTCTTGCAGGTAGGGCTTTTTCCAGTTCATTGTTTAGCAACCAAGGTGTTGTTACTTCAAAGTAGTACCTTCAGATTAATGGAACACTTTCAGTAACAAATCCAGAATTTGTGGAACATACTAATGAAGACTTGCCTGTGGCAGTCTTAGGCAACTAGTAATACAAATAATTCATCCATAAAAGACAGAGTTGCCTCTGAAGTGCTGTTTTTTGCTTTTTTCTGGATGGTATTAAAGGTGAGTTTGTACTTACCAATGTAGTCACGTGTTCCTACTTTGTCATATTTGGCCTGGTACTTGTACATCAGTGGATTGCTCTATTTCTGCTCCTGAAACTGAGTACTATATAACTATTGTTAAATTATATTAGGCATAGCCTTCTATTCGAGCTGGGAATTCTAACTTGAAATTGAGGTAGCAGGTCTTTCTATCCATAGGTTTGCATTAGCTTTCAGTTTTTTTGGTATATCAGCGTTGTCAGACTTTTCAAACTAACACTCATGGGTAGAATTGTACAAACATTCAAACTGACAAACTTACTATTCTTCTGAACAAGTGTAGGACAGAGGCATGTTCATTTGTCAGTAATGGCTTGTCATACTCAAAAAAGAAAAAAAACTCAAACCAATGAACCTTCTTTTCCAACCCTTGCAAAGGAAGAGAAGTGGTCACTGTAGGAACTTATTTTTCAGCAGTTTGTGTTAAACTGATTTTCCTTTGTAAATGAGACCAAATCAGATCTATTTCCACAATGTAGTTACTGTCACAGCTTGCTCTCTCTGAACTTACAAAACCACTTGTTCATTACAGCACACAGCTTGTTAATAATCTCTTACAAAATATTACAAGAAAATGTGACCGGCTGTATTGGAATTAAATTCAAAAGGTATTTTCCTTAAACTTCTAGTAATTTTTGTGTGAGTGGGATTCAGAAGGTCAAATGTACCAAACAGCTGATGCAAACTGTTAAACAGCTGTCTCCTTTGAGTATAAATTGGTTTAACAGTGTCAGCTGTGATACAGTATATTCTTATTGTGGATGTTCTTGAGAAAGGGTATTCGCAGAAGTGTGCCATGTGTACCAGCTGCTTCTCTTCTTTCCTTCACACATCAAGTCAAGGAATAATTTTCAGAGCACAGAAACTTTCCTTGATAGCTCTCATTTCTCATGTCTGCCAATTCTAATGTTTGACTAAAACCTTGCAGGTTATTTCCTTTATTTAACCACAGAAGCCAGGAAATGAATAGCAAGAAAGTTAGTATTTCTTTGCCACAGTTCTCTTGAAAACAAAATCAGTGCTGTGGCCTAGAAGAGCACAAGTGCATGTGTTTTATATGCAAATAAAACAAAGTTGATTCTTTATAGCTAATGGTCTAAATTTATATAGTGTTACAGACTGAGGATATCTGTAAACTAAGAAAAGTGACTGGAGAACTGCACTTCTTCTGTCATAACACACATCCATAGTCTCATACTGTCCAAAGTATATTTGCAGTAAAAAAAACCAAACCCACCCCCCCCCCAACAAAACAAAAATGAACACACAAACAAACAAAACCCCAAACAACACAAAAAAGTGCAGAGCATGCCAACAGTGAAGGTTTGTACTGACTTCAGAAGTTTCCTGTGCCTTCATTTGGCTCCTGTTGCACCTAGGATGTTAGAGGATCTAAGAGCTCAACAATCCTTTGGTGAGCTATTGACTCAGCCAAAGGGTAAAAGAGAGCATCAGTCATCTTCCCTGCAAGTTCAAGCTGGTGGGACAGCACTATTCAAATAATTGAAATATTGAAAATTTGCCCCTAAACCCAGAAATGCCTATGATTGGGCATGAAACAAAGAGCTGTTTTGAAGGGAGAGGTAATACCCAGAGAAATGGGTACTTGAACAAATCGATGGAGGCAGCCTTGCCTGGAGAAGACAGAAGCAGAGTGTTGTGGGTGTGCTATGGGTACTAGTTCATGTTTATAATTTATTGTGGTAACACTTCCATGAAGGATATTGGTTTTACTCGATTTTATTTTTTTCCGTATGGCTGATAAGACAAAAACACTTGGAATGATGCAGCCATTAAATAAGAAAAACAAGAACCCCAATTGCTGGAGTGACAAAAGAAAATTAGTAATACCACATATATTGAAAGCAGTAATGCATATAAAAAAATTCTGTCCAGATTAGAATCTCTTTCATGTGGATTTCTATGTGATACTTACGGGCTATACTCTGGTCACTGTCATATACAGGATATTTCCAGGAAAAGTGGTATTGTCAGATGCCTATCTAGAAAATTAGTAAAATGATCAGTGGTAGGAACAAAAAGCGTAGTGTAGTAATTTTATGTATTCAGTACAGTAACTGTACCATTTATTTATTTAAAAATAAAACAAAACTGAGTTGTGATATGGGGTTGAATACAAACACAGTAATAATTTCATTGTTTTTCTTTACAGCTCCTGAGGCCAGTGAAGGAGAAACAGCAGTCTGGGGTGAGACAGCGTTCAACAGAACGTCATCAAATGCTTTTAGAGACCTTTGAGAAGAACTGCTGTTGTGCTTGAAAATTAAATATTACTTGCTGCAAAAGTTTACTGTTGTTTGAAACTTGACTTTCCCATTCTCCTCATCTTCATTTAATAATGAAAATGAAGTGTTATATTTAAAGATACTGCTACCTTTTACCATAGGTAGTTCCTGTAAAAACACAACAGTTCTTAAATGCATGTTTTTATGATTGCAGTGCTTGGCCGAGGATGAAAACAATAATCTGATTCCTTGCATAGTTTCAGTGATACGCAAAAATCTGATGGATTAAAGGATTTTCTGAGGCCAAAACTAATATCCATATTTACTCATTCTTTGTTTTTAAATTAAGCTTTTTTTTTTTTTAGCATCTGAGCAGTGAAGGTTTCAGTAGTTCTAGGAGGATTTCCTCTAAAGATAATCAAATGTAAACCTTTTATTTGTCAACAGACCTCAACTAGGTTTTTGTTGCTGAGAAATTTGTTGTTATAGCAGCACACATCTATAAAGATTTTAAAGGACTTAAAGGATGCTTGTTTAAGCAGTTTTTTACAATGATTGAAACAAGATGAGGAAAACAGTGAATATATTCTGATGTCCAAAACAGTCTTTGCTCTCAGTGTACTTGCTTTTATACCAATTCTGTCCTTAGTACGTTGTATTAAGGTGAGGCACGAAACTGAGAATGTAAGTCTTTGCAATCAGTTGACAGCATTGCACATGAAAATGAAATATTTATCTTTGATACAGAACATAGAATTGGAGCATTTGAAAAATGAGAATTGTAATTAAAAGTCATATTATGCTTCCTCTCTTCAGTGAGCATTTGTTGTAATAGCATCCATCTACAAGAAATAAACATGCTGCTGAAACAACTTTTTCTGACAGTGAAATATTTGAAAATCGTAACTGATTGATGCACAGCATTCGCTTCACTGATTTACAATAGTGCTTTTGGATGCACTCTTTCAGGTTTTACAAGATAAATGTATACAACAACAACAAGCTACTAATTATCTCCTGGTTATAAGCAAAGAGAAAACAAGTAGTAAAGCAAGAAGAAGGACCTCTGAGTTGAAGTATGCCAGGTGGATGTGGAACAGGTCTGTATGGATTTTCTGCTAGAATGTGAGTTTGTTCTGTTTTTTTAACTTAAGTCACTGTTAAAAAAAAAAAAAATAGTTTCAGTTACTGTGTATATCCCTAATATCCTTTTCCTTTGGTGCCTCCAAAACAGGAAGGGTTTTTGGTGAAACTGAGATTTACTTTTTTTAAAGTATAAATTAAATTTTAATTTAGCATATCTTTAATTTAAATAGAATTTAAAGCATAGCTTTAATTCTTACTTCAAAGATAGTCTAGGTTTTAATGTTGTCATTATCATAGTTTTTAACAACTCAATGCAAATTGCAGAGTTCAGAGCATAATAGGAAAGGTAAAAACATGTATATTGAGTAAGATTACCCAGTCAACAAAGTACATGTTTCACATATATGTATAAACTGAATCTTTCTCAGTATATCTAAATGTTGAACAAAATAGTTAGATAAACTGAATGTAGGTATTAATTTATCTTGATTATCCACTTTGGGTGAATTCACTTCAGAAACTTAAGGACAAACCTTTTGTCATATTCCTAATTCAGCATGGCCTAACCATGACCAACAAAGTGAGGAGCCGTTCCCATCTCCTTTTGCCAAGCTCCATCAGAATGCGTTGCATGAGCTTCCTACTAAGTAAGGGTGGCACTCCAGAAAGAACTGCCTTTCAGAACTTGAAGTCGAGCCAATATTGACAAAAGTATCGGCATTTATGTCTGTCTGTATTTTTGCAGTAGTTTTCAGTAGTTCGGATTTCACTGAAAATTCTTTGAGATCTTCAGCACATAGAAGATTAGAATCAGTAATTTAGTATTATAGTGAGTTATTAAGGCCTTTCACAGATACCAGAAGGTGATAGAGGAAAGCTCTTTTCTTCCTTTGCAAGTCTTATGTAGTGCTATCAGGATTAAATGAAGCGCAACTCATGGTTAATAAAGTTTTTACTATTCTATTAAAATAAAACTTAATCTCTTAAAATGCTGTCCCTTTTGCCTTTCATACATAATTTCTGCCCAGACTTTGTCTATTTTAGCATAATCATATCCCATATGTAGCCCAGACAAATGTTTTTAGATTTTATTAATTTTAAAAATTGTCAAGTAGACAAGCAAGTATATCTTCTCTGTATATTGACAGCCTAATTCACGTATCTGTAAGTTCATCTTAGACTCTTTCCATTAATACGTAGAACACTAGTGACCTTTCAGGAAAATTCTATCAGTGTTTCAGTGTGGCAGTGCTTCTGCTTTTCAGTTCAGATTATTGAAAATCTCAAACAGTAATCTCCTAGAAGTGCAGAATGGCAGTCATTTTAGATAGTGTTTTTATGGAGTCTGGTTTAAGAGGGTGATTTGTAACAGTACATACTGGAGTGATTAATGAGATTTCAGTAGCTATTTGTGTAGCTTCCTACCCAAAGCAAACAAACAAACAAACGCAAAACAACAACCCCCCCCCCCCAAAAAAAAAAAAAACAACAAAAAAAACCCCACATAACAGTAAGGACAGATTAATTGTGTGCCTTTCACTGCTTCCTGTAAAATGTTGCGTGAACTCCTAAAAGTTTTGTTTTGAGTGAGAGCCATTTCAGAAAGAATTTTAGCAGATGCAGAGGACATTCAAGGAACTTCTGAAAGTTCCTTATGTTCTGCTTTATGAAGTCTGTTAGGCACACTTGGCACAAGCTACGAATCCGACCCTGATTTTCAAGCATTTGAAAGGTCCGAGTAGAATGACATTTCTGTAATCCTTTTATTCTTTCCCTTTTTTTCAAGTACACATCTGAAGAAACCACATTTCACTCCTTCATTTTAGGTTTAGGTAGCAGTCACAAGAGATGAGATGCTGTTAAGTGTAACGAAGGATGAAAATGACAAGATAAATGAACCAGAGGCTTTTCAGCTTGATCACATCCTCCAGTGCATAGTTGTGCAGATTTTGTATTCCAGGCACAAATGTCACCTTGGGGTTGAAATCATGCTAGATGAATCTACGTGAGTAAGTATAACTAAGATAGCTTTTTTTTTTCCCCTCCAATTACCTTCCTACTTTAAATATAGAAAGGAAAATGAGTCCTCCTGAGTTAAGAGATGAGTTAATTGCGTGTGGGATTTGTGATGGAAAGGTCTTTCTAAAATAAGCACAGTGATAAAAGTTGTTCTTCTTTCCTTTCACATTTTAGGGGGAAAGACTGCTTCTAGTGAGAGTACTAGAGTAGACTAGGCTGATACTGGTCTCTTTTAGGACATTAGTACTTGACTAGTACATATAGCACTATATATTAGAATTGTTAATTGTATCAGAGCAAAATATATTTCTGTGGCTTTTCTATTAAATGTCTTTAAAACCATGTGCAGAATGTTACTTCCCATGTTGTGTATTAGTTCCAGCAACTCTGATACGAAAGATATGCTGGCGGGCTTTTGAAAACCTGAAGAACAAGAATCTGCGAGGGAGCCTAGATGGGACTTGAAAAAGAAATTTACCAATTGTTTACCTACTATTAAAAAATTAAAAAAGAAATGCTAACTAAAGGTCTCAATTAATGAATTGTGTCAGCTTCCATCAATATAGTTCCCCCACTTCATTACAGACAGTATTGATCCAAAATTCATTAGCAGTGTTTCATGAAAGCCAGCGGAGGGCAGACTTGAATTGGAAACTATTTGTGCTACTTCAGTGACTTGAACTTAAAATACCATATAGTCCCTCGAGCTCAAACTGATGGCAATCTCATCGCTTCTCTACTATTCTAATTACACTTGTGCTGGATAAAAGCTTCTTTACAATTGCTGTTTGACGAAATGAGTGTTTTGCTATGTCGCAGTAAGAATAGCAAATGTTTAAGTAAAGATGCTAATATGAAAGTGCGTAAGTCAGTGTATTAGCAGCTTTGTGTTACTAACAGGGGAGAATCACACCGCTTAATAATTAACCACATATATCTTAAAATGGCTTTTAAAAGCTAGTGAATATCGTTATCCCCATTTTACAGATGAAGAAACTGAGGAATGGAGTGGTAGCCTTGCAAGTTACCCATCTAGGTGACCCACAGAAGCAAGAACAAAATCCAGATTTCTGAGATCTGGTCCAGTGCTCAAGCATATCTTTTGCACAAATAAACTATGGCATGTCTAACTCTTGCAAACATTATGGAAATGTTTGCTAGCAGCCCAAATTGCTGAGGGTGAGGAGCTTACACTGATGAAATAGGCAGGTAACCTGACAGGTTGTAGGTCTTGAGAAGAATATTCTCCTCAAGAACATGGGTGGTGATCAGATCAATCAGATGGCTAAAGAACTGCTTTACGAAGAGTATTTTATTACTAAAACAAGCGCTCTGCATTTTTATGTATATTTGTCATTCTTTAAGTTAGGTTGTACTTTTTCCAAGGAATGAAGGGCCTTTCTATGTAGACCTTTAAAGCCATTCCAATCTCAGTACTAGGAAATGTATGGTTAAAAAGTAATTTGCATACAGGTGAAGGATTAAGATGCTAATAACCTGTTTCTCACTTCCCTTCATCTTTAATTACGAGGGTTTCAAATTATGAGTGCTACAACAGGCTTCCTATTAGCTCACCAAGCCCACCCTATTTACTGTACCTGTGGTCAGTAACATTCATGGGATTAGTGTGACTATCTATTCCATTTTCTTTATATGCTTAGGAGGTCATTACCCATTGTAACAGCTTTTTAAATTATAAAAATATGCTGATTTTTTTTTTTTCTCTAAGCCTTAGTGTAAACTGTTCTTTCTGTTTCTAGAGAAGATTGGAGGCATGCCATTACAAAACTTGCCATTCCTAAGACTTGTATAAGATATACCACAGAACATTTGATGCTGCATATTGAAAACTCCATTCGTAGAATGAGTAAGCACATTGCACGATGCATTTTTTCCTGTGTTTCTTACTGTTAATTTGCAGTGGACATTTGTTGATGGTGGGAATTAGTCATTGGTTTATATGACTCCAATGAAAAGAACCGCATTGAAAATTATAAATTAAAATGTGAATGAGTGGGCACTTAGAGTTTGGACTCAAATACTGTATAACCTATTACTGTGTTACTCATTTTTGGTATGTTTCCAGACAAATCATGTTAAAATAGGAGTCAGAAGTATCTGACAGTGATTTAAAGTAAATTAAAACAATGTGGGAATTATTCCAAAACTTATTACTGTAAATTCAAGCAATGAATTTCAGGTTAACCTTCAAAGAAGTAAGTCCAGAGACAGAAATGTGCAGGGAGGGCATTCAGACAACCTTTATGATAAGCTGTTACTGACTTTTCCACTCTGTATTCAAGATTTTCTAAGTACTGTGTGAAGGATTGTAAAAATAGATTACAAAAGAGTCCACTTTGAATTCCTTTAAGATTCTTATGATTTCTGCTTGTACTTCATAATTTTACACCTCACAAAGAGTTAACATTTCCAAGTAGTCATTACTTTCCGTAACTCACAGAGGCCTGAAAATGCAATTATCTCAAAAGGGAAAAGGTTAATTTTCTCTTCTGCAGAAGGGAAGCTTTCCTCAAAATAATCACTAATTGAAGACATTTATTTACAGACTAATTTTGTAGTAAACCGCTGTATCCCTTAGCTCAAGAAGAAGCAAGAAAGATAATGATTCAATTAACTAAAACTGCTGCTTTGAGAAATGTGGTTCCCAGTGTCAAACTCCTTTAATTCATCCCTAATTATACATTGCTACCTATAAATTTTAAAAAAAATAATTATTTCATACTCCTAGGGCAAATGCTATGATTTTGGGAAGGATACATATAATATACTGTATTTTGAGTCTAAAATTAAACCTTAAGTCCAGTGTAGCACCAGTGCCTTCCAGAATTTTTTAGATTTGCTGTATTTCAGTGTGAGAAGGCTTTAGCTCTCGTTTAATCCCCTCTCTCAGTCTCTTGTGACAGTGCTAACGTGTCCTGAATATGGGGAAGAATGAGAGGAGAGTTCCACCGCAGCAGTTACACCTGTTCAATACATGGAGTTAAAGGAGAGTTTTACTTTCTTATTGTTACCTGAGTAACTGATTACATTTTTCAGTTAAAATCATTAACCACTATTAAGGGGAAATAAGCAAGAGCTTTTGGGGGCATGGCACGTTTTTCCTGCTGTAAGTTTCACAGGTTTACAGCTCTACCTCCACGATGATCTTTTCTTACACTAATCCTGGGTGGTGTTATGTTCGCTTTTGTTTGTACCCACTTTCCCTTTTACTTGTAATACATACATGAAATGTTCAAAAAATTAATGATTTAGGAGCACTTAAGATGTTACTACCTCAGAAGCACATCATTGTTATGCACAGTTGTGTTTGTTCTGCTGAGCAGGCCCAACTCAGTTACAGAGGGAGCTACAGATAATGCAAAATAACTGTCTTAGAGCAGTAGCTGTTGCTATAGGCAGATTGACCAAAAGCCTGTTGCTGTATTTCTTTACATGGAAACAAGTGGATAGATATATACTGTCTGAATAAAGAACGTGACATTGTTGTGTGCCTGTGACAAAAAATAAAATAGTATTTTATTGGCAAAGTATACTTAGTTTTGGATAAAAAAAAAATCAAAGAAATTTGAATCTGCCATGTATAAAGCTTGTACAATCATATTTGATCAAAATCAGTTACTCTGGTAATGTACTTTCAGAGATGGGAGTTTTAATGACAGTCAAAAGATACTTCTACATCTATGGAAATTAAAGCCTGCTGCTGCCAAGTTGCCAGGACCCTTAAATGTGTGCTGAAGTGTCCTTCTCCTTTGTAGTAAGTTAAGCATGTTTATACTTACTGTCACAAGTACCAGAAAAACACCGATTGCTTCCATGTTCAGAACTTTGTGGAGTCTACTACCTGGGAGGAGACTCTGCTTAAATTAGCTGAAATTACTAATCGCTAATCTCGTTCTTGACACGCTTCAGCCTCCAGCAGCCTCCTGCAACTTCTGTTACGCCTTCTGGGAATCTGTGTGCAGTAATTTCTTTTTCTCCCCAGTTGGCTCCAAGCCAGAAATACATCCATTTGCACAAATGCTTCTTAACCTTGCTCACACTAGGTTTTTTCTTTTTTTTTTTCCCCCTGCTTCTCTAGTTGTTGCATGCTTTTATAGTAAATTTAGTACTTGTGGAGTTTTCTGTATAATAAACCAGTGGTTACCATGAATTTTCGAAACTACTGTTTGTTTCACTTTAAGTGCACTGAATAAACTTACTTCTCCACAGTCATTTTATGGGGATCTTATTGTAACACAGGAGGCCTGAACATTAACACATTAATCAGCTTTCTGATAAGGTTGTATTCTTCTGACTCAATAGGGCATAAGGCCCAGTTGCTGGAACATTTGCAGAGTAACCAGCACTTTGAAGGCTGGAAAAACATTAAGGCACAAACATTTCTCACTCGCTACCTGGCAAGTTGCAGTGTCCCTGACATCAAGAAGCTGGCTTGTAACATAGGGAAGGTTGTGCTTGCTGCAGGAATGATGTTGGTGGCTAGACTAGCTTGTCTTTAAGTTAATTCTGAAAAGCCTGCAGCTCACACACATATATGTATATAGACACTTACACATGCATTATATGTACATATACAGTACAGAACTGTAGGTTTACCGGAATTAATTTAAAATGAGCCAGCTTAGATATCAATACCAACACCATTACTGAGTATATATGTTTATACATATGTGTCTATATGTATATTCACATATAACAAACCTCAGCTGCAGCTTGGAAGTACTCTATGTTCCAGCTACCTAAATTGCATATACAAATATTTGACATTAGAAAATTAGGAACATTTTGATTGGAATGATTAGGTTGATACATAGGAGTTCTGTAGCAGAGGCAGGAACAGGTAGTCATCCTGAATTTTCTGATTCCAGTTTCCACAACACATTAAAAAAAAGTTTTTCCACGCACTTACCTTACAATTGTGGTGAATGCTATACCAGAGTCCAGTCCAAACTTTGAAAAAGCCAGAAAGTGTGTGGTGACAAAAATAGTCGAGGACCATGGCTCTATGATTGCGTGCTTGGTCAAGAACAAGGATTCTACATTAATAGGACAGTGCATAGGACAGTGTGTGGCATCTCTTACCACGTTCTTCTGTGGGATCTTAACCACATTTAACTTCCATTTTTATTTAGATCTCAACATTAGAAAAAAAACGCAAATTCTAGCTTGTGCAAAATTTGGTTTATCTCCAACTAGGATAAATCCAGCCTTGCAGCTTCCATTCCTCTGGGGTGTCCAAATACCTGTCCCAGGAAGACATTACGCTGTGTGGAGTAAACTGTTAAGAGCAGTGACATTTTTTTCTCTTTAGGGTATTGCATCACGCATTTGCAATTTTTTTTTCTCCCCTTAAGGCAGCTGGAGTTTTCAAGCTATCCTGTTTAACTGCATCTGTGTCGCAAGTCACGGAGGTAGGAGACACATCTTAGCCCCAGTGTCACAAATTAATCCAGTTACAGAAAGAAGGACAATGTTCTTGAGAGATTTTAAGATTCTACTTCCAAGTAACAGCCAGTGGCTAAAATAGGGCTAAAAGCCGGGAGCGTGCGGGCTTCTACTGGTCAGGTATCAGTTGATCAACATTGGTTTTTAATAACTAGCCACGAAAGACTGGTGACTTTACTGTGCTATCCTACATTTCAAAGTGTCTAAAGCCGTCATGTAGTAGCATGCTCCAACGCTGGCTGCTACATGCAGCCTCGCCCCTCTTGACTCCATACCCAGCACTGATTAGGGCTAGCAAACCTCAGCCTCAAGATTTAAGGTAAAGTCAGGATTTTTCCTCCTGTCAACGATAACATATAACTTCCACTGCTGGGCACAAGCAAGAAGATATTAAACCCTGAATGGTTTGCTTTTCTCACACTAACAGTAAATTTAGAGCAGTAACTTCACGACACCAGTGGGAGCGGTGTGTTCAAATCCTCCAGCACACATCACGGGAAATACACACTATCAGTTTTCCAGTTACTATTTTGGCAGGCATAATTTTGTTGTTTTCCAAGCTGTTTATATTGGACACCTTAGTGTTTTAATTATTTCACACGTACTTTGGTATTTTAATGAGTGTGTGCTTCAGCAGACATAGGGGATGGAGCCCCCCTCCCACCCCCCCTCCAATTTTAGAGTTTTCTTCCACTGCATATGATACCTTAACATTTACAAGCTCGTTTACATTTCAACAGAGCATTCATCTGCATGCTGTCAAAGACTGTGTGTGGCATTAAATGATTTGTTTTAGAGAGAGAATAAATCCTAATAAAAGGGGATCAGGAATATCTACAGCAGCTGTAGAGATTTGTAGCAGAAAAATGAAGGCTGGTATGAATGAAGTCTGAATGGAAATGCATGCAAGCACCAGCAGGAAGTTAAAAGAATGGACTGTTCTGTTAACACAGAAAACTGTTCCCAGCAGAAAAATTAAGGAATTGCTCTGTTTATGTCAAGGCCAAAGACCTGCACTTTGAAAACAGCCAGAACACAGATGACCTGTCAGCAAAAGACCCATCATCCCAACTCCCGGAAGATGGTAACAAGGCTGCAGCATCAGATACGCCTTGCCTTTCCTGTTAACCCGTCAGGAAAACACACATGTTGAAAACAAGGAAAACCAGGCAATGGGCAGCAACCTGGCCTACCGTTTATGGAGAACAAAGTAAGCAGGGTTCTGAGGTAAAGGATGCCCACACACCAGCTCATGCCTCCTAAGGGATATGAAAGATCTGTCCAGAAACCACCTTGTTGTCCCCAGTCACGGGGAACCTTGGGTATGTGGTGAGGGCTTGGCAGTTGGCATCCCTGGCCCTTTGTGCCAAACACAAGTGATCCTGGCCAGGCCACTTGGACTTACATGTCTTGGTGCTCATGCATATAGGAGTGTCAGAGTGTGAATGAATTAAATCTGTAGGAGAATGAGTGTGAGTGGATAAAATCAACTTGCTTAAACATTTTGTGAATAAATACCCCCTTCCCCTTTTGTAAGATCTTACACTGAACTTTCTCACACTAATCTCTCTGTTACAGCAGTTTCCCATTGTTGTACAAATGAACAGTCATTCGTGTTGAGGACCATATCAGAACTCCCCCACAGGCAGAGGGGCGGATATATTCATGACTTGATCTAACTCTTGTATTCATTCCTAGCTGTGGCATAATAACAGACTGTATGTCCATTTATCTACAAGTATATAGATGATAATTTCCTCCCATTTCTTTTCTAAATGCCTAGTTTGCTTAACAAAGAGGAACTTTGTTCAGAATTTCACGCCATGGAATTTAAGCTTCTCTGAGGACACCCATTCACTACTGGAGTAAAATAATCATAAATCGTAGTTGACCGGTTATTGATAAACAGCAGTTACTCCATGGAAAGCTACATGAAAAATAAAGGGTTGGAGAGAAAGTGAAGGAGGAAGGGTGAAAAAGTCTGCTTTAAGTCCTTAAACAATGAAAATGAGGAAATAACATATTGGCCTGAGGCAAGGACAATATGGACGTGGCCGAAGTCACAGTATGACTCAAAAGTTGGTAGGATGCTTGAATAATGCCTTCCAACACCCCACACTAATCTGGGTCCGTAGTGCTAGAGGAGACTGCCAGCAGGGCTCCGTTACAACGAGGCTGGGCTGTAGCCTGCAGAAATGGAGATTTGGATGTGGTGTTTCTTTCATGAGCTTTGATAGGCTTCACATATCAAGTCCTCTACATGACAAGATTAGGGCAACAGACTACACTGCCTTTTTGCACTCCCCAGTAAAAATCTGGTGGAGAAATAAATACCCTTGTCCTTCTCTTGCTCACCGTAGTAGCATTAAAAGAAGCTACAATATGTACATCCATTTAGGCGGTCACCCAGATGTCAGTGAGGCTCAGTGTCCTTGGGTTAAGTACTGCAAAAGCCTTTCTCTCAGAGGACTAAACGTTATGTTTACCTGGGAGCCAGCTCTATTTGATCTTGGACAATTATCACAAAAAGAGCTTAGACGTTTGTTCTGACACAATCATACTTATTCTTTCACACTTAGTTTGGGCTTTTGCAGAAAGCAGAAAGTCTACTGGTAGCTCACCAGCCAGTTCACTTCTGCTGTCCCCAGAGGTAACCACGAGCCAGTCTTTCTACATGTTTATCGACAATATTACACTTGCTAGTTTAGCCAAGACTGGTAACGTGCTCACTGCTGTGTAACAGACTCCCTCACAGCAGGTGAAGGAAAAGAGGGCAGGTGCTGTAAGGAATTGATGCGACTTAGAGATAGGCCTGATAAATGTTAAAGCTTTCAGAAACTAAGTTTCTTTCCAAACACTCAAACATTTTACTGTTGACATCACAAACTGGATTTTTCTACCCAAGTAAAATGTCTTGAATCCAGAGTAATTTCAAAATTGTCTTCTCTGGAGTGCCTCTAGATTTACAGAGCTCAAGAGCAGAATTTCACTCCGTATTTGTTCTCTTACAATTGACGTTAGAAGGCTTGCGAAGCTTCTGCCTTGATGCATATTTGGCACATACTTTATCTTAAATCAAAAGATGAGCACTGGGGAGGAGGAAAGCCTGGTTTGCTAAGAACCATATCTGCCAAACAATAAACAGTGTGTATTTGGGGGGAGTGGGGGGGAGCGATGTGCAAAAATAGGTCTAAACCTCATTTGCCCCCTCACACAGCTGGACCATTTGTCACCAAGGTAGGTGACCCGAGGGATACTCTCAGTCACGCTGGCTACCAAGAGCTGCTAGAGGCAGGAGGTGACCTGACTACAAGGTCCGCAGGAGGTCCAGCCCAGCCTGTGGTGACTACAGAAGCTGCTCCGCTGGCAGTGCTCAGGACCTCCCACGCTACGGCTGATCCCTCACAGCAGACCACAACAACTTTTGACTTGCCAGGCAAAACAGCTCATAGCAGCCCAGCACCAGGAATAATCAATCGACTTTCTCGATCGTCTCCAAGGATAAAGGGTCTTAATTCAGGCGTTACTAAATTTCAGAGCCCCAAAGTTGTTACACTGTTGAAGTGTCATTAAGCTGTGAAAGCAGCCAAGCGCCAGGTACTGACAGTAATTCAGCCGTGCCGCATGCGCTCAGTCTCGGTTCTGTGCACGGCTGCAGCACCCGTAGTAGGCAGCAAGGCAATAGCCAGGAGCTGGAAGGAAGAGGTACATGAGCCACTGCCAAAATGTAAAGAAGCTCTCATCTGGCTAACAGCTCTATTTTCAATGCATCACAGAAGTATATTCATGAGAAAATAAACGAGCTGACTGGACAAACCCTATCACCATCCTGAAAAGCCCCATGAACCTGCCTGCAGGGAAGTACAATGCAGCGGCCGGCCCAGGTGTCACTCGCAAATGAAGTTCAAACTATTATATCTCCAAGAATATGAGGCACGTGCTGATGAAAAGTTTTGGGGTGTTACTCTACCTACAGAGGGAAGGGGTACTCTTACCATCTGCTGGTAGGTACAGGTTAAATATAGCTTTGGTTAACTAATTGCAAGAGAGAAATTGAGGGAAGCTAACCAAAAGATGGGCACCTCTAACAAATGTCTTGTGAAGTTTATGTGAAGCACTGATGCAAAAAAAGTCCCGGGCAGATCTTTGACCACGAGGGCCAGAATTCAGCTACATGCACAGACATCTTTGTGGCCAGAAGATGGAATGGGAGATTATTTCCTTTTAGGGACAATGGAGAAGACACACACTAGTGTTTCTGACATATTTTCCCTTGTGAAAGTCCCATTTAGGAACTAAGCATTTCAAAACGCTGGCGCTTCTGTGTAAGAGAAGTTCATGCTCCCCCCCACAAGCCCTGTACAGATGGCGAGTGTTTCTCAGATTGCAAGGTCATGCCTAGGTCTGGCAAGTGAAATACAAAACGTTAGAAAAACACAGCGCTGCTCAGCAGCAACACCATTTTTCCTGGCCAGGCCCGTGAGAAGAAACTGCGATTACGGAATCAATGTCTTGACACTGTAACCGTAGGCTACCTTCAATCCGTGGGATCGGTTCCCTTCCCCCCGAGCCAGGTTTGCACTACAGTCAGAAACTGCGGTTTGTTCTCACTCGCCTCAGGGCAGCTGAGTTTCTGCTAACACAGAGGGAAAGTGGAAAGTTTGATAAAGACTGCTGGAAGACCCTGTGTTGTCTGAAAGCATGCAGTCCATCATGCGACAAGAAGAAATCAATTTCTTTTACCTCAAGCCGTAACACTATGACGTCTGTGCAGGCTGTCAGTGCTGTCGTGTCTTGCTTTTGTTTTTTACCTCTTTGCCTGGGATCTTCCATTTCCCTCCTTCACAGGAATCGTAAATAGTAGTTGCTCCTTATGCAGAAGGACTCCTTACTTCTTTGTTGTCTGTCACTGCAGCTTCCAAGGAAGTCTACAAACAACTAGATGGAGGCAGCCACCACTAGCCCAAGAACAGCTATATGAAGAGCGTATACCGGTGTAATCCTGTGAAAGATACGTACATTGCAAAATACCATCTGAGTAAAACGGAAAAGGCAGAATGGTATTCTTGTTTCCGCTTGTCAAAGCGGACCCATGCCATAACTACAAAGACAAACGCAGGAAGTGGTATGTATGAACATTTACATTTTCAGCTCAAGTACCAACATTTCTGGGCATGCTGTCCCAAACAGTCTGGTGTTTGAGTAGATACCGGCTCTTGGATAGATTTCTGTACTTTCAGAAATAAAAATGCCTCTCCAAAATGACATTCATCTTGGCCTTTTGGAGCAGAGGGCCGCAGACCGATACCCATCAGGCCGCTGCTTTTCTACTTGTGGCTTCCTATGAGTGCCAAGGTGAGGGGGAGCAACGCAAGGCCCATAGCAGCCAAGTTAGGGAGGGCTCTTAGGCTGTAGAGGGCATACGTGACTGATATACCTTTTGAGCAGCCACCATGTGACTGAAAGGTGAGCTCCAGGGACGCTCCAAAACCGGAGCCACAGCACCAAACACGTAGGACCAAGCAGAGGAAGCCAGTACCGAAACCTGAGAGCTCACATGTTGAAAGCTCTGGTTCCACGAAGTATCCTGATGCTGGCCTGAAAAAACAAATTTGAAAGCCACTGACTTTCAAGTAATCTGCGTGCAATTACGTACCCAGAGAAGGAAGGGTAAGGTAGGTGGAATAAAACCACACAATCTAAAAGGAAGGATGACATTCCGCTCTCACGAGCATCAACACCGCCACTCGTACTGAATTCAGAAGTCGAGATGTTTGCTGATAGAAAACCAAACATCCACCTTCATTACAGGTAAGTGTAAATATTGTGAAAGGGTACTGGAGTCTCCTGTTAAGTGGTGTAAACAGTGACAGAAGAAAGCAATACTGTATCTGAAGTATGCTGTCCTGATGCGGCTAAGTTAATAGGAAATGCGTTTTTCCTGCCTTACACCGCACATGCTGCAATGTCTTCAGCGAGATCTGATCTATTGAAATCAGACCCATGTTGTGCTGTCCTTTTGGAGCAAACCTCTCTGGCTGCAGCTATCATGAGGAGAATGTGGCATCAAGGGCTCTGGTCTAAATGGGCAAATCATTAATTATCTTTTAATTTTCCATCCATGCTTTTGAGTCCTCAGTGTAAGCTAGTGCAAACATTTAGACAGGTATCTAAACTCCTGTTTTCCAGATGCAGGTGGATAAATGAATGTTTAAGTGGTGTGCTTTCTCCGCTAATGGAAGGTAGCTGGATGCTTTCTCACCTTCAAGCAATCAAATGTTGTAAAGACTCAATTCCCCTTCTCAACAAAATACCTCATGTTACTTGCCAGTTTTTATTTAGTTAATAGGGAATAAAAATTGTTAAATACACTGGCTACAGTACATACAGTCTAATAAACTGGACTAATAATGGTTTTCCTGGCACCACAAAACGTCACGTTTTTGCGTGACGTCCAATATTGAGCTATCTGAAGCAGGACGGACGACACGATTGATCTGTGTTGGAAAGTGCCTCCCTTTCCCAATTAGCCTAGCTAGCTTCATTAAGCCTACTTCTCTACCATGCCGTATTGCCCTTCGTGCCACATACGTCCTGTTACATTCTGGTTTATCCTCACAGGGGAAAAGTGCTTACACAGGGGAAAGTCAGAGGAATGCCTGGCAATATGTTCTAGTGTATATTCCTTACTGTCCTTTTTAAATATTCCAGTGACTATGCCATTACCTCCAGTTCCCAGTGGCTGCAGGTTGTGGCCCCAGGCTCTGCTGCACCAAACAGCGGGCCTCTCAGCTTTAAGGCTTTGTCTTCGTTCCCACGCTCATTTGTGGTATCTGCACCTACACAGACCAGTCCTCTGGCCTGAAAATGTGTCAGGAGAGGTGAGGTAGAGAAACGATTTATATGGGATGCTAATTTGAAAACCATGCTTCGTTTCTAAGCAGTATTTTAAATTAGGCACAAGCATAGTATTGAATAGAAAACAAACATTTGAGAAAAGCAGTCCTTTAGACAATGCTGCATTTTTTAGTGGGCAAGCAAAGCTGCTAGAGATTAAAAGTAGCCAATTTCCAGATACCTGGAGACATCAAATCGGTTTGGGACAGCTCTGTTTAGCTTCAAGAAGTCTACAGATAAATTCCACTTGGCAACAGCTCAGTAATTCTCTCAGTAATTCTGTGCCTAATCCGAGGGGATATTTCTGCACTTTCATCTGTTTTCCTTTGTATTTAAGTCTATTTACCATAAACAGCAATAATTAAAAAAAAAAATAAAATCACACACTAATACAACACACTAAATGTATGTTAGATTCTGGTAGGATATTTGGCCTAATTTTAATTCCTCCACTTTGAATGAAGATTAGTTTTAAGCACACTGAAACCAATCAGACTTCTGTAAGGCATTCAGCGCAGGGGTATAGCAGCTTTCATCTCCACCAGTGCAGTGATCAGTAACGTGACACGTTACTGTTATGTCAGAGCAAGTGACACATGGCCATGTAGCTGCACATTATAATTAACGACTGATTTGAAACAGAAAGAAGATAGACTGTTACATTCGATTAACTCGCCTCCCTTTCAGCTGACAGGCAGCTGAGTGCTGAGCACTTAATATACTTTTTGCAATTTTCCTTCTCCACAAGCATTATAATTGCTGTAATTAGCACAGATCGACTATGACAGCAAAACTTTCATTTCGCCCATAAAATGCAGTAGCTTTCAAAAAGTTAGGATTTATCAGTTTTATTAAGTAGCTAACCAGCACTTCTCTTTTATCATACAGTCTCATATAGTTCCGCGTAGTTTTTGCAGGTAATCCAGTCACCTTCTATATAACTCTACAGAAAGAGAAAATTTTCCCAAGAAATATGAATTGGGATGAGTTCAGCTGATGACAGCCACATGCACACCTGAGAGGTACGGCGATACGTGAAGAGGGATACAGGTGCTCCGTCTTCCCTGTTGAATGAGAGTCGGTATTTTCTGTTTCTAAGAGCATTTGCTGTGTATTAGTGCGTAGGAAAAAGGCTGCCTGAGCACCCTGAACCTCCTTTTTTACTTTCTTCTCTTTTCCATATGACAGCCTGCTGTCATAGGTGCTCAGTGGCTTATTGACATTTTGATTCGCCTGTCAGAATAGCGTGGAGGGTAGAAGAGGTGACAGGCAAGGCTAGGGGAGTTTACGCTAGATAATAACTTGCCCACTGAGTAAATACTGAGAGATTTGAGCAAACGAGGTCAAGTCAGATCACTATGGGACATCTTCCTTCTGACTGCTAGAAGGACGCACAGAGTGACTTCAGAATTGTAACCCTGCCGTGCTTCACGTCATCTGTCCAGATAATGAAAGCTGCAAAGGAGAAGTTTAATGCAAGTATTTTGGCAGAGCACGGCACGGCAAACCATATGGAGGCTTCTATTACGTTCACTTAAAGCCTCAAGGAAATGTGATCTGCTGTGACGAGTAAAAGCTTAAAGGAGATCAGCCGCTGACCTCGTGAGTCACTCGGTTGTTCTTCTTGGCGTAAGGAGTCCGCTCTACTCAGACCACGCACCGTGGCACGGAAATCGACCTGGGGGGGTTACCCCGGTGTCTGCGGTGGGAGATAACGAACAGCTCAGGCGCTGCCCTACCCGGGGTGCCCGACCCTTCGCTGACAACTGAGAGAAGCGGTTGTGGCACTGATGGTAGGAGCCGGACCTTACCGTTTTGCTTTAGCCTGTGGACGTTCATCGCTCTGTCCTTGTGTACTCACTGGCCGTAGGGTGGCAACGTCAATCTTCTTGACTTTTTCTTGCACTTACTGGTCTCAGCCCCCATTCCTGCTCCTCCTCCTTTGTGCTTTTTCCCTTGTTCTGTTTTGATAGTGAAGGAAGCTGTACATGTATTTTAACTTCCTTTGCAAAAGTTAAACTCAGTTTTGTGTTCTGGTGATTCAGTCCACCACAAAGACTTTCTGATCCCACTAGACTGTATGCTTTCTTCTGCCTGCCCTTCATTCCCTTCCTTACAGGTACTCAGTTACACTTTTAAAGGGAATTACACTTCAATGCCAGCTTTCCATACAAGATTTCTCCTCTTCTTAAGGTGCAAGTGCTACAGACTTTGTCCTTTGACTTAAGTTTCTTCGAACTTTGGGTTGTTTGTGGGTTTTTTTGCTTTCTCTCAGGCCAATAAACTTCACTGTCCAGCCATCTGCATTTCGCAAAGTTCACCCTTTTGAAATTAAAAATCCTTTCATTCAAGGTCTGTTTTTTGTTTGTCTAAAACAACAACAAAGTTATTTTACATAACTCTCAATTCACTGTAAGCTTTGCACAGTGGTACAATGAAGTATAGAAGAGCCCTGGCTGAACAAGGGGGTTTCTGCACCAGAAGGGCACTTACACCCGCAGAGTACCCACCTGGGGCTGATTTACTTCTTTGCCCAGTTTTTGGAATCCACTGCCCAGCAATATGCAACATAAAGATGCTCAAAGCCTGAAGCAGCACACCCCATTCTTAGTTCAGGAACATTTTGTTGAGCAAGCATGTCAGTTATGATTTCAGAAGCAATAAGGACCTGCAGTTATTGATAGAATTTGTCCTCCAATCTGTAGCAAGAAAATTTAAGTCTCTCCTAACGACAGTTTCTGTCAACATTCCTCTGCAAAGACTACAAATATCTCCCCAAAGGATTATAGCAGACCTGTAATCCTATCACACTAAAATGTTTTTACTACCCTTTTCCCAAGAGATTTTATCTCAAACGCCATATAGTCATTTCCCTTTTTTTTTAAATCTGCCACAGTTCGTGTGCTGCACTAGTCCACCAACCTTACCTTTACCTGTGCCTTTTCCCAGTCCTGTGGATCTCTCCATGCTCATACTTCACTTAAAAAAACTATTCCCGTGTATTATTTCTATAGTAAACATTTTCACATACCACCGCATGAGTGGTCTCAGTTAGTTCTGTTATGCAAACTCCTTGCGTTATTAAAAAAAACCCTTCTAAGTCACAACACACTGGCCAAATGAGTGAGACAATCGACAATTTTTTTTATTGGGATCTCTTGTAGAGTCAGATCCGCACCTCGTGCTTGCTCTGGGTAGACAGGTCAGCCATGCCATGCCTCCATCACACCAGACGTGCTGTTCCCATGTACCTTGTGAACTGCAGGTTCTTCATTCTCCTCTTTGGTTGATACCTGCAAACCTTGAGATGTCCAACCCTCCATCCTTATTGATGCCTCCTTCACACCTCGTACGGTCAGATCTGACCAAAGGCTGCAGCCTTTGCACTCTCTCTTCCATAAACTCCCTCAGATATCCAGCTGATGGCTAGTACATTCACCAAGTCCTCTTAATTCCATTGTCTCCTCCGTTTTAAGGTGCACCTTGACAGCCAGCCTAGCGGCCACCTTCTTTTGACACCAAAGCGAGACAAGAAAATCGTCAACGCGTAAACCTACGTAGCAGAGCGCAGCCAGCAGTACTGCCCACAAATGCTCTTCTAGTCCCCTATTACGTTGTTTCAGCATTAATTTCCTGTATTTGTTACTACGGTAGTACCAGCGCTCAGGTTCCTCTCCAAGAAGGAGCTAGAGGCAGAAGTTTTAGGCAGAGGGAGGGGAAGGAAAGGGCAGAACACCATAGCACAAGCCCTGCCTGATGGGGAGATGCTTGCCCTTGCAGTCAGGTGGGAGTCGAGAAAAGAAGTTTCCTCCAAAACCTCTCCCCACTCCAGGAAGCTCTCAGCTTTATACCTCTTTATGCCGCTCTCGTTTTGCGAGGCTTCTTCATTCATTCAAAACTGCCTACAGAGACAGGCAAAGAGGAAGCGTACTAGACATTTTGAACAGCTTCTAAAGCTTCTGGTTTAGCCTCCCCTTCACCTCTTTTCCCACAGCTCAGTACAAAGTGCGCTTTATATGACGTGTTCCTCCTTTCAAGCGTGAAACAAAACTATCCCTCAGTACTAGTGCTGTACAGTGCCTGCTCTTTTTGAAGTAGGAAGGAATAATTACAGGGACTATCAATAGTGGTACTGAATGCCAAGGCATATTAAAGCTGCTCAGTATCTCAAGATCGAATAAAGATTCTTCCAAGGTGCTGCTTTTTTTGCCTGAAATTAAATTACGGCATCAAATATCTTATAAGTGGATCTACCTAATAACTAATTTTCTTGGCATATTTAAGAAGTTACTCACCTCACCATTACCGGAAGGCATGAAAACTCTTTGTGCTCACAAGCATCACACAGTTTTTTATCCAACACTGCTCCTAAGGTACAAAAACACTCTGTCATTCATCGAGAATGAAGCACGCGTATCATGCTGCAGTATGTATCATGCATGCCAGGCTTTACAAAAAAGATAGATCATGCAGTGTGGGACCTTGGAGAAATCCATCGCTCAGTAATTTCTTCTTCAAGTTATTTGTCCGTAAGCGCATTCTGTTTTGGGTAATGATGCCAAAGCAGTGAACTAATCCGCTTCATTGAGACCAGCAGCTGAAACGCTGCTTGGGCTCAAGGCAGTGTCCAGACCGAGACGCCCGAAATTGCCTCTCCAGCTGGCCGTTTGGGAGGGGCAGCCAGCCTCCTGCTCTTCCACACCACAGAGGTCTGCCCATGCAAAGACCGAGTCTTGGAAAAGCCCTCCAGCTGGCCACCGCGCTGGCCTCTGTCCTCACCCCTACAGCCGCAGGTAGACCCGGCTGCCGCACGAACGCCTCGGTGCGAGGCTGGCGGCATTCTAACACACCCCGTGTTGGTCAGGAAGCCTGTCTTGGGCGGAGATCGACGAAAATCTCTCCTCGGACCTTCACTGAGCTAGGGAAGACTTGAACACCTGAAACACATTCAGGTTCGTGCTAGATTCAAGGGCAATGCTTTTGCAGCATGGCTTCTTCCTACGCTGGTAGCAGGAAAAAGCAAGTTCTCACGGGTAACCAAAAAAGTTTAAAGTTATGAGTTTGATGCAGTATGCAAGGCAGTCGGGAAACTCCTTCCCAGGCTGAACAGTTAAGAACCAAGCCTCAGATTTGTCAGAGGATTCAGCTAGAGCTGAACAGGTATCATTCAGCTGTAAGGAAGCTTTAACAGCCCTCCTGCTATTCTGCCTTTAAATTCAAAAGCTGATAAACCTATTACATACTTTTAAGTGGGATCCTGAAGCAAGAATGGCAGAAACGGGAATGGCGTAGGGAGATTTGTGCTCCAGTTCTCTCCCCCTTCCCCACTTTAGACATTTAGAAATGCAGCTACTTCATGACTACTCAAATAATCCAAACAGACGCAGTTCGAATCTTAACTCCCAGCACCCATCCACACTATTCCAAGCTGATCTTTACATCCTGGCCAGCAGAACTACTAAACCAGATCTATTCTTCCTAGATATCCGCCTGCTTGAAAGGTCTTTAGTAACAACAGGACAGCTGCTGACATTCGGAGCTGTGCTGAAGTGACTGGTGCTATGCTAAAGCTTATTTTGGCTTTATGCAGCAAGAAGGGGAATGTATGGATCCAGTTCTGTAGGAAGCAGTGACGAGACAGCAATGCTAAGCCGGTTGTTCGGGACGAGAAGGCAGTGAGAGATGGGACGAACGCTTTTCAGGCGTCAGAGAGGATCTCTCGGCCTCAGGCTGTGCTGAATCAGTTTGACAGTGCCTGTGTCTTTCTCCAGTCAATACAGGGAGAGCTGAAACGAGTAGCTTTGCTAAATAGCAGTTGGACTGGTTTTCTTTAATGGCTGAAACAAGGCACATAAATCCCAATGAACTAACAAGTAACCAGTCTTCTGGAGAATATCAACGCTGTTGCCTTGCAAAAGTCTTTCCATTTTGTGATTTATTAGGGCAGATTTCTCAAACACCAGCATTTTAGGGGCAGGACGGTCTGCTGAAGGCTGACGTGGTATGACAGTTGGCTCGCACTTGATTCCAAAATGTTATTGTATATAATATTATTCCAATTCAATTATTCAATCCGAATTATTAGTGAAGTCTGAACTGCAAGTTATTAACAACAATGAAACCACAATGCCTTTGAACAACAACAAAAAAAAAAACAGAAGAAAAAATATGAATATTGTGATTATTTGTTATAAAACATATTTAAGGAATAAGTGCAAGATCCTTTACCATTTATATTCAAATCAATTTACTCTCGGCAGGTAACACCACAAGGAAAATACACCAGTGACAGCACAGCTTTTTAGTGCCTAGCTACATTTATTTTAGTTGTCACCACAGGTCATTGACATCAGTGCAGCCCAAGTCTTTGCCAGAACAGTTCTACAACCTCTATACCTTGACTATCTGAAGAGGAAACCATATATATATATGTGTATATATGTATAAATCTATATATACACATATGTAACATGTTTTTATGTGTTTTAAATGAGTCACTGTTCTGTTCCTGCTCTGATAGAAATCAAAGACGATATTCAAGTTTCATGCATGAGGAAAGTATCTTTTCAGGGAACGCACCGAGTGTTTGTTCCTTATTTTGGTTCACTATTGGTATTGCAGAAACATCGGGGAAATCATACCCACACTGAGGACTTCTTGTGCCAATACCTGACACTCCTGCATTTACTTTGTTGCGTGTTGTGGAGGTAAAAGCTGGTATTTCTTCCCACCTCCTCTGAAATCTATACCCTCACACCAGAATAATCTACCATCACAGTCCAGACCAAGAAACTCTGCGTAGGGGACCGCCAGTATTAGTCAGCGCCAACAACGAGAACAACAACTAGGTCAGAAGCACGGTGTGACTCGGACTACCTTCCACAAGTCTTTCTGCACCATTGCATTTCAGTATTGTCCTGGCACATTTAGAGTAACAGATGATTGAACACAACCTCATTTTAGGAATCAAGTTAATGAAGCGAGCACCGCGCAATGTAAAGAGTTGTTTCACAAAGGTTTCTGGAGTCACCGTGACATTTTTCCCCGCTATCCTGAATTAGCAGATGTACTTACTACGTGGCAGCCGTGGGTTGGGAGAAAACCCCCATACTGAAGTCATCTTTAATACAGAGCTAGATTAACATAAAACATGAAAAATAATTATTACAAGCTCAATGCAGCCAACTAGCTGCAAAGCCCGTAGAAGCAAATGTAATATCTGTAACTGGTTACTGATTTCTTGTATTACCTTCAAAGATCTCTCTCACTGTAAGTTACCCGGCAGGCTCTTGGGTACTCTCATCCTCCATTAAGACCTGTATTTTGGGGGTACCATTACTTTCTTTGGTACTCCTTACCACATTTTGGGAAGAGAGCAGGCATTCAAATTCACATTGTCTTTCACTAGTCTTAACAATTCTGACCTGAAACCATGTAAGGGCCGGTTCTAAGCACTGCCTTTCACACACTGTCACAGCAAATCTTACACTCTTACCGGACAATCACAGCATCAAGTCCTGCACCTTTTGGAAAACTTTTTGCTTGTTCAAGTGAAAGGAAATCTCAGATTCCTAACATTTCTCACCCATTTGTATGAAGGGAAATTGAGTTTTGCCCATTCAAAAGAACAGGTTAAAGACTGACATTTGAAAAAAAAGTGGAAAAAAATGCAGTGAGATCTCCCACTGCTGCCATCTACTAGTTCTTCCATTCATCCAGGTTTCTCTACAGCATTGTACCAGAGACTACCTTTGTAAGAGGAAAGGAAAGAAACCTTCAACAAAATGCAGGATCACAACCCTGGACCTACAGGAGAACAGAACTTGCCTTGTGCAGGGAATCTGCTCAGTAGATGCCTGTGGGAGACCATCCTAGAGAGAAGAAGGGCCCTGGAGATCTGGTTGATGTTCAAGAACCATCTTCTCCAGGCTCAAAAGTGGTCCATCCCAACACACAGAAAATCAAGCAGAGGCGGCAGGAAGCCTGGCTGCATGAACAAGGAGCTCTCTACTAAACTTAGACGTGAAAAAGAAGTGTACAAGAGGTGGAAGCAAGAGCAGAGGACCAAGGGGGATTATAGAGCCACTATCCAAGCACACAGATGGAGCTAGGAAAGCCAAAGCCTAAATGAAGCGGAATCTGGCAAGGGAGGTGAAGGGCAACAAGGAAAGCTTTAGCAGGGATATAATCAGCAACAGGAAGTCTAGAGAAAAATAGGGGCCCACAGCTGAATGGGGCAGCGGACCTGCTGGCAGGAGACAGGG
>JAVKLA010000073.1:9859791-9890430 GCA_034782735.1 Sagittarius serpentarius | reverse complement strand
ACCCCAGGCACCAGCACACACGGCTGGAAAGCAGCTTTGCAGAAAAAGCCCTGGGGGTCTTCAGGAAAAAGGGGAACGTGAGCCAGCCACACGCACCTTTGCCACAATGACAGCCAACAGGCCCCAGATCACCAGCACGTCACAGAAACACAGTGAGGATCGCTGGGTGGAAGATCCAATAATAAAGACACATTGCAGATAGTGGCCGTGTATCAGACCACTGTTATATTAAGACCATCCAAACTTCCAAGTTGCCCAAGCAGTGCTACATTACTGACAGGACAGTTGTCTGCTGCTGCCATCAACCAGTTTACAACTCATCTGCTTGAACTCACCTTTCACGTGTCAGTCAGTGTTTCTCAGCCAAGGGGTTTAGGCATGGCTTCTCACCTGACCGGGCTGCATTTGCAGAACCTAGGCTTTGCAAAACAGGTATTCGGCATGTTTTAAGTAATGCAGTCAACCTTACTGCAACTTCTACATGAGCATATAATGAAGACTGAACAAATATGTTGCGATCTAATGTGTATTTCAGCAAAGCCTGGGAAGAAGAGGCAAAAGTTTTCTGCTGTACAAAGTATTTACAAAAGCATACAACTTGAAAAAAACAAGTTTATTTTACTGCCTAAATTATTAAATGATAAACAAGACAAACGTGTAGTTTATACATTAGGAATGTGAGTTTTCATGTACAATTAAGAAAACACTTCACTGTAAAAAGGTGAAATACTGCATTACTGGAATAAAACAGTGACACACAACAAACTGAAGAATGAGAAAGTGTGGCACATTCACTTAAACTCAGGCTCTCAGGTGAAGACAAACATCTATCAAGAGATGCAGCTATTCCACAGACTTTGGTGAATATTAAGAAACATACACATCTACTCTTAGAAGTAGAATTATACAAATACAAAAGGCAATATATTACACACCTATATACAGCACTGTAAGTCTCAAACACTGACAAGAGATGTCGGACATAATTTAGTAATTTCCAGGATCCTCACAGAAATCAGAAGAGACCTCCTTAGAGAGAAGTGTGGCTAAAATCGCTATATATTTCTGCACCTGTCAAATCTGTCAGGTATTCAAGGCAATTCCAGGATATTTCACTCCCTTCAGAAAAGTCATTGCAGCTTTACAGCAAGTGGTTAGAGGCCATACGCTTTTTGCACAAATGTTAGATTCTTACAACAAAAATAATTCTTCTCAGCTTCAACAGTTTTGAAAGTGTTGCTGCTCAAAGCCATCACTGGAAACAGTGCCCTTTGATTTAGAACAGTAAGGTCAGTTATAAATGTCAGCATTAAAACAACTTCTCTTATTATAATTTGAGATGATTCACTCCTAAATAACATTCTTCCTGCAGAACAGTGCAGCCGTGTGTGATGTTTGGAGTGTATTCATCAGAACTACCCACTCCCGGGCAGACTACAGTACAGGATGTCTTAATAGGTTTTCTTTACACTGTTAGAAGACCTCTACTACTTCAATGTACATTTTGCATTCATCAGTCTGAAGTGATCAGATAATGCTCAAAACCCAAGAGCCTGACAATTTTAGAAATACCGTGGAAGAATTAATATATCTGCTTCCTGCCCTACTTCCTCCCTTCCTTTCTTCCCCCCTCGCCCCAATCCTGCACCATGGATATTTGGACAACAAATAATTCTGCCCCCCTCTCCCCTATCCTGCTTTCCTCCCCGCCCCCTCCATTTTTAAGAAAAGAAAGAAGCACAACTGAAAGTTGTATTACTCACATCAGGAAAGAAATTTTTTAGCCTTGGATCAGTATCAAGGTGCGATGTCAGTTCACAAAAACGTGCTCATTGTGTAAGTTGCTCCAGAGACAAATACATACGTATTTATATAAAGCCACATATGTATAGAAGCAGCACCCTTTAGTACCAGGAACTTTCCCTTTTAGCATTTTCTCAAAAAAGTCTGAAGCTTTATGTAATTTCAGTGGTACCAATATAAGCCTATGTCTTGGGTTCAAGCCAGACCAGTTAGAATAATTAGCTGGATAAAATAAAAGGATAAACTAACTTAACTTTAACACTTTTTGACTTCTAGCCAACAGTACTGTAAACATTATGTTACATATCTACATTTTATGGCATTTTAGATACTTTGAGATTCTAATTATTTATAGCTAAAGTGACTAAATCTTCCCAGTATAATAAACATCTTTTATACCAACATCCAGCTTGAAAGAGTGTCTACTGGGGAGATAACAATCATGACCTAAATGAAACAAACCCAATAGAATTACTTAAAAATTCTAGTCCCTTAACACTAACTCACAATACCATCACAAGAAGCATTTGTCACTTGCAGTTTTATTTATCTATTCTAGTTTATGTTTCAACTTAAGTTACAGTAAAGTGTTTCCAAAGTATTCTTAAATGCTAAACTGCACGAGCAGATCAGGAGGCAGGTCTAAGTTCTGCAGGTTATTTCTTTCTAACATCTAGAACAAATTTCAAGGAAAGGAAGAGCTCTGCATTCAAGTATGTGTAGTGCTAGCCAATGTCTGCTATCAGTTGCCTAAAACCCTTCTACTGCTTGCAGTTATGCATGCTCCAGCAGCCACATGTATTAGTCAATCTGAAACAACTCTGCTGTCTAATGTGTATTGCAGAAAAACCTGTAAAAGAGAGGCAGAATTTTCTGCTGTACAAAGTATTTACAAAAACATACAACTTCAAAAAAAAAACCCCAGTTTATTTCACTGGCCAAATTATTAAACACTGAACAAGACAAACTTGTAGTTTATACATTAGGAAAGTAAGTTTTCATGTACAAGAAAACACTTCACTGTAAAAAGGTGGAATACTGCATTACTGGAATAGAACAGTGTCACACAAACCTGAAGAATGAGAAAGCGTGGCACATTCATTTAAACTCAGGTTCTCAGGTGAAGACGAACATCTGTCGACAGATGCAGCTATTCCACAGACTTTGGTGAGCATTAAGAAACATTCACGTCTAGTCTGCAGTGTCAGAAGTAGAATTATACAACTTACTTGACCCTATCAACTATGTCTCCTCATCTCTTTTCATTAATTAACCAGCTTATTAATTGCTATAAACCTGAATAACAACAGCTGCTTAAAAGCTACTTGTGCTTCAGTTTAAGTCAAAAAGGGATATCTAAACTTATCTCCAGGCAAACAGAAAAGCCTACCACAATTTTAGTGTTTGGTTTTTTTACAAGGTTCTTGACAATAAGGGATCACTAGTTGCAGAAATCTGGACAGTTGGGAATGACTATGCCTTAGATCTTCATCCTATTTCTCCACTCATAATAATATATTGTCTGTTTATCAGCTAATCACTGCCACTGGAGTGGTTTTTGTCAGCTATTGCTTCTCCAAATTTCTGCATAAGAAGTTTTAATGTCCATTTTTAATTAAAATCTTACTGTTACAAAAGTTGGTATCAAACAAGGTCACCAAACTAACTGAAGATTAAAGGTTAGGTAACCTTGAACAGGCTGCTGTTTTAGAATTTCAAACTAGAAAAATAATAGATATAAAAGACTAGGAATTACAATGCTAGTTATATTTACATTATAGTTTCCCTTTGTGCTTGCAAGTTACTGAAAGTACGCATCCTTTGGTAGTATTCTCTTGGTCTCAAGATAAGAAGTTCACGTTAAACACATTCACGCTCCTGATTTGCTTGAGTTGGTGCAAAGGGCTCAGACCTTATTTCCTGCATAACACTGTTACATAAGCACACCTCTTCCCCATAAATAATAAAAATACTGATGACAGCAACTTTTCAATGAGTAACTTCGTGCCCAATATTTAAGAATCTGAAAGTCTGTCACATAATTTGTAAGTCTAAAGAGTGACTGCTACAGCAACTGATAAGAACTCGCATTCACAAGTACTGCTGCTGTATGACTTTTGGCCCAGTTTCAAAGACGTATAGAAAAACTAAAACCACATCTATAATTCAGACTCATACAGGCATAAAGAAATATGAACATTGCAACATGTACTAACATTACAAAACCCACCATAATATCAAACATTGAACTGATGCTTCTAGTTTTAACCTTACATGTAAGCACAACTTTCTCATGGCTAACACAAGAGAACATTTGTTCTTACAATGCTGTTCCAAAATTTCATACCCATACTGCGAGAATCCTCTTAAAAGAGGTACGTGCAGTTTTGCCTATGCTAAGTGGTAGTCAAAAAGTAGAATCTGGGAAAGAGGCTCTATTTGTTCCCATACTGTGCATTTGTAAAAAGCCACACATCTTGGTAAGCTGCTAAACAACCAATCAATGCTTGTTAAATTGGTGAAGCTGTAAGCAATCAGGTGTACAAATACAGTAAGTCAAAGAGGAACTTCCCAAGCTGTTAGAAGTTGATGCAAAATAATTACAACTGTTGTCTATTCATTATTACTGTCAAATCTGAGCCAAATGAGAATCTATGGGCTTGAGGTTTAAGAAAGTAACGTAGAGCATAACAAGGAGCTTAATGTACCAATGTACCAATATCAGCATAAACCCTCAATATTTTTTTCATACTTGCCAATTTATTATCAATCTGTTGAAAAAGTTATGCTAATACTAGGAGGTCGCTGCCGATTAGGTTGTTTGCTTAAAATCGGAAGATCTGTTCTTTCTGTTCCATATATCAGTTTTTCCTCCTGAAGACTGCAAGCTGAAAACCTGTTTGCCTCTGTACCAGACACATCACCACGATTATTTGGGACGGTGACACCACTGACCTGTTCAAAGGATTTACTAAACACAGTCGTGGTGGTTCTGGCCAGACTATGGCTGCCAGGCTTAGGCAGGGACTGGCTAGTTGTCAGTGTCAGTCTCTTCAGAGAGACAAGCTCTAGATTCTCACTCATGGCTCTCTGAGTTTGCTTTCGTGACAAGTGTTCTCTGCAGGTTTCTCCTTCTTTTTCTTTTCCTCCAACTTTGCTTCCTCCAGACCTTCGTTGGCTCTTCCCTAAAAGGTTCTTACCGCTCATGTTGCTGCTGTTAGATAGGGCAGACTGACTTGTACTAGAGGTAGCCCTAGAGCAAAACCCTTCATCAGTTTCAGATACTTCTATCAGTTCTTCTTGAATTGCTAAATCAGCATTACCTGCGTGGTAGGAAAAGAAAGAAAGAATTAGCAATTGACTTTCTCACATTTATTGATTTTATGTACTGCTAGATTTTGATGTTTACAAGCATGAAGCCATACAGCAACGGAACAGAGAACAGAAGACAAAACACTTACCTATTCCATTACATTTTGTAATTAATGTTCATTAGGACAAAGTTATAGCAAATAATGCTGCATTAACTAGATCAAAAAGCATGCCCACAATCTCATTTTGTAATGATTTTGAAAAAAAAAAAAAATATGCAGTTTTGTTAATTCATGCAGGAGATTAGAAATTCATAGATTAGAATATACCAGACAGAACAAAAAAAAAGTGTAAATCTTTTTTTGAGCAAGTGCTCCAATACATGATTTTGCAAAGCTCATTAATTATAAAGGTATGTGATCAATGCCCCAGGACACAATATGGCACCTGCACATTTAGCCACCCAAGAATGCTTTAGGACTGAAAGGTCACCTTCTGCATCATAGGTCTGGTGGTATGAGCTGGAAACTCAAGCACAACATGAGATCTCCAGTGTACCATGAAAGGTGGAATTTGGAAAATGTGAGGTACACAGCAAGATACCTTTCACATCCATTTTGATGGATTCTTCATACCATTGATCACTGGATTTTGTGAATCCAATAAATATGCTTAATAAACTCAAAGGTATGTTGAGTCTTACAGTGTATTTTCTGCAGATTAATTAGATCTACTTGCAAGTATGTCATCATTGTCTATGGCACAGACGAAGCTGTGTGCAACACATGCATTTGTGTTATTACACATGCAAATATATTAACTGCATACTTTAATTCTCCAAACATGCAGCAGTGACCCTTTCAATCAACAGTGGTACCTTAGAGTGCAGCTACAAGTGCTCTGCTAAAACTGCACTCTGCCAGATGAGTTTATTCCATCCTCCATCATTTTTCTTACAGATTTTTGCCTCCTGATCTCTGGCATGCCTTTGCTGTCAGTTCTAGGATCTGTAGCTGTTTCCTGTACTCCCTGTAAATGCTGAACATCATTCTCTGCTAGCGCTCTGCTCTTTTCCCCATTCCCGGTCCTCTCTCCAGCCACACTTGTGACACTAATCTCAGGTATGATAAAGTTGCCCAATTCAGTAGCATCATTACCATTCTCTGGTTGTTCTAGAATTAAAGATGGATAAGAAAAAAAAAACACAAAAGATGTCTGAAACAAAACATGAAACAAAAGCCAACAGATACAGATGACTAAAGCATTATAAATTAAAGCGGATGTTCACATATTAACCTCTTGTTAATTAGCAACATTAGTGAGTATGGAATTTTGCTTTATTTCTAAATTGCAGGCTTCAATCTTCCAATTTTTGGCCTGTATCCACCTACTGG
Source organism: Sagittarius serpentarius (assembly GCA_034782735.1). Classification (NCBI taxonomy): domain Eukaryota; kingdom Metazoa; phylum Chordata; class Aves; order Accipitriformes; family Sagittariidae; genus Sagittarius; species Sagittarius serpentarius. Next base: position 9,883,921 of record JAVKLA010000073.1, on the reverse strand, counting down.
AAAGCACCATGCCTGATCTTTCAAAACTGAAATTTCTGAGGATCACGAAACAAACATTCAGAGATAATCAGAAATCAAAGAACTCTCCATAACTCACTTTTATGACTATATTCTCTGTATCACCATGCTAAAATTAATCTTACTTTTACAATGAAATGGCTTATCAACTTCACGCGTTATCATGAAGACTAGAAATCCTACACATACAATGTCATGACCCTGCACAGTGGTCACAGCCTGAAAACTAATAGTGAAATAACTAAGTCAACTCAAGCATGCTTTGACTCCCATTTTCTTTCTTCATTTCAAAAAATGATTTTCAAGCAGAAAGATATATACAAGTAGGAGAACTCTCCAGTTACTAAAATCAACTTATTCAGATAAAATCTATGGAGTTTTACTGCAGTTTTTGCCACCTACTAATAAAATAACATAAATGTTGATCTATTCAGCCTTTCTAAGCTTCTTATATGAGCTTACAACTAAGTTAGTTTGCAATAAACTTATTTGTGTCACACAAGTCAGTTACTAAGTACAGTTGAGAAAATAGGGATTAAGCTGGGGGGAGGGAAAGCACTACAACCTTCTGCAGCACTGGGGAAAAAAAAAAAATTTAAGGCAAAACCCAATGCAGCTTGGTTCTAAGATTACTTCTTCTCATCTGGGTAAGTCATCAACAGCAGATATACAAGTGCTCAGTCTAGCCAAAAAATTATTCAAAGCATTCAAAGATCCCTGCAGACGGCACCAAAAATCCCCAGGCAAACAGAAAACAGCTGCTACTCAAAAGTGCGAGAATGATGATTATGTGTAAGCACAGGAGATTTAATAATGATGTTTAGTGATAAGAATGCAATAGTTCCTACAAGTTCTTGGTAAAACAAATCCTGACTCAGAGATACCTGTCTATATTAGATGAAGACAGGTTTGAAAAGGATGAACTCTTGAGAGAAAAAAAAGTGAAAATGGGAGTTGAAACTGTATGGCAATTCCAGGTGTATGCAAGTAACAAGTTACGATCCTAGCGACCTGTCAGCTCCACAGTGTTTGAAGTATTCTCAGTATCTGAAGGTCTTTTTTAAAAGAGTTCAGAACCGCTTTATCAGCACTAGCTCTACAAGCAGAAAACTGCATTTAGATGACCTGGAGAAGAAAAAAAAGATAAGCCATCCATTACAGACAGTCATGGCACATCCTCCATGAAGATGTATACCAGGGAAACACAAGTGAAGAGCAGCAAAACCTACGCTATATGCCATATAGTTATATATTCTATATGTGTTATATACGTATATTATATGCAAACACTACGGCCACAAACTTGACAAGACTACTAAAAATGCACTAAAAGCACAGCTCAGAATAAAGCTCAACTGAATCCCTGTTTTATTCATTACCCAGCTCTTTCAGACCTGAGGATTAAGTAAGGGCCACCCAGACTATACTGCCAGTTTGCTACTGCACGTGACAGAAGTTGGCAGTCCAGACATTTAACTGACAGTACGAAGCCCAAAACCAGAGGAATTTATGATGAGGTTATTTTTCACAACTGCAGCCCTAATGCTTTTTAGCTGGAGGGGATCCTCTCTTCCCCCTGTCCCCACACTGGGCACTCTTGTGCAGGCACAGTGTACTTCTAGATCAAGAATGCTACAGCACTGGGCTTTTCACTAGCACTTGTGCTGTCTGCACTTACCACAACAATGAAATAAGTCTCAGAGCTAGAAGGTTATTCTGGCAGGGATGGACATCATTCTCCCCTGGTGTAAGAGCTATCTCTGATTTTACCTGCAAATGCTAAGTACCATGATTCTTTCTAACTAGTCAACTACTAATGAAAGCATCTATTTAACTAGTTGTACTGTCCAAAGAAAACGGCACTAATAATTACTGCTATTAGCCACTAACTTCCTGATACTTGGCAGGAAACTCAAGTTAGAACTGTTTACAAGTGTTACTCCCAACAGCACTTTCTGCAGAAGTCTTCTATCATCAGTAACAAAGGTAACAACCAAGCACTGTGAACTGCAATAGTATATTTTATATATAATATTATATAATAATAATCGCAACAACAACAATGATAACACCACCATCAAATATAGCTTTTTGTCTAAAAACACAGGAGTAGAAAGCTTAGTGAGGAGAGATCATCAAGACTCTGACTGGCCTCATTGGTCTAATTTTACTAGGGTGAGGTACCTGTGCCTCTCCTATCGCAATCTTCAAACTCCTTCCAGCTACCCCATCAGTGCAGCTACAGGTGCCTTATTTCAGCAGAACTGATCCACTGATCACCATATGCAGAAGCCGATTCTGCTAGAAACTTCATTTAAAGCCAGGACACCAGAGAGAGGAGAGGGCAGAACACGGCTTACTGTCAAGTCCCTTCCCCACCAAGGGCAGAAAAGCACTAATTAACAGCATCCAGCTCCAAAGAAAGGAGACTGACGAGTACACAACAGAAATCAGAAGAACAGAGGAAGAATTTTTTTGTTACAGATCTTGTATAACAGCACTACTAAGTTATTGCTGTTTGGTGCTGTACATTTTTAAATGTAATATCCTACTGTGATATCAGCACTTTACCCATCATTGCTGCATTCCCACAGCTATGTAACCATTACCACAATGAACTGGGGGAGGGGAAAAGAAAAAACCACAAAGAGTTTTACTCAGCATAATTATGTCTAATCATTTAGTTAAGTGCTATTAACTCCTTCTAATGAAAGGGAATATACCTTTCTCTGAGTTTAACATTGAGCTACAGGAGGAAATTAATGAAAAAAGTGGGATACTGGGTATCTACATTCTCGTAGCAGGGATAAGACCACACAATCCATGTCCTTCATAGCAGCATCCCCTCCTAATTTTAAAACTTTTAAAAACACGTAAAGCAAACCTTCAGCTTCATAGTGCTTGGTTTTGAAGATAATACTGCTTCAAGTTAGACAACTCTGGGGGTCTATCCTTTGAGAAAGAGATTAACACCCAGTGCACAAGGCAAAGTAGCAAAAGAAAACAAAAGACACTGCTAAATAGTGTAAACAAAACTGAATAATTATGTCAGTTCTAAAGTTAATATAAATATGCCCATAATAGTTGAAGGAATATGCATTTGGAGTCACATTTCTAAATGCTTCGAGTAGTACAACCAACCTTGATAAATACCTTTCATGATTAGTAGCTGCTAAAAATTAAAAAGGTATTTCAATCATACTTTATCTTATTATTACAGTTGCCTACATTATTTACCTCAGATTGCACAGGCAAACTGTCCATTTGGATCGTAATTCAATTTTAACCACCACAAGCTCAAGCTGCATTTCCTGCACAACAATGTCAGCGTTTTGAATTATCACAAAAGCATCAAGCTTATATCCCAAAACTGACATTCATTCCAGATTCCTAAAAGTTATAACTATTTCAGGAATTAATACTGTTTCAAAAAAGTAAGAAAATTCTCTCCACAGAGATTCAAAGACAAAAACCTTGTGTACTACATGAAAGTCAATTTCTGCAATGGGGAAAAAAATAACATCTTGCCCTTATTCTCTAGTTGATGTCTTTAGGTTTATGTAGCTTACCAACACCTGCTTAGCTCTTCTTACTCAGTCTGTTACATCAGAGTATTTCTCTTGCATGCATTATCCCTACACACAGGAGTTTTTCCAGAGCAACCCTTTTATAGGGCAGTTTGGCAGATTTTAAATTAGTGTAAGGAAAGCATTGCTAGGGCTTGCTTTTTTTCCTAGCTTCCATAAACACCTAAATGAATGGTTATGTCCCTTACTCACCATATAATTTTTCTGGTTTTGCTCTATTTGTGAACAGAAATGGAGATGCCACTCAAGGCTTGTTTTTAAAGCACGAACACTACAAAAAAAACTAATGCTAGATAGAAAAGCTAACATTCCTCTTTAAGTTTTATGATTGTCAGTCCAATTCAATAGCACTAAATAATTTGCTGAAAGTGGTGGCTAGTATCAACTGCCTCTGTAAATACTGTCCATTTGTGATTAGATGAATCCATTTTGTATATGACCTTCACTTTTAGTACCTCTAAAGTACCCACCTTGGAAGTCCAAATTCACAATACTAATTTAATTTTTAAAAAAGTCCTTAGTAACAGCTCTAATAAACAAGTTAAAGGGTTGAGTATCACAACAAGATTAAATGTTAAGTCAACCTTTTTTCAAAACTGAGTTCAATATAGAGTTCTAGCAAAGGCTAGCAAGGTTTACTGTAAAAGTTTTCAGACATTAAACTGAATCTTTTAAAAGATAAAAATAAAGCCCATGTTTCTCAGCTGCAAACGTGATTGGCTATAATTCTTTTATTGTACACAAATAGCTAGTGATTGAAAGTTGCTGCCCTTGCTTCCCCAAGGGATACTTCGCTTCATCAGGTCCCCATTACGTATAAGATCAAACTACCTCTCAGCTGTCTCCTCTAGCTTCCTAATCCATTTTTTACAGTTCACTTATTATACTTAAGCACAAAAATAAAACACCCAAATACATTTTTTTCCCCTTACACCATGGGAGAGAGAATAATGGTCAGGAGGTACAAGGTTTGCAACCTGATTTCTACCAATTCCAGTATTTATTTTAATTAAACAAGCATCTGTAAGCACAAGCCTCATTATTCTTTATGCATGCTGATCCTGAAGATTTATTCTCTATCTTTCTTTCATCAGGCATTGTGGGGCACTGAATTATGTTATTAGGAATTCTGAAATCAATCAGGAGACCATCCACTCTGACTTTAAAAAGGCTTTCTAAGTCAAACAACAATTTTGTTAGTATTTTATAATGAAAATTTTGAGGCGATTAGCTGAAGTGGTATATGCATGGAACATTTACCATTTAATACAAAACAACTAGACAGCCAAAGATACTACAGACTCAGTTTTGGCCTTTAAACTAGCCTAATGTTTACATAGCTTTCAAATTTACAACTACTCCCACAACCTCCTATACAAGTTCCCCTCCACCCACACCCTACACCAAGTAATTTTCTTCTTCATTAAATCCTGTACCATTGAGGCAAATGCAAAGTTCTCCCAATAACCCAAACAAAAAGTTGACGAGCTTTTTTTGTAAAAGTCCTTAATCTTTCAATCCTCACCCCTAAACACTGACTACTCCTTACTTGGGTCATACTAACTAGATTATCACTGTTTCTCTCAACTTGTCCTGCTTTATGAGACTCCCAAAAAATACAGCACTCTGCCCCATTTCTACTAGTCCTACTATTTTCATTTCCCTTTCACTTTACTGTTAACTGCTGCAGGGCACACTTGTCCCACCCATTTTCCCTTGAGCTTCACCAAGCATCACCCCCTGCAAGAAGGCAGTAATTGTAAAAACTTCTAGATTTCTGTATTTGCTGAAAAATTTGCATTCTTAGAAGGATGGTTCCAATACTGTTTCTCTAACGTTTTTGTTTCATTTTTTCTGTAAATGAAAAAACAAAGGGAATGTTTATTTTAATACACTTTCAATTCGTCTGAATGAACTAGCACTCAGTATCCCTAATCCATGTTACCTTCCACCATCTCATTTGAACAAGCATCAGAACCACTCAAAAATAATAGCTGACAAAACTGCCAAGCTTCAGAGGGCATTTGTCCATTTAAGAGCTGAGCTATCATACCATTTCCTTGCACCTAGTCAATAATCCCTCCTTAATAACTGTAAACATGATGAAAGGCAAATAAATAATAAAGACTAAAATGGCCCTTAGCAGTCTTGAGATTTCAGTAATGACTTGCCTCTGGACTTCACTCAAGTTAATGTTTTGCTCCTTAGCTTTGTCTGACAGTTTTAAGCAGTTTTCCATCAACTGAAGAGAAGTTTGGTTATTTTACCTTTCTTGGCCCCTCACCCCCGCTGGCAGCTTACTATTGGTACTACTACCACCAATGTGTACCAGTACTGCTCAGAAAACTCTATCATTATTTTAAAGTCATCTTCTACCAGCATATTTATAAATAATTTTCCCAACACTTACGTTAATTACCTCTTCGTTCTTTATGAAAAGTAACTTGGCAATATTTTTCTAACCAAACTGTCCATATACTACAAAAGCTCATACAGTACAGATCATACCTAAATTTTTATGATACTACTTCAAAATCTTTACTGAACCTATTAAATGAGCATTCTTATCTACACTCACTCGCTTAGCTTATCATCACGATTACAAGCCCAGCAGAGCAAGCCATTGCCAATTTTGATCACTGGTCTAGCGGCTCTTCCCTCATCTGAAGATGGTAGAAGTGGAACATAATGTTTCTCCTTTTGCAGTACATTCAGCACCATTTTTTCTACTTCTCAGCCAGACCCGTGTTCTACTTTGTGGAAGCCCTTAAATTAGCTTGTCTTAACGTGCTGGTTTTGGCTACGGTAGAGTTAATTTTCTTCACAGTAGCTGGTACAGGGCTATGGTTTGGATTTGTGCCAGAAACAGTGTTGATTGATAACACAGGGATGGTTTTGGTTACTGCTGAGCAGGGCTCACACCGAGCCAAGGCCTTTTCTGCTTCTCACCCCACCCCACCCACGAGTGGACTGGGGGGGCACAAGGAGTTGGGAGGGGACACAGCTGGAAGAGCTGACCCTGACTGACTCAAGGGATGTCCCAGACCGTATGACATCATGCTCAGCATATACAGCTGGGGGAAGAAGGAAGGGGGGGTGTCGAATGTAGTGATGGCATTTGTCTCCCCAAGTAACTGTTCTGTGTGGTGGAACCCGGCTTTCCTGGCAATGGCTGAAGCCCTGCCTGCCCGTGGGAAGTGGTGAATGAATTCCTTCGTTTGCTTTGCTTGCGTGTGCAGCTTTTGCTTTATCTAATTGATTGTATTTATCTCAACCCACAATTTTTCTTGCTTTTACTCTTCTGATTCTCTCCCCCATCCCACTGCAGAGGACTGAGTAAGCAGCTGTGTGGTGCTTAGTTGCTGGCCAAGGCTAAACCACAAGACCAAAACATAATAATTCATCTCTCTACCCTTAAATCTGATTTTTATTTAAGTAATTTAAGACAGATGAGGTTCTGCGGTAAAGCTGTTAAACATTTGCTTTGCTTCAGGTTATTACAGGCTACTTTTCAGAAGAAAACAGGAACATCAGCCTCTTTAAAAAGTCAATAATTTTGTACAGTTCCTTTTAACAAAAAGGGGGTTTTGTGTGTTTGTTTTTTTTTTTTTTAAACATGATTAAGGAGATAAAGAATATACTTCATCTGAACTGCATTAAGATTCCTATTCACCAGTCAAGAAAATAAAAACCTCCAAACTGCTCCTTGTTTACAAGCAATGAAGATGTGCAGTAACAAAATTCTCCATATTATTTTAAACACCTGTAAAAAGTTGAGAATTCATTGCAAAATATGTTTCTTACCATGCCTTTTCCATCTATGCCCTCGAATAGACATGCTAGTCACAGCATTTCTTGATATTCTGGATGAAGTAGGTGTAATTTCAACCTGAATGCATCTTGTACCTTCTTTACTAGATTTCATGGCACCTTGAGGCAGTGAAGCTTTTATTGCATTAGCAACCTAGAACAAAAAAAGATGCAGTTAAGTTCTTAACATGAAGATCCAAATTTTAGAAGAATTCTGTCAGGGGATTCTTATTACTCCAAGGAGAATACTGTGTACAACTCCAGTTTAAGGTCAAAAGCACGCTAGCTTTTTGCACAGGTTATAAAAGAATGCTGGTTGTAATTACCTCTCAGAACTAATACTTGCTGTTTTTTAAAACAAAGTTTCCAGTTTAAAGATGTGGCAGAGTGCTTCTGCACTATCAATCTAGGCTTTTAAGACTTAAGTGTTGTACTGAAAATAGCTTGTTCACTAGGGAAGATAACAAAAATAAGCACATTGAAAATACCTCTGTGTGTGTGTGTACGTACATACTTACAGATCTAGCTATTCACACAAGCACAGCCACATAGATTTTGTGGGACTTAGGTTCCTGGTGTGTTATTGCATCATGTGTGTTCACAAAAAGGATTTCCTAGACTAAAAATCCTACTCAAAAAAATGTTGAAATACAATACCTACCAGCAGAGGTTCCGGATACAGTTCCAGCTGTGCTCTATATAAAATGTCATCCATAGCTTTACGAGCCAGATCCCATTCTCCATTATAACTACAAAGGTAAATATATACATATTAATAAACATCTATATCAACAGATGAACCTTCTTGGTCATATAACCTTCAGAGAATTAGTGTTGCTTAAAAGCTCAGTTTAGAGGAGTTGAACTACTTGTGTTCGTTAGCAGTAAGCCTGCTATTTAGAGAACTTGTTCTGAAGTAGTGCCTATGGAGACAAAGTTTTACTTTCATTGGCCATCCTGAGCAGTTTAAAAATGACATAATTAGTTACTGATCAGCTAGTCATGAAATAACCTGAGATTCAAACAGGATTGTTTTAATATTACTCCACCTTTTGAGTATTCCTCTGTTACTAATCTAATTACTTCAGTTAATAAGAGCTTGACACATTAAAATGACTGTCAAAGGGTAGATGACATCAGCATTTCAGAGAAAAAATAAGACCTCTTTTCCTTAACTAGGCTTATGTCAAAACTAAGCATGCAAAAATGCAGACAGCAGAGAACAGTTGGAAAAGGTTTTTTAAATTTGTTTGTTTTTTTTTTTTTCACATCAGTAGTTATACCTATTAAGTGTTGTTCTAGCCCTCTTTCCCCAATATGACACAGGTAACTTCCACCAACTACTTGGAGAACTATGTTCTCTTCCTGAGGACCTTATTGCTAGACACAGCATCTGTCCACTATAAAATAAAACATTTCAAAGGTAACACACCTAAATGAGTGTAGAAATTAAGCTGACACTTCTTTATTTGTTAAGCATATAAAAAACCCAAACGACTTACAAGGCATAATAAATCCCTGTTAGCATTTGCACCATGAATTCAGATGAAACTGGAATCCTACTGTTGACTCCCTTGTACTTTCTCACTTGTTGGCGAGGATATCCACAGACACAAATTCTAAAGAAATCACACATTTGTCATTAGCAAATAACATACAACCACCCTTGTCTAGAACACTACAAGGTTAGATGTAATTAAAATTAATTTCGAAACAAGAGACCCATAGGAAGGCATCCATCAACCACCCTGTACTGAAGCAGACTATTTCTTGTTACGGAAGAAGGGCGTGCCCTCTACCGGCAGTGCTCAAATGCTTCAAAATAGAGACATCCTAGACACTCCTGTTACACTTATACTACAGTGGAACGTGAAAGAAAACTGCCAGTAAAAACCATTCTAAATCCACACATTTGCTGCAGGACAGACAAAAACTAAGTTAATGGTATTTAAGGAGATAAAGCAGCATAGCAACTATTAATATTACAAACATAAGCGTCATTGTATATAATATGAAAGTTGCATACAAGTTTTCAAGCAAAGAGACCAGAAGTGTCACATTCATAAAACTATTCCAAAATCCAGTATGTCACCTTTAGAATTTAGTTCTGAACTAGATTCCACATCAGGTTCTGTAGTAAAAATATTTTGGAAATCAAAGATATTGGGTAGTTAAATATTCAGTTCCTTGGCTATTACTGGACTACTGGAATCACCTTTAATGACATTAATCTAAGTATTTCCTTCTCCAAAGCACAGACTAGAAGTTTAGTCTCAGAAAGCTTCAATTCTTCAGCTTCAATACCAGAGAGCTTCTAAAACTCCTCTTAAATCTATTTTTCTTCCCCCCACCCCCAATGGAGTTAAGATTGTATTGTAGTACCTTTTGAATTACATCTGTAACAGATTTCAGGAGCCTTTTTTTTATTAATACTAACTTTGCCACTAACCTACCGCACTTTTTCCCTCTCCTTCTCCATCCTGCAACTCATCTTCTGCTTTGGCTACTAACAAAACAAAAACAAAACAAAAAAGACCAAACAAAAACCCACACACAACACCAAAAAAACCCAACCCCAGCCCCCTCCAGAACACCCACAAAACAAAAAACAAACACCACCACCAACAACAAAAACAAAACAAAAAAGCAGACAGTGCCACCAGGATCTCTATGGCTCAGCAACCCTCCCAGTATGTAGTTTGTACCTAGTATGATCTAGATTTGACTCTTGATGCTGATTATCACCATATCTCCAAATAAAAACAACAACAAAAAGATTTTAAACACTTCATTAGGAAAGACAGGAAGCCATGCTAGTGACAACATGCAAGGAAAAGAAAAAAATCATGAGAGGTTTATAAAGGAAATATCATAGAATGGTTTGGGTCAGAAGGGACCTTTAAAGATCATCAATTTCCATCCCCCCTACCATGGGCAGGGACATCTTCCACTAGATCAGGTTGTTCAAAGCCCCGTCCAACCTGACCTTGAACACTTCCAATGATGGGCATCCACAAACTCTCTGGGCAACCTGGTCCAGGGCCTCACCACTCTAATCATAAAAATTTCTTCCTTACGTCCAATCTAAATCAACCCTCTTTCAGTTTAAAACTGTTGCCCCTTGTCCTGTCACTACAGGTCTCAGTAAAAAGCCTCTCATCTTTTTTATAAGCCTCCCTTATATATATATTGAAGGGCTGCAATAAGGTCTTCCTAGAGCCTTCTCTTCTCCAGGATGAACAACCCCAACTCTCTCAAGCTTTTCTTCATAGAAGTGGTATTCCATCTCTCAGATCATTTTTTGTGGCCCTCCACTGGATCTGAAGGTCCACAAAACAGGTCCATGTCTTTCTTTTACTGGGGACCTCAGAGCTGAATGCAGTACTCCAGGTGGGGTCTCACGAGAGCAGAGTAGAGGGGGAGAACCACCTCCCTTAACCGGCTGGCCACGCTTCTTTTGATGCAGTCTAGGATACAATTGGCTTTCTGGGCTGCAAGTGCACATTGCACTGTAACCCCAAGCCCTTCTCCACAGGGCTGCCATCAATTCATTCGTCCCTTAGTCTGTACTGATATTGGGGATTGCCCAACACAGGTGCAGGAGCTTGCACTTGGCCTTGTTGAACTTCATGACGTTAAGATACCTGTGGGTATAGGATACCTACCCTCTATGCACTCATCTGGTATTGAAGCTAATTTCACAAACACTAGGCTTGTGCTGCCACTTTATGGAGCTGGTCAACTTCTACCCTGAGCATCAGTATTTAGTCATAATTCTCACTAAATTTACAACCCTAAACACAAACTTCTCCCTAAACCAAGATTTAAGTGGCTGAATTCAACAATTCAAAATCCTATTTCTAAAAAAAATAAATAAATAAAATAATTTATTTTGCTTAGTTTTTAATTTTGATTTTCAAGAGTAGCTAAACGTTAATTTGTAACTAACTGCAAGTTTTCCCCTAAATTTGATATTGTTGGCCAGAAGCACAGACTATTTAAGTATTCCTTGCTTATTCATTCAGACTTTAAACACCAATTTTATTAATGTTAGGAACACATTACTTCAGACTGCACTGATTTGTGGCTCACTATTCAAACGGCTTAAAACTCTAAATTTTTAGAAACCAGAATGCAAATAAATTTGTATCTTAAAATACAGAGTTCACCTGCAAAGTATATGCACAGCTAGCTAAAACAAAAATCTTACTTCCAGTTAAGTGAATCAAATTCACTCTTCTGTTAAATATGCTTAAGATGTTGAAACCAAACAAGTTCATCCTCTCATATTTCATTTTGTCCATCCATGGCAAAAGTTAAAGCATGAAAGCCATTTTTCTGACTCCTACCTAGTCCTAAACCACATGAGCCAGTTACTGAAATTACCTAGGTTGAATAACTCCCTCACAAAAATCCCACCCCATTTTCCTCCTCTTTATCCCCTGGAAGAGGCTGTTATGCAAACTGGGCAACACTTTAGTTCCACATAGTCCATAATTTCTACCAGTGGTTTGGCTCAAAGATGACATTTATAATCCACTGAAATAATAAGCCATTCAGTGTTGTATAAAGCCTGAGGGGTGGAGGCAGCAGCAAGTAAGTGCCCAGTTTAAATAAAAATGCTAGTTTAGATAAAAACTACCTAACCAGGTTATTTTTATGTTGAGGTATATATTTATGCATTTACTAGATGCTACTGGATAGGATACATTAAGTATTTTGGGGGGGAAAATAGTGAACTCACAGCAGGAATGTGTCAGTTAACACTGACAGTTACATAGAAAAGACCTTAATACACTCTATTAATGCCAGTACTGATGAGTTTTAAAAAGCCTTACTCTAATCCGAGTTACTTCCTCTAAAAAAAGCTACAATGACATCAGCAGAACTGCTTCACTTTACATCAGAGTAAGATAATACTCTTATGAAAAGAGACTTAGTAACTGAAGATGCCCAAATGCAAAAAAAGAATCTGGATTTACAACACTTGAGATCAGCACAAAATATTTTGTGCTGCAATTTTCACATTTACAGTTCATGTTTGTAAATAAAAAGTACTAGAAGCTTTTCCTTCTTTAGAAAAGTCATAAAAATTGAATTAGACTTACTAGAAGAAAGCACATTCATTGTAGATTGCTTTCATACAGATCTCCCAAAAGAAACTTAAACTCAACACTGCTCAAACCGATTAAAGGAGTTATTCTATACATTCTTCTGAGAATTTTGTCAGCACCACATCCAAACAGAATAATGAAAGATATTCTGGTCTTCTGACACATATTGCCTAGAATCCCTACAACACTGTTGGGGCGAGATTTTCAGAAAGCAGAGAAACATGGATGCCAAAATCAGTAAGAAATGAAGAACTAAGATAAAAGTCGAATTGTGTACTATCAAATAATTCATTATCCAAGCATTCAACATTTTGAAATAGAAAGAGTTGCTTGCATCTACTAGTAATTTGCTTGGGGTTTTTTGGAGGCTTTTAAAAAATTATTTATCTCAAATACAATCAAAACCTAATCAAGCAGAATAAGCAACATCAGTCTCCTGTCCACAACCCTTAGCTTCTAAATATTTTCTACCTTAAATTTTAGGTCAGCATATCTAACAAAGATCTTGTAAAGATTCTTGTAAATGTTGCCAAGTGCTCCAATGCTCTCCCCACCTCCTCTGAACAGGAGAGCAATCTTACAGGCATCCATTACCATGTTTTGTTTCTGTGAGGAACCTGGGAACTATGACTGGTAAAAAGTTGCTGTAGTTGACTTCTAGGTCTCTCTTGAGTTTCCTGAGTTAACAAGGACATTCTAAATTTTTCCTTAACCCAAAGTCCACTTCCAAAAATCTAGAGATAGACATATTTACTACCAGTTCTTCCTCTTCAAAAAAAGAAATAGATCAAAAGTAGACATTGTAATTAAAGCTGAGGTGGGTTTGGGAGGTTTTGTTTTAGTTTTTTGACGTAACAGCAGATTTTGGAAATACCCAAAGCATTTGTTAGAAGGGATATATTTCTAGTTTCAAGATGTACTATAATTTCAAGAAGTTGCAGCTTGCACAGCACCCAAATATATTTAGTAAGCTTGCAATGCTAAATTTACCAAGATTTTAAAAGACATCTCTGATTTTATTTGGTTAACACACCTACAACTACTTTGATTAAAAGCAAACAGTTCCCTTGATTTGACTTCTCCACTTAACAGCACTGCATATAAGCCAGGTCATTGCTTCCCCATTTTGAGATCTCAACACAAAGTTATGCAAGAGATACTTTAAGAGCAAATAATGCAGCTGTGAACACTTATAAAAAAAAAGTCATGTTTACAAGCAGCTTTTGGGAACCTGAAGCATTTTGGGGTTTTAAAAAAGTTCAGACGGATTGCATTTCAAGTTGAAAATGTCATTTTAAGTGTCGTCAACCTACATAAATTACCTTGAACAAATTTGACACAACGACTGAAGAGAAACTGCAGGCATGTAGCTTAAGGCAGCATTGTAACAGAGCAGAAGGAACGTCAGCACTTCAAACCTGGGATTCACAAGAAACATTAGAATTACCTTACCAATTTTATTTTTTAAAAGAAAACAAGTTTACACAGAAATCCACAAGAGTTATTTGAACAGATCTGGTATTTTGTTTCAATAAAATTGACAATTGAGTAGTTTGGCTCTGTAAGGTTTTCCTCTTCACATAGTAATATGTGCTGCTAATCTTCCTGCATCTATATTTACATGTGTTTAAAAACAAAAAAAAAAGACACCACAAAACACAGCGTACACCTATCCCCTTCAGTCTAATAATTTTAAATACATTTAAAGAAGTTAGGATTCATTAGTGATTCTCAAGCAAAATCCTATTATACAATTTCACCTGTTCTGTGCTGTTAACATCTCCCTCTGAGGATGAGGTCCACTGTATACAACCCTGGACAAACCATGCTGCGATAAAGCTCCTTCAGTGAGAGCCATGGAGCCAATGCTGGAAGGCTAAAGGAAAAAGGGTCATTCAAAATATGTCTGCCAAGTCTTGCTACAATGCAAGTGAAAACAGACAAGGACCAGCATCACCATATTTGCACATAAATTTTCAATGGGTTTAAGGTTATCTGACTTCTTAGCTGCCTTAGATTTGAGAAGTTATTTTATATCAGATAAGGTATATGGCTTCAGAATAGAGGAAAAAAAAGACACGGTGCACCTGAAGAGGTCTCAGAGACCCGTTAGTAGTACTCAGAAGACAGAAATACGTTCCTATGTCATCATACAACACATTAAAACTACTTCTCATTTTTATTCTTAACAAACAGGCCCCCAAAGCATACTGCGTTTTTCAATCAGTAACAACTGTATGTTGTAGATGTCACTTACTTCATGATAGACTGAAGGTTTGGATAAAGACGGAATTGTGAAACTCAGCACTTTGCTATGTCCCTCTTTGTCAACTATCTCCTGAAACAGAGAGAAGATACTAATGGTTACACTGTACTAGAGAAACTAGACATTCAAAAATGTTAAAATGCTGGATGGGGGTGAATAGATAAAGAAAGCCAACAAATTACTACGGGGACAGGTAGGGATACTATAATAGTCCGAGCTACAAGCTAAAAATTATCTCTGTATTTGCTTTCTATCACAGTGCATTTGCTTTGTTTCTGAAAACTATTCAAATGATTTAGCAAAGAGCACATGCATTTGCATACATAGTCTACCTTAAAAACACTAACTGGAAATCTCAAAATGTTTAAACAGTGTTATCTTTTTTTAATTATACACTATTTGTTAACTGTGAAGGTTAATGCTCAATCATTCTGTTCCAGAAACTATTTACCCATCAAGTAATGACTCTACAAGTAATTTGTTTTGGAAATATAGCTCTGAAATGATTGCAGCCTCACATGATTTGATAGTAGCAGACATCATAGTATTTGCAAAAGCCCAAGTTTGATAATTCCCTACTTATAGAGTTAAAAGAACTATGGATGCAAAGCTTTAGAGAAGCTACTTTCCTGCAAGACACCACCATAGCAGTATGTTGACAGACTTCTCACTCCTTTAAGTTAGTAGAAAACTAATGGGCAAGGCAAAAAAAATAAGTGCGTACATATCACAGAAGAGCACTGAAGTACTTCAAATAAACTTCACAAGTTCCAAAGCAGACCTGACCAATAACCAACACCACACACAACAGAACTCCCCCCCCTAAATTTCAGCAGCAGATTTCATATATCTAAAGGCAGAGATTAGAGAGGAGCTTCAGTGTCTCCTAACACCCATGCCTTGAAAGGCTGAAGGACTAACTTCACATCATAATTATTAAAACTCATGTCTTAAAGTAGACTATGAAGTGGTAAAGGAAGACTGAAAAGTATCAAGAAGGCATACAGAGCTTTTCTGTCTGAAGAGTTATACAGCTCCTCCACTCTCCACATAAACCACTGATACTTTAATTTTCAATATTGCTGCTGCATCCAGTTTCCTCAATATATGGGAGGAGAAGGAAAGAGAAACGGGCTACATCCAAACTTTTAAAAATCTAAAAATACCAATATTTCGACTCTTCACTCTAATCAGATTTGCAATTAAGTTTTAGAAGTACATTTCAACATCTGCAGCATATTAGAAAAAACTGATACATACAACTAGGAAAGCCAAAAATATCAACTGCATGCACTACCACTGTATGTCTCCAAGCTGAAGGTAGAACAAACTAGTTCCTGATCTCAAGGTTCAGCCACAATCATTCCATACCCCTGACAACATAGTGAATTTAAAATTTTTCTGAGCAACACTTAATTTTTCAATTTCCTTCAGTAAGAAACTGCAGGACTCTGTTGAGCTTGTTAATTCCCTCAAGTTCCAAGAGACCACTGTACATATTTACAGAAGGATTACTATTTGTATTAGGCTACATCTTTCCTCTTGCTTTTGAAAACATAAAGTAGCTGTTTAAAGAGAAAATAAGTATCTAAGCAGGTCACCTACTACCTTTTCAACCTTGTACACTGAAGAACAGTACCATCTTGATTGTTTAAGTTACAAATTTTATGACACCAACAGAGGGGAAGAAGTCAGCATCAGTAACATGGCATTACTTTAGCGTAAGTATTCATTATGTCTTAAAGCAGAAGGGGGGAAAAAAAAACATTCTCAAAATTCAGATTGATCTATGGCTTCCTACAGAAGCTTGGTGTAAAATTCTTATGACTCCAAGCAGCTGGAGATGGATGGCTATGTTACTAACTGAGGAAGAAACTGTTCACAACTAAGGGGAGACGTTACTAGACTGGTTTCAAGCTTAACTGTAAACGTAATCTTTTCTAGGAGAAACAAAAGTGATTATAGTCACGTCCACCAACCATTTTAGATTACTTCAGCATGGAAATAAAGGAGTGAATTGACTTAAGGCATAAAATATTCCAAAATGCTTTCCAGGAATGTTTTTCTTCTCAGATACAACTAAGCACGCAGAAAGCACATGAAGCCGGTACTCTGCCTAAAGAAGAGTTGAACATAAGGTCTCAGGCCTTTTTAAGTAGACTTCTGGGTGAAAAAATGTTTTCACTCGCTTGCTAATGACACCTGAGATTATTTTTAGAAGAAGGATGGGAGCTGCCTTCTCCAGATTTTCAGAATGGGAAGGAGACTTGAAGTTCATCACTGTCTCACTTCCCAAAAAGCCTTCCTAAAACATCCAGAACATACAAACTACACTGAATGGACATAACACTAAGGGTTTTTATAAAAGCCATAAAAAGACCAAATACATAACTAAAATATGGTGCTCTTAAAGATTCCTTCATAATTCTGTTCTTCAAAGTAGTAATTTAGTAACAAATAATATCTTTTTGTACTAAATATGAAAAAAACATCAAGGTTATAACAAAATGAAAGGAGATCTTTAATTTCCCAAAGCTAAGCAGTCTCTTCAGCAGTCGAGTACAAAGAACTTTGTGTTTTCTAGTCAACATAGTCAAAATACCCCAGAAAATATCGGCAACCACTTCAAAAGTAGCCCCGTGAAGTTCAAGTAGGATTTAAGTTTAATCACCGTACCAAGAATTAAGTAACAAAAAAATTAAGAGGACTCCTTTGGCTCCTTCATCCATTAGTGCATTAACACTTTTCAGGAGCCACAAAAAGGGCAGAGAAAACATTCACCAGAATAAAAGAATAAAGTTATGTTGAAGATTTCTGACAAGGACACCAATTTGAAGGGTTAAAACTGAGATACTCAATTCTGAAACAAAATTGTTAATTATTCCCCAGTAAAATACTCTATAGTATCCCCCAAAGGCACACCAATAATTTTAGGCCTGAATAATTACATGAGAATACAAACCAAATTATAAACTCCTAAGAGAAGAGCCTCTATGCATCCACTGCTCTGCAAATCTCTGCTGGCTGAGACAGCAAGATAGCACCACATCAATTCCGGTAGAAACTGCAGCGTGAAGCGTAGCAATTGTTCCTCACCACTGCGATAGAACTCAAAGAGCTGATGGCAAACTGGCTCCAGAAGCTGAAATACAAGTTACAATTGTGAATGAATAAAACATTACAAGAAACTAAAACTTTGTGTGGATCAATGCTCTGGACAAAACTGTAAACTGATAAATGTTACATTTTAGCTATTAGGGAGTGACTGATGAAATAACCGCCCAAATCACCTTATACACTTTTCAACCCCTATACTTTCGGATGATAAAAGTAGAGCGTTCCATCCCAAGTGAAGAAAGAATTCCAATGGCTCCTTTCTCTTATTTTTGGCTCGCTTCCTCCAGCCTTAAAGGCATGAATAGAGGATACTTGTTATCACCATACCTCAATACCATGCCCTCAATATCTCTAATATACAGGAAAAGTACCTGAACAAAAGGTCTTGGTATTCTAGAGCTCCAATAGTGTACTCGCAAATTGCTAGAGGCTTTTACCCATGAAGTGAGAAGAGCTGCATAAAACTCAAACTATTACAATAGCTTAGTATACAGTAGAATCAGTTCACTTTTCCACTCATTAAAAATCTTCCAGAAACTTCAACGTATTTATAAGTTTGAGACAGAAATGGGAAGCCTCAACAGTAATTTTACAATCAAATTTGTTAAGCTGATATAAATGGAAGCAATACAAGTTAAAAAACTTAAAAACAATTAAGCTATCAGCTTGCACTGTGTTTCTGGATTTAATGCGCATTCTTGTGCTACCACCTACCTCTGCTAGAGGACAAAACAGTGTTAACCATCACACGTCAATGTATGGAAGTTAACCCAAGTGGCAAATACTCTCAAAACTAGTAGGCACTTTCAAAGCCAAAGCAAAAAACTTAAAACCACATACTCAAAAATACTTTTTGACAGCAAACCATCAATAAGAGTTTGGAACTGTAAAAGGATTTCTTCTAAAAAAAAAAAAAAAGTGGGTAGGGAAGGGAAAAAGGTGATTTTTAATTAAATCTTCTAAATCTTTTAATTGCAAGTAATAACAAATAGGAGGATCCTATCAACAAGAAACTACTCCCTGAAAAAGAATCTAGTCAGTTGATGCATTTATATTAGCATACTTTACAAAATGAAATCTGAGATTCCAGCTATTAGAATTCATTTTACCAGCTCCAGCTAGTATATAAAAAAAGCATTACATAAAACGTGACATTCTCCAATTGCAAATCTCAAAGACAGGATTCAAATGCAACATACCTAAAGGACTAGCTTTGCTACCTTGTTTCTTGCCTCCACAATTTAATGTTGTAAGAGTTATCTACATGACTTGCAGAAATAGTCTAAATTCATTTCAAAACCAGGAATGTTTAGGCTAGTAATAGACCTTCACTGAAATGCATTCCTGCGCAAAATCCCCAAAAGTTTCAAACTGAAAATGATGGAATCCAAACCAGACATGCATTTCAGAGTGTTTTAGAGATGCACTGAGAAAAGATACCATAATCATTAGAATTGCCACTGCACTTCAGTTCAGAAAGCAAAGTACTACTCAATGCCTTTCCGAAAATCCTTAAAAACTGGAATATGTATATGTACTTTACTGCTAGTAACATGCTGATCACTTTTTCCATGTTATTCTAACTACAACACTCAGTTCTTCTGCGATTTGTCTAAGTCACACCTTCAGTTTTTCAACAGAGCAAGCTTTCAAAAAGGTAAGAAACTGAGTCTTCTATATTTTCCTCCCTTTATTGCAGCAAAGGAGGCACCAGAGAAGCATGCTAGAAAAAAAAAAGTCTGCTTGCTTTCCTAAGTTTTTCCTCTTGACTACAAAGAAAATTGAGTCAAGATTTCTTACCGCCCAAAGCTACTTCTGAACCCAAAGGGTATTAGCAGGTTTTTGGTTCTTTTTTAGTAATTTGGGACAACCTGATCCATTCAGAAAAAGGAACTTTTAGCTTGACAGATACAGCTTCTCTTTGGAAAAATCATTTGTGAAAAATGTACAGCAAAGGCAAAACCCAACCATGTCAAGCAAAACTAGTCGCCAGTTTTAAGAGCAGAATATCAAAGATCCTTCTAGAAAACTTTACCAGCGCAAGTGTTTTCCATCTTCAGCTTACATATTTCACAAAATTTGCATGCTTCCTTTAATGAAGTATCAGTTCAGAATTATGTGCTTGAACTTTAAAAGGCACATAAACAGCCATGACAGGTATCCATGTTCACATTATCTCAGTTGAGACAGCTTTATACCAGCAGATTTAAATGCTTAATCAGTACAAAAAAGGATTTTCTTCTTGAAAATGCCACCACATGCTACATAAGCTAATATCAAAACTCACTAACGATTGTTGCTGTTTCAAGATACTGCTTTACACTAAAACAGTTCTAAAAGCTATACAGACTGAAATGATTTTTAATGCTGGAACAGAAGAATGTTCAAGCAATTTTATCCCTCTTCCTTTTAAGCTGCATTCAAATGTGTTAGACACTCCAAACACATTCTATTTTCTAATAGAAATGCCTGCACGGCTACTATCTAAAAGGACAGCATTAGTGTTTTAGGTAGAAAGCAAAAAATAATCTTGAATTTGTGAAGTAACAAACCTCAGAATTTTTTTTTTTTTTTTTTTTTTTTTTTTTTTTTTTTTTACTGTTGGACTCGAGTCAATTAGAAGTCTTTTAAATCTTCACATCTACTGAAGACTCTCCTTGTATTGAATTACACTTTTCACCTATTGGTGGCTCAGGAACCTCAAAAGACTAACAAAGTCTTTACTAACAAAGCTACTAAGAATTGGGTATTTCTTTGTCATAGCAAAGAACTAGTTCAATTATCTCACAAATCCATTATTAAATTTTTGGAAAAGCAAACCAAAAAACCCCGTATGAAAAGCAAACATCAACCAGCAGGAAAATATACTCACAGATGCAAAATAAATATGATTTACTTTTCAAATGCTTAAAAAAACCAAAACACATCCATCCCCCAAAACAAGATTAATCACCATTTTAAGGTATAGATAATTATTATATTACAAGTACATATATTCAGAGGTATACAGATGGGGTGGTTTGTCTGGTTTTAATCTCAGCAGTATTTGTAGTATTCACACATCAGTCCTTCCCCTTTGCATTACATACATGAGATAAAGGACAGCGACATACCTTGTACTGTAAAGCAAGTCATCATTACACAATGCAGCTAATGGACTTCAAATAACAGTTGAAAGAAATTACTTGTCTTTTTAACTGCTAGTTTGTAAGTATTTTCACAATGCGGAAAGCTCCAAGTAGCCCTTTCCACAGAAGGACAGGTACTCAGAGAACGTTCCAAATAAAGATTTCTGGGACTGTTCTCCCAAGGCAGCACAACACTCAGTGTCAGCACTGGCTTTTCATTTCAATTCAAAGCCTCACTAACAGGGAAATCTTCAATACCTTGCCCCCAGAATTATCCCAACCACCTTTTCAAGTAGAATTTGTAAGGCCTTGACCACCCTGCTACTACAGTCCCTGAGAAACCCAGGGATAGCCAGAAGTAGTAAGAAATCAAAGAACATATGAAAGTACCAATTTGGCTATCATCAGGGAGACTGATCAGATTAACTTACATGTTGATACACATTCTGAAGACCAGACAGGCTTGACTCAGTAGTTGGAATGACTCAGAACACCTTTCTGAGCAGCAAAGTAAAATTACATTTCTTCTTTGCTGGACAACCTGGGAGTTTCTCTAACAGCATTCTCTTTAAAAAAGGTACGTACTGAAAGCATTTTATCCTCTGACCACTACTGGCATCATCTCAAACTTTGGAAAGGTTCCTTATGCTGGGTCTTTTCAGAATAGGAACTAAGGACTTGGTGCAGTTTTAAAGTAATACACAAAGGTTTGCTGGATGGTAGAAAGTGAGACAATACAATTAACAAGACACAACCAGAACCAGCTCAGTATACTCTGAACTCACCTGGACACTTTAAGCCAACTGCAGTCATGGGTTATGGAACCATTCCTGGCACAAGTACAAAGCCAGCCTGCCCCCTTCCCCCTAGTTTTTTTGCCATTTCAGCAAGGGTACATCCACTGTATAAATGCATGTATTTATATTGTATGTATTTAAGACAACAATGAAAACCTAAAACCTAAGCAATAACTTAAAAGAATTGCAAAACTATCCAACATCATTCTCTTGGGTTGTAATAGACAAGATTCTGATAGCTATAGATTCACATTCAAGTGATACTGAATTACAGAAAGAATTCTGTCAGTCTCAAACATCTTTTCAATTCTTTAACATATTTCTCAATTCTATACCCAAATCCTGAAGCCCATGAGTATGATCAGTAGGTTACAAAATTTGTGAATTGTTTCCATGGTAGTATGTCATTGCTAAGAACAAACATTTTGACAGAGATTCTTCATGTAGTTCTGGATTTCACGTAGTTAGAACACAACTAACTAGCATGCAAGGTCTTATTTTATTCTGCTGGTGTTATGTCAGACATTTTAGCTGAGAGATCCAGTATACTCACTTCACTCTGTGGCTCCTGAATTACTTTGTAAAGAGATGAAATCAAAGCACTCTTGTCCTTCAAGTTTGTAGCATAGCTGGATATGGATGCTTCCGGCAGTGTCTGAAATAAAAATATTGTACCTACTAGAAAAAGCGATTTTTATCATTAAAATCCAAGAGCTATTTCAACAACAAATTTTCCATTACAAGTCACTATTTATCAGAGTTTAATATAAAGTAAAACTTGTTTCACAAAGAAATCCTTACTGCAGAAGTCACCATGTTTTCAGGACAACAGAATTGCCAGAAGACACACTGCATTTTATCATATTGCAGTTTCATACAGAATGTAATGACAGCAGATAGCAAACAGATAAAACCCAAGTTTCACAGGTGCAATCCCACTGTAATTTCACTGTGAAACTTAGCAGTTTGCAGATCCATACTTTAAGGACTTTTCTCAAGACTAACTGTACACAGCTACGAACATTATTACAGGATACAGTATTAGTCTGAAAGAACACAAATCCCAGTTGACATGAACAGCTCTTCTCAAACACTAAACAGATTTTCTGCCAGTACTTAGGAGGGTAAAAATCTAATCTTTTTAACAACCCTTTGGAAGCCACACATTTAAACTTACTATTCACAGCTCTTACAGTACTTCTTGTCTGCAGTCCTTCAAAAGAGATCATACTCCATTATACAGACAGGAAAACACATTCCCAGTGTATCTAAGCAGACCAGGAACAAAACCTATCGCCAAGTCTAGTCTGTACTCAAACCAACAAGACCATTCATCTGTGATATAGATTTTCACTGCTCCATATCGGGAAGTATGTAATCCCAAAGAGGACAAGGAAAAAATCCTTTCAAGCCTATATCTGCATATATCACATTATCTCAGCAAAATCCAAGGTTACTATTTTTCTTCATTTTCTACAGCAATCAAGCACTCTTGCATACCGCTCCAGCAGCAATTCAAACACTACTGGCTAAATATCTGAGAGTGTATTACCTTGAACTCTGATAACCACTCCTCCACAACCCCAGTATCCACAGCTAACATCTTCCAACATCCGTTCCAAAACCTTCAGCCTGAAAGAATAAGCAAACACAGTTTGTGAAACTATGTAGTCACTGCATTAAACAGATGATGAAAATTAAGTTCCTGTGAATATTTAAAGAATCTTATCATGCTTTTACTTGTTAACATTTCATATGCTGACATTACTTTGAACTTTCATTCTACCTCACTTATGCAAGCTGCTGGAAGCATTAAGCATGGGAGTCTTCACATACAGCAGTTTAATAAATTCCAAATATGTATTGCGTGGGAAGCTCAATAAGTCAAAGATTTGCAGAAATGGCTTTCTGAAAACAGAAAATATTACCTTTTCAATTTCATTTT
Source organism: Sagittarius serpentarius (assembly GCA_034782735.1). NCBI lineage: Eukaryota > Metazoa > Chordata > Aves > Accipitriformes > Sagittariidae > Sagittarius > Sagittarius serpentarius. The sequence goes on along the minus strand of JAVKLA010000073.1, from coordinate 9,860,139 downwards.
ATTTTTCAGCTTATAGAACTTGAGAGAAAACTGTATGGACTCACTGAAGAGAAATGAATGTTTAGGTTTTCCCTAGTCAACTGCTATTCCTAACCTGGAAAAGGTCCCTGAAATAAAGACTGATAGAAAACCTTTCAATCCTTCCCCGCCACGGCAACTGCAAAACAACAAGCCTGCTACCTCAGCATGCAACCTAAGATGTGCTCCCCTGTCCAGCATCCTGCACAATCTTCAACAGAGCAAAACCAGTACTAAGACTTGAACACAAGAGATGCAGAGTGGCTTTCGAAACTCATTTCTGATTTCTCTTAATTTTTGAGAAAACACTTCAAAACAACTGTCCTTTGG
>JAVKLA010000073.1:9838477-9849130 GCA_034782735.1 Sagittarius serpentarius | reverse complement strand
TTGCTGAACCTCATGAGGTTCATACAGGCCCACTTCTCGAGCTTGTCCAGGTCCCTCTGGATGGCATCCCGTCCCTCTGGTGTGTCAACCACACCACTCAGCTTGGTGTCATCAGATGCCTAACTGCAAGCCAGGAACTGACTTTAGAAGATACTACACAAGCCCCACAAGGAAGAAATTTTTGTAGCAGCTCTTGGGACTTCATTTCAACTGAATCTTTCTTCTGCCTCCACAAAACACAGGGAGCTCCAGAAACTGAGATTCAGTTTGCAAGAGTTACAGGTACTTCAGTAGTGACTCATTTTTATTTGCCAAAAATTAGTTAAGTTAGAAATTCTAAAAACCTTTAAGAATAGTATTACTAGCATGAAAATCATTTAAAGAGAATTCTGTCTGCTTTGAAATCATACCCTCCTTTGCCAGACAGTTGCACACGTTCAGTTAAAATTTCCCTTTACAACCTGGACTCCTACTTTGCAAGCATTAAGTTTTCATGTACCCACAAATATTAACTATCCTTTCAAAGCATTTCCACTTGTAGCTGAGGAAGTCCAACACATTGTATCTGAAACAAGCATGAAACTATGCTTTTGGCATAAATCCTACGATAGGTCAATGATTTGGATGTCCCAGAAGCAGGCTTTAAAGAACTTAGTACACTGCAAGAATAACCATTATGGTGTGTTTACCCAGGGTAGACCCACAATATAGTGTAACAACATCAGACATGATCAAATATGACTGCAATGGAAGGGTTTGATTTTACTTTTACTCCAGAGCATTTATTTTAAACGAGTGCTATGATATGTCCCATCACTCTAATTCTACCAATGCAGCAGCATTAACATTCTTGACAGCTTAATATTTGCAAAATACTATCTCCAGTATACCATTCTACCATTTCCCCAAAGATCATGAGAAAAGCAGGAACCTTGCTATTAGGAATACACCACAGATTTTATAGCAAAAAGATGTTTGTGGTGGTCTATTGATATGTGCTTTAGTAGCTCATTTTGACAGAAAAAAGCTAAACAAAGGTGCATTTTCGAGAGGAGTGTATCAATACTGAAAATAATCTTAGGGCTTAGTTTGCTTTGAGTGCTTGACAATTGCTCCCTGTCAAGTTACAGAATTAAAATGATCGACCAATACCAGCACATAATGCTGTGTTAAACAGCTTCAGGAAAAAATATGCTTTCCCTCTCCATGGTAGTTTTCTCATCTTCCTCATCCCTTCCCTCCCCCCACCCTACCTCCCCAACAGCCCTCCCGCACAAGCCTGTTACGCTCACAAGATTGGACATGTTAATTTGAAAAACATTTCGGAGCACCTAAGAAGAGCTTTGTGTATTTCACATACTTTATAAGCAACAGAAAAACATGAATTTAACTGAAATTTGTAAAAAGTAACAGCATGACCCACGCTTCTGTCTCATTCAGAAAAGATACACCCAACACATTAAATGCTCTATTGCTGCATATAATTTTAATGCTGTAGTACAAACAAAGTGTGTGAATTTGAAGTCTCGGACAATTTACTGCCTTGTATGTCTTGCTCTGTACTGTAATTAAAAAAAAAAGTCAAATTCCAAAAGCATAATAGTGGCAAAGCAGAAAAAAAAGTGTTATATGTCTTACACTGTAGGGCATACAGATTTAGGTTGGATTCATATTAGATGAAAAAGCCCTTCAAGTAAAAAGTTCCCACTTCATGAAAGCATCTAAAACTCAGAATATTAGGTATGCCAAGAAAGAAACATAAATCTAATGAAACTCAAGTTACACAGGTTCTAGGGGGACTCCTATTTGAGCAACTCATGTACAGATTTCCAGGGTAAATGGCATCACCAAGTAATCTGCCCTTGTTCCAAAGCCACAACAACAGAAAGTTTCTAATGAATGTATATTGGTATCACTTAAGTAGCAGAAAACAGTTTAAGATTAAAAATAACAAGATCATGCATTCATTTGCTTTTCCTGTTTCTTTTATTTGCGTTCTCATAAAAATCTCAAGATGTTTTCTGCTCAAGACAGGCCTGATTTCTAAGTGCGTTCTTTAACACCTACATATCTAGTACTTCCAGAGTAAGTGAGCGGTACTTCAATATTCAGTTACAAATTCAGAACCCTGGTTTGGAGCACAGACTTCACAATTTAGAGCCTGACGAATATTTCTGTAGCCTAACCACAAAGTAGTCAAAATTTGTTTCTATAATAGTCTGAAGTCTATGAACTTGGAACTTGATTTAGTGTACTCTGTTTACAAGTGACAACTGAAAAGCAACTTGAATGGCAGATGCATTTATGACAATACATGGAAATCGGTCACTGACTACACACTTATTTGGGACACAGTGGACTAAAATGAACCAGAGCTGAACGACATCAATACAGCTTAACAACCCTAGGAAGCAACACATTATGTTCATAAAAACTGCCACTATAGGAAAGAGGAGTTGCAATGAACCAAAAGCAAAGCAAGCTATATCACATGAGAGGAAATAACAAATACTATCTCAGTGAATGGCCACTTTTCAAACAGTATGACATTCAGGCAGTGGGGGTTAATAACTGCATAATACAAAAGGATCATACACCTATCATTTAAGATCAGTGGACACATTTAAGGAACCTCTTGAAGGGTAAATGTGGCATCATTTGGTTCCTGTTTCATTGCTCAGTTAACTTCCTATTCACACTTTTGTCAGTTCCTCTGTTTACTGTACAAGCAGGGACCTTATTTTAGGCATCCCTCCTTCCCTTGACATCAAGTGCACCCACATCCTACTGCTGCTACTGAATTTATACAGGACTTTTATTTTACCACACCAAAAAGCAGTTATAAATGGTTAAGTGCGTTAGTCCTTGTCACTGTCACTGACTGGATTGCTGCAACTTTGTGAACATAGGTGAACTATCATCCACTTCATTGCCAGGATAGGACAAAACATCTAACACACTTTAAAATACCACTAAAATGGGAATGAATGAAATATTTTCATTACTTTAAGGAATTAATTAATGTATGCATTATGTATGCAAAGGAACTGCAGAGTTTAGAGATCTTCCCTATGTTAAGTTTCAGGTAGAAAATCCTTATCAGTTTTATCTGTACAGCTACAGCTTGCCAATAACTACAGTTTGGGATAAAATATCACTGCACAAATAACCATTACATTCTAGTAAGAACTCCTGGTAACCAGTGCAAATACATATGCTTCAGACACTCCTAAATTTTGGCATAAACCAAAAAGAATAATAATGAAAATACATATGCCAAAAGTTACCAAGGCAGCAAAAAAAAATTAAAAGTAGCAGACATTGCTAATCTACTTAATTTCTAACATGATGCAAAAGTGCTGGAAGAGTAGTTCTGCTATACTGCACACATTACTGAAAATTCAAGAAAACTTCAACCAATTCTAGCTGAAACAGAATTCTGATACTTCAAGCAGTATAATTAAGTGCTGTGCAAAACAGATGTTCCCTTGGTTGTGTTTCATTAAGTAACATGACAAATTTCATTGAAGTATAGCGTCTCATCACAACACCACTGTGGTAAAAATACCCATCATTTACAGTACTGACACAAAATGCTGCTGAGAAAACAGTGGGGAGGTGGAGGGAGAAACTTAAATTTTTTTTTTTTTCCTCTGCTTTACAATTACAGGTAAATCACGTTCTCTCAAGACAGGGAGGAAGTGGTAAATACTACAACAGCACTGGCAAAGCTACAGAATGCATGTGTAAGTGGATGTGCAGAATTACTGTCAAAAGCTTTTCACCTGCTCCTCTGGCTGCTGCACTGGGAATTTAGTTCGAAGCAGGAAAAAAAAATTGCAGGAGCCTATTAGTCTTTCTAGACCTGACATACGGAGTCAACATAATTAGAAGTGTGAGAGATATGAGTGGAAAGACTACACAGCTTACTGAGCCTAAAAGCTGTAACCAAGTAAAAGCAGTAGCATGTCCATGGCATACAACATGAAGCAGGTAGGTATTTTGGCACAGCCTAAAGAAATAAATAAGACAGACATTATTTTAACTGAGTAGACAGTAATTGATGTAGCCAGATGTGCTACTAACCACAAACTGTAGGAGAATACTCAGAATTTCACTGGCAAAATCCAGTGTAAAGTTACTGTAAGGAACATAAAATTGTTGCTTTAGCTCTAAGTACCAAGAGCTCAGGAATCCCCTAGTATCACTCCTCATGCTTTCAAAAACATTTCTCTTCATCAGCCTAATACAAAATATACGACTTTGCAGTCTGATTTTGCAACCTACTTCAACTCTGGAAGAGTAACACAATTTCCTTCAGCCAGCAAACAATAAGAAGGAGTGTTACTAGAGAAAAAGTTTTCATCTTTGTACCTGAAGATCCTATAGCCTGCTTCTTCAGATAGAGATGTTACTATAGCATACCCAATGTGTCTTACATGATAGACTGTTTGAAAATATTCACAGTATCCTAATTTTCAGAGATGGTGGTTGGTATTAAAAACGTGTTAAATTGAGTTTTTTAAGATTAGGTCAACTTAATGCTTTTACACATATTCCAGTCATTTCCTGTAGTATAGCAAATACTGTGGGATTAAAAATAATTAAAAATACAAAACAATTGTCTTTATGTAGAACGGATTCAAGTACTTGAAAACAAACCACAATGATACAGTACAGCCTTGTCCATTAACCAGACATTCATGAAGACCTTACATTATCCAGCACTAACTTCTGTACAATACTCAGACTGCTAGACAGCTTCATTATCGAGTATTAGATTTAATTCTCTATCACTTCATTTCAAGTGTAACAGGCTTCTTCCCCCCTTTCTAAAAAAAGAATTGCAATAAAATGTAGTAATAGTACTGGATCATGTTGTTTAGTATTAACAAAAATATTAAGTTTTATGCACTATTTCTCAGGTTGAAGTTAATGCCTTGCTGAAGTATAAATATTTATCCAGTGCAAACAGTAGGAAACCTTAGGAGACAGCATGGCTTTAAACACTGGAGTTAATTAGTATCCAGTGTGGCTTCAGAGCATACTATGCTATTTTTAATTAAAGGTTAGGTTCCAAATAGAAAAAAAAATAACAAAGTGTAAAGGATCTCTTATCTCTTAAGAGAGACATCTTTAATAGCTATCAAAAGTGTCCAAAACATATAGTTTCTGTCACTAAGTTTAGAATGAGAGCTCTTAAGCCAATTGGGATGGAATATACTCAGTGACTTTTGCATCAGAAACAGGTGTGTTTTACTACTCAGCTAGTATTGCTTTTACCTAGATTTCTTTATTATGCTTGATTGCTACACAGCATTTCCTATCATCAGAGGTTCAAGATAGAAGAACACAAACATTCATCTGTTTTGGAGAGAGAAACCATTTCCAGTCTTCCTTTCTACAATCAGATGACTCTTCAGCAATGCTGGTCATTTAAAATAAACTAAGAAGTGTTTTCATGCATGCCCTCACCTTTCACAGCATTCTCCATATGTGTGACAATTATTAAGTATCTGTCCAAATTCCACATGCTTTATTGATTGCAGTTCTAATAAATAACACTCCTAGTAACAACTGTTTATCGAACCCGCTTGTATTAAATTTGTACACCATTTAGAAGTTACACTGAAGCTTTATAAACAGAGCCCTTAATTCATCACACTGAAACAAACACACGAACAACCTCCCATTTCTGGCACTGCAATGACAAGAAAGGGTCACATTCAGACAATTTCAGTACTCACTTGGGTGAGTTATGCTGCTTTCACTCACTACCTTTCCAGTTGTTACCAAAGCACATAAGTTCATGTGGGGATGAGTCTAAAGAAATTGCTGTAAATAGCAGTCGCCCTCCCAGACTAAGCCGACATTCTATTTTTATTCTGCTGCTCTTGAACATGGTCCTAATTAGGACAAAGGCTTCACAACAGTTTCACCCAAAGTACAAGAAAACACTTCATATCCTGCATTACTTCAGCTGTGCTATAAACTGAAAACTATTATAGTTGTTGGATCTTTCTAACGTTGGTTTGGTTTTGGTTTGGTTTTTTTTTTAATCTAATCCAGGAGTATTTGAGTTTCCATGCTAACAAAGTTCCAGCACAAATTCTGATAGAAGTCTGATGATTCACAATAAGAACAACTACAGAAGCATTTCACCCCTCAGCCTCATGGAAAACCTTTTAAATTTCACCATTGTTTTCAAATAACTTAAAATATTTTGAAGTTATTTATAAAGAAAATCTTGAGAGCATGCAGAAATATTTCCTCTTAAAAGTGTGCACATACACATATAATATACATTACAGAGCATAGGGAAGATGCTGGTCAATGCAGGAACTAATAAAACTTTTTAATGGCATGCAGAGCTTGAGCAGCCTAGAAGCTTTAAACACGGCCTTGCAGCAATATGCAGTTGCTACACATTCAAAACATTTTCATATTTTAGTACTCCTTGTCTTCAACGACACCGATCTCACAGATTTCAGTCCTTATCCTGACACCACTTTGTTATTGCCTTCCAAGATTATCTCAAGAAGCACTTCAAATAAATTAATCCAATTTAAGTTCCTAATTAACTTATGCCAATTAAAAAAAAAAGCTTTGATTCCAACACATTCTCCACTCCCAAAGGTGCATTTAATACACCACCATTTCAATTCTGGCAACTGAGGACAGCTAACTGCCAAAAGGGCCATTTTTTTCTGGAAAAGAAAGAAAACATAGTTTTAAAGAAAAGATATCATGCCTACAATTCTAATTAAGGTGGGTTTGGTTGGGTTTTTTTAATACTTGCATAATTAAACAGAACAGCATTAACAAATCAAAAGCTGCAGTTTTGTTGAGCAGGAAAACTATCAGATTCCAGTAAAACAACAAATACTTTCAAGTACATCCTACCAAGTACAAACCACCACACTGAAAAATGCTGTAGATAAAAGGCAGGTTTTAAGCACATTGTATTTTCATAATACCATGGAAGAAGTCTTCAAGATCACACAGAGTCACTCCAGTCATCAAGCTATTGCATCTCAGAAGATAGATACAAATTTGCAGTCTTCAGTTTTTCTGAAGTGTAGAAAATAAAGACTCTAGTTCTCCTAACTTCAAAGAACACAGAGCATACACACAGTGAAGGTCGTACCATCGAGGTTTCTCATTTCCTATACAGCACGATAGGATCTGCTGCTTGAACTTCGTGCATACTGCTCCTGAAGACTGACTACTTGGTTAACTGGTAACACTAAGTAATATCCAAGTGCAGTGATTCATACGTGTAATCTCCATTTATGCTAACAAAACCACCCGCGCAAATCCTATAGCAAACTTAAGTATAAGCTTTGTACCCAACTTGCATTTGTAAGACAGAAAGCATGCCAGGTTACACAGAGAGCGTATTTGCCTAAGTGAAGGCTTGGGAATGAAACCTAACCTGATGATCCACCTAACGGATTTAAGTCTAAGCTGTTCGCAGTATAGGTTTTGTAATGTTTGCAGAGTGCCCAGGTGATCTTTAAGAGTCCAACTGCTACTGGATTTTCATATTCTCATCAACAAAAACATTTAAGTCTCATGAAAGTTTCACTTGAAAGCCTCAAATGTAAAGAGTACTCCACAGGCTCTTAGTCCCAAAGGAAAGCCTGGAAACTCTGACTTTTCTCTTACAGATCACGCAGATTTCTCAAACTATGCATCTTCCACACAACCTGAAACAAAACGGTGTCAAGTCAGGCTGTAAAAATGTATGTTTATTTTCTAATTAAAATAGCCAGATGTTAGCCAACATTTGCTAACTAATAATATACATCTCCAGAATGAACTAGGTGATTTTCACATCACATGTGTTAAAGTCAGTGACAGGTTAAGAGAGAACCTAATATTTACCTTAAGGCAAGATTTAATGAAAATGCATTTCCTGACATAAACATACAGAGAAGGTTCAAGATTTGGGGTTTTACACTAACATGTACTAAGAATTAGACTTTAACTCAGCAACTTACTATTAGGTTTGATAGAGTCATAACATAGGCATCAGTAAACGGGCTCTTCTCCCAGCTTAGAGCCAGCCCCATTATGCTAAGTAAAATATAGATGACGCATACCATTTGTAGTGCCTAACTTTGCAATATCTCACACGCATACTTGTTTGCAATACAAGTCCTTGCAAAATTAGAATCCAAGTGACTTAACTACCCAGCTATGCCTGTGAACACATCTACCATGGACTCTCTCAAATGAAAGCAAACCCTCCCACCCTCCCATTCAGGAGATTATGGCAGAAGTTCAACACCACTCTGCCCGTGAAAGCCTTTTTCCTCGTAAGAAGCATGCGGAATAAAATCTAGCTTGTACCTTTAAAACAGCTCAACACTGAAAGGAAGTGAATTGCTACAGTTAATAAATCATACAAAGCACTACTGAACTTCCTCAAAATTGCCACCCCTCTGATAAAAGGCCTGTTAAAAGTACCTCATCTGACAAAAAGGTTATTACAGAAGAGAAGCAGCCAAGTTTTGCATTTCAAAAGCAGTATTTTCACACTGTCTTCTTACTCTGGAAGAAAAAAAATGCATTCAAGAACAGTGCCAGATGGATCTAAAACTCAGTTTCAAAGTACATTACTCTTACCAGAAGTATTTCACTGATGGAAGTAAAATAGGTTGGAAGTTAATTTGACCAAGCTTTACAACACTACTTACTTTTCACAACATAAACAACTTGGAAGGTGAAGAGGACAACAAAAGCAAGGCACTGTGATAGAGGAAGGCATTCCATAGAAAGCACAAACTTCTGAAAAGACACTGTAGCATCTAGCTGCATTATCGGAGGGGAAAATTGCGGAAAAGCCTTTTAGATGCAATGAAAGGCAATCACCGATGTCACTCTACACTTTGCTACATAAAAGTGCTTTTTGCTGCTTTGCAGTGTCATTTGTTCAAGTTGCCTTTAGAAAAAGGTTAATCACCAAATCTGAATTTGCAGCTAACAAGCCTAAAAGCAAGCACTTAATAGAAACTTTCATATTATGTTCTTCTATAGTCATCTTCTCACGCACTAGCAGAGTATATTGAAAATCATGAAAGATAATGCTAACAAGACTTACTAATCCTCGAGTACACAATTCTTTTCCTCGTGAATTTAAGACTTCAGGAGCTTTTTTGGGATAGAGTTAGAATTCAATTGGATGGGAAACAAACGTGATGGCTTTTGGGATCACAGGGAGCAAGACAAGACACGGGCATTATCTCTGCTTTCCCCATTACCTTTAGAACACAAAGCACATGGAGAGTTCCTTCAGTTCAACATGCGTGAAGTTAAACGCCGAAACCTACACTGGCACAACCCCCGGCAGTCTGCGGCACTTCCTACTTAACAAACCTCAACCTCAAACTCTCAGCAATTGTAGCTGTTGCTGCCACCTCTCGCATCCCTACGCGCGGACATACAGAAGAGACGGGTCAGAAAGAACGTATTTCACAGCACGCCACGAAACTTACGCCCGAAATCCTCCCAGCAGCAGGCACTCGCGCCCAGCAGACGGAGCGGGAAGTCTGCTGCCAGGCACCACGCTGTCCGCCCCCTGCTCCGGAGCGACGAGCGGGAGCAGCTCCTTTGTCTCGCCCGCAGCCGGTTTCCCGCACCCCCAGCTGCCTTCTCCAGGCGACACAAGTAACCGTTGCCCCGCCAGCCCCGCGCCGCTTCCCCCCTCCCCCCTGCCCCATCGCCGCCGGGGAGCCCGGCGAGAGACTGGGCGCGGGAGGACCCCGGCAGGCGGCCAGACGCGGCCGGGATGCCGGCGGCGCCCCGGGGGGGGACCGGCGGGAACGAGGGAGGCTGAAGCCGCTCTTCGGAGCGCCACTCCGCGACCCCGGTCACCCCGCCCCGCACCGCGGGCAGAGACCGGCTCCCCCCAGCAAGGCGGGAGAGGGCCCGCCGAGCCCGTCACGGCCTCCCACCCTGCCCCTCCACTGCCACCGGCCCTTCCCCCGGCCCCGCCACGGCAACTCCGCTGCTCCCTCCCTCCCCCGCTCCCTCCCCGCGCCCTTCATCCGCCGCCGACCCCCGCCCTCCCACCCCGCGCGCCAGCCCGGCGGGGAACGGCCGCTCCAGCCGCGCGCCGACGGCTGCCCCTAGGGCAGGGCGGGGCGAGGCGGGGGAGCCCGCCGCGGAGCCGGCGCGCGGGACCCGGAGCCAGAGCGGGGGTTTCTCCTCAGCCGGCCGTTAGTTGTCCAACGGCCGCAACCGTCCCGCCGGCGCAGAGGGCTGCCCCAGCCCCGCACGGGAAAAGTTGGCTCGGCGGGAGCGGCCGCTAGTGAAACTCACCCCTCCCGCCGGGCAGCTGCTCCGTCGCCGCTCGCGGACTTACTCGCCCGCCGGCAACGACAGCGGCGAGGGCGAGCGCCGGCGGGCCGACACCGCCCGACCCCACCGCTGCCTGGCGGCGGCCGCAGCCAATAAGAGGGCGAAGCGCGGTCACGCCAGCCAATAGGGTGGCAGAGCGGACCGTGCGGGCGCCCGCGCACTCCTCTCCCCCAATGGGTGGTGCTGCCCCTCTCCGAGGGCGGGCGGCGGCGGGGCTGGGCGAGTGGGGGCCGTCGGGCTTGCGAGGGCGCCCCGGGGGGGGGCGGCGGGACGCGGGCCCGGCCGCGT
>JAVKLA010000073.1:9810619-9825891 GCA_034782735.1 Sagittarius serpentarius | reverse complement strand
ATGGCCGCCCCCGGGTCGGAGAAGAGCAGCAAGAAGAAGACGGAGAAGAAGCTCGCCGCCCGCGAGGAGGCGAAGCTGCTGGCGAGCTTCATGGGGGTGATGAACACCATGCGCAAGCAGGTACGGCGGCGGCGGCTTCCCCCCGGCCCGGCGGGGCCTGGGGCTGCCCGGCGGCTCCGTCGCGGGCCGCGGGGGGGTGGGGGGGTGGGGGCCGGTGCTTGCGGCGGCGACCGGGCTCTTCATCCGGCTCCGCTGCCCTGTGAGGCGCCCGCGGAGCCGAGCAGACAGGCGCGCGCCGGTGTCGGCCCCGCGCCGGCTGCCGGTGCCGGCTGCGCCAGTGCTGGCCCGAGGCAGAGCTCGCCTCCCGCCTGAAGGTTCCCCCGTGGGTGTTCCGTCCCTTGAGTGTGACCGAGCCCACCTCGGGCGCCTGGGAGGCCAGGCCGGAGCGCTGAGCGCGGGAGTTTCGCCGGTGGGACAGCGTAACAAGTTCAGGTTCCACTTTCAACGGCTTGTTGGTGGTGCTGAAGGCCGAAGACGCGGTGGATCTGTTTCCTTATCTAATGACACCTTGCCTGCGGTAGGGCGGAAGCGGAGCTGTGATTGATGGCTGAGTTTCGCCAGTCAGAGTATTCACGCAGACCTTTTCAAACGCAAACCTGAGGGGAGCAAGAAGGTGGTGATGCTGAATTTTAACCAGGAGCTCTTCTCTGTACAAATTGACTGCGTACCCCTGGGTGCAGCATCAATATAGTGAAGCTGCAGCGGGAGGAGAGGGATGACTGGAACCACGGTTCGGTTTCACAGGTAGTATCTCTTCTTGTGCTTCACACTGAATACATCTGCCCACCTCACTAAGAAGCTAATGGCTGTATAGGGGGCTGGTGGCCTCACCTTCAGAAATTCTGATCTTTTGGGCTGATCAGCCTTCTAGGTCAATAGTCTAATGATTACTAAAAATGACTCTTCTCTTTACCAGTAGAGCAAGAGTGGTAACCAAAATTATAATCATACAAGTGTATTTCAGCTGAGCTGTCCAAATTGAAAGAAATGCTGATTTTTTAATTTTTTTTTTTAAAAGCTTAAACTTCTGGCACAAGAGCAGAAAGATGATCTGTGTAACTCCTTGCGTATGAAGAAATCTTTCTTCTTGGAGGAGGAGCTGGCTTGATTGTGGTGGTATGGTTCATATAAAAACAGTGATGTGGAGCCAGAATTAAAGCTGACTCTGAAGCCAGCTGTTCAAGAACATTTGGGGCCTTCGTACTTGGCACTGTCACATGTTGTATCTTCTAGGCTTCAGTTGCTTGTCTCTCAGTGTTAATCTTGCCAAAGGCTCGGTCCAGCTTTTAATGCTGTGTTCATCAGCAGTCTGAGTCCTGACCTAGCAAGTGATACCAGAGTGTCGATTCTGCTTTTCTCTAGTACTTCAGCCCTGTTCTTCTATCACTAATACACGGTCAATTGTGTTGTCTGCGTAAACTATTTCATGCAACTAAGCTCCTGTGTATGAAAAACCAAATGTGTTTCAATGACTTCAGGTAGCGCAGTTGAGACCTAAAGCCTACGATCTACTTTTTTGGTGTAGGGATTTTTTCCATTTTAATTGGGTAAACATATTCCAAGGTGTAGCTGAGTTCATAACTCAGCTCATCGCAGTTTAACTCGTACTTCTGTCATTGTTCACAAGGGGATGCCAGATGCTGTTGTGCTTTGTAAGTACATAGAGGAAATAATTGCCTTCCCTTAGATTTATGTACAGCCCCTAGCACAGGGAAATTGCAGTGCTTTACCATGTCACTACTGCAGTGTGTGGCACCATGATGTTATTCTGTGTAAGGACCTGATCTTTCAATATAGCAGAGTGCCAACTCACATCTAGTTAGGAGTTACTCTAAACAGGGAGGGAGAGGATCAGGATTAAGTGCTGTGAAATTTGTGTATACTTCCGATTCAAATTTCAAAATCCGTTGAGCCTGGGCAGGTGCAGCTCTGAATTTTGCCTGCTATCAGAGTTTTCTGGAAACTTCTAACCTGACCTCAGATGGTGGCATTGCGTATCCCACCCAGTGCTGACTGCTCCAGAAATTCTTGCATAGTTCATGATACTCATGGTTCTTTTAGGAGTTGTTTGTAAGAGGAGGTTAACTGTTACTGGGGGGGCAGGGCAAAGTGTGATTATATAGGATAAAATTAGGGAGCCAGCAGGAGCCAGAAGAAAATGTACTAGTTCAGCTGATTAGTTGTCCTAAAGTTTAAGAGGATTTATAGGCAGCTCTTTCTTCTTGTATTTTGACAAGTCAAGAACTATGCTGTGGTTATAAAACCTAAATATGATATGAGTTAAAAATTTCCTGTGATGGAAATAGCTAGCGCTCCACATGCACGTTGCTATTGAAATGCATCAGTTTAATGCTGTAGGAAAATGGGCTGATTGGAAAGTACAGCTAATTTTGAAGAGGCTGCTTTTTGTGTGAGCTGGGATCTAAAGGCAGCCTCCACGAGTATGGGAGTTTAAACTACGGACATACCTGCGCTTAGTTCTGGTAAGGTGTTGGGGGCAAGTATGTTTAGTGCATGGAGGACTTGCTCAACATGGGACGGCCCATGTCTTTGTGGGTTTTACAGAGCTATGTGACAGCCTGTGCATAAATCCTTTGTTGCAACTTTGCAGCTGAGTGGAGGTCAGCCAAGAGTGAAGTAATTGAGAATGAAGCTGGGACAGAGTTGCAAGGTGTTGCTGAACCTGTTATTTGGAAGATGAAGTGGCCTAATGCAAGCTCATGCTTGGGTGTGTCCTATGGTTGATGTAACACCACTCATCTGTTGCCTCATTGAGGTGACTCAGTGACACCAGTGGGTCCTTCAGGAAAGAAGTACAGAAATCCTCAGAAGATCATTATTTGAAATGGACAGTCACACCCAGAAACATTCCAGGGAAAGAAATGAAAATGATGATCTCTTTTGGTTGACAAATACTTCTTCCCGCACCCAGAGAGGCCTTAGAATATCCAAGGTGCTTCAGGTCCTGAGCTGAGGCACTAAATGTGTCTTAGAAATACAGTGTGGAGTTCACGAAACAGTTGCAAGTCTTAGCAAGCTTGGCCACAGGATTTTATGGTATCTTGTACTGCTAGTTTCCAACACTTGTTTTGAACCAGATGTGCTAGGAATTTCAGCTTTAAAGGATTTCCTCTGAAACTTTTTTCTCAAATGGTCTCTTTTTTCTGTTGTTTCCGTCCTAAATGGTTTAAAGCTACAGATGTACAAAGGAGACTGTATGTCACCCCCTCATCTAACTTCTAATTAAAATGTTTTTTTTAAATGTATTATTTATATTTTGTCCAGCACGTGTTTCTGAGTGTCCTTTCCTTCAAGAAACTAAAAAATAGGTTTATTTGAAGAGGCTGCGCATGCGGATTATCAGCCGTGTGAGGTGTGCCCTAGGTAATATTGTCTGTATATGGAAAACATTTTCACACTCTTTTAAGCAAGTATATGCCTTCCACAGTAGAAATGCTCTTTTCTGGGGTTGGTATTGGGATGGGTGTAGGTAGGTGTTTCTGAAAGTAGTTCCATGAACTTAAGGCAGTAGTTGAAAATGAATTCCTGTTTTTAGGAAGCAGTGCTGCTCAGTTTTTCTTTCGTAATAAAGAGGATGTTATAATTAACTGTAGTATGGTGTGCATTTATTTCAGTCAATATGTTCTTAGAAAGGATACCATTTGAGGATCTATTCAAATTATGTGTGTTTGCCCTAATACTTCACTCTCCTTTCGTGTCTCCTGACAACTTTTATAAGTTCTGTCACTGTCCTTTCTCTTCTTAGTGCATGACAGTTCACACGTAGGGGAGAAACTAACTGCTTACATGCAAATAGCAAACAAATGAGACATAATTTTTTTTTGTCTGCAAGTTAGTTACTTGCTCATCATGTGTGACCAGTCCAACCCTTCCATAGAAGTGGTATTTTTTGGGCTACATGTTCTTAAAAATGTTCCATTGAATACTTTGAACTTGTTAATCACTTTCACTCTGGTTGGGCAATATGATGGTAGTCTTCAGATATGAGGTTCCTATGAGTTTTTTGAAAATTAACAGCTGAGTAGAGAAGAGAGCCACTGATGGATGAAGAGTTTGATATAAATGCAGCCCCTGCTAGATGCCGCAGAGCCTATGTTATTGGAGGCTAATGTAAATGCCACAGGAAAAGCTTTAATCAGAGTTCCTATGTTATTCGTGACCATCCTTAAAGTACAAGTTCATCGGTAAACTGAACTTTGCTAGTTCTGTAGGTTACTTAACTTCACTTTGACTTTCAGGATATTTTTTGTTACTTAATACCCTTGAGTTGTGTGGATTAAGAAAAGCAATGAATTTCCATAAGCTGTTTTTAAAGAAATACCGTTGAAAGATTTAAAAAATGCTGATCTTAGCATTTTTGTTTGTCTGTTTTTTCCTCTGATTTAGAAAACTCTATGTGATGTCATTCTTATGGTTCAAGAAAGAAAGATACCAGCTCACCGTGTTGTGCTTGCTTCAGCCAGTCATTTTTTTAACTTGATGTTTACTAGTAAGTCTTTTGAAAATTGATTGATTATAAGCTTTTGTGGTGCTCCTGTTAGACTTGTGGCTAAGTATAAGTGACGATTCCCTCACTTTGTGTCCTTCCATTCATCTCTGTTCACCCTTCCCTTCATTTTGCCTTTAACTCTTTCTTGATCAAGTGTTACTTCATATGTAAGCTCTCTTATTAATTGGGGCCCATACACTGTATTAGAGTTGGTCTCCCTCCATTAACCTGAAAATTGGGGGTTTTTACTCCCATGACAGAATTTGTCTGCCCCATTGTTTCCCACCATTAGGCACTTCTACATATAAAACGGGCTTTCAGAACTGTAAATATTCTTGCATTTATGCTATCTTTACAAATTCAATTATGTAGTTTCTATCTTACTTTTGTATGCCTTACCCATGCATTGTAAAATTACCGTGCTATAAAACACACATTAAAGTCGGGTAGAAGTAAAATAACCATGCCTTCCAGTGGTCAGTTTGTAACCGTCTGTGGGCAAACTTACAGTGCTGTGTCTGGATGTGGGGAGCTCAGAGCTGTCTCTATTGTTATCAGCTTTAATGTGGAAATAGCTTTTGTCAGTGCAGCATGTGCTTCCTGGTTTTGGTAATGCTAATTTGGCAGTCTGCACTGCAGTCAACAGCATCTATGACCTTTTCTATTTAATACAGCTTGTCATAATTTACATAATACAAGCAAGCACACACACCAGTTACCCTGTTTCTCCCACTGCTTCCTTTCTTTCCTGACTTGCCTTAGTAATCCTGGGAAAACAGCAATCAACTGTGTGCAGTTTTTAGCAGGTTCCCACACTGTATAATCACTTTATTTTCTACTGTTTGCAAAACGTATAATAACCAGAGTGGCTTATTGATGTAGCTTGTATTTTAATCTATTTGCAGCAAATATGCTTGAATCAAAGTCCTTTGAAGTGGAGCTAAAAGATGCAGAACCTGACATTATTGAACAGCTCGTGGAGTTTGCTTATACTGCAAGGTAATTTTGTTATTTAAAGCTGACACTTCTAGGAAGCCTGCCAATTGTAAATGATAAAATCTTAAAATAATGCTTTTATGAGTCATCAGTTCTGTTACCATTACAATTCTTTACTTTGTTTAAAGCCTGAGACAGCTAGACCTTCTATCCTTCTTCGCTTTTGCTTTTTATTTAATCAGTAGGAAGCCCTACAGACTAAAGACAGTGGTAGCTGTGGCCAGAAAGCAGTTCAAAGCACTTGAAGCTTTTGACTTCAGTGTTGAAATCAAATTATATTTCCCATTGTTCTGAAATTCAGGCCCTTACTGATATCAGCAGGGTTTTTCTTTATGGCCATGGTAGCTACCGCACAGAACCATTTCCAGGAGTTACACTGTCCTCTCAGGACAGGCAGGGTGGGTAACTGTTCTGTGAACAGCATTTCCCTCCTACCTCAGGTTGTCTATGTGTTTGTTTTTTTGTTTTGTTTTGTTTTGTTTTTTTTTAAACACAGCTTGTGCAGATGACTAGGATTGTAAAAAGTACTTCTCAATCAGCTGTCATGACTGATGGATGGCAGGCCTTTCACCTCTGTACCAATGGGATTAACTCTCCTTAAGAAGGCTTTCTCCTTTCTTTGAGAGGAGTCTTGTGTACTCCATCAGTGGTGAGAGACAGTCAGTGTCAGCACCCCAGCCACAGGGTTGCCTCCCCTGGTGCCCAAGCCCTTGTCTGTGTGCTCTGTACCTTCTCTTGAAGCACTGCCAAACTGCTTGTTCTGCTCGTGCACTCTGGGCAAATCAGCCAGACCAGTCTTGACAATGAGTTTAGACAGATTTTGCTGGTGCCTGTTTGGGAATAGGAGACTGGCAGAAAAAAGGTTCCGTTTATTTTCTTTTTTGTGAAAGTGGCTAATCACACAAGTCAAAGCAATAGTATGGTACTGCAGAGGGCCTGTATTAAAGGCTTACTCTTCAGAATCCAGGACTGGTTCCTTTTTGCCCTTCCTCAGTAATGTAGAGCAAGTGAAAGCAATCTGGAAAGATGATGAAGGGAGGTTGTGTCTTCTGACTGTATGTGAAAGATTCTTGGGTAAAGAGCAGAGAAATAATTTTGCCACTTATGTGAATTGGTACAAGTTGCTTTTTTTATTTTACTACAACAAAGTAGATAATTTTAGTGATGCTAATTGTACTTCTTCTGTTTTGCAGAATCTCGGTTAACAGCAATAATGTCCAGTCTTTACTAGATGCAGCAAACCAATATCAAATTGAACCTGTGAAAAAAATGTGTGTGGACTTTTTAAAAGAACAAGTTGATGCTTCCAATTGTCTTGGTAAGAGAAATGCAGACTTACATTTACTGTTTAATTTTTAACTTTGCTGTTCCTGAAAAATAATATTGTCTAAAAGACAGTAATACTTGGTTAAATCCAGGGATGTAAAAATAATCTTGCTCTGAATCTGAACTGTTGTCCCCTGCTGTAGACAAAACAATCTGGCAGTTGTCTTGCCAGTATCAGAGCTCACTGACTGTGCTAGGTCTCATCCCAGCCTGGCAGCACCCTGGAGCTTCTTCTTTGTTAGAGAACCTCAGCTGTTTAGTGAAGTGGAGCTTTTCATTGTTTTTACTGTACTTGGAGACAGAATTTGACAGAGTTGTAATTTCTACAAAACTAGCATATCTTCTAAAAGTATGAACAGGATAAGTTTAGGTTACTTTTGGTTTTAGTGCTTTTCATTTTGACTGAAATCTGTGAATGTCATCTGGGCAAGTTTGATATTTAATATGTTCTGTAGCCCTAATATGAACTTGGTGTTACAGAAAAGGTAAACAAGCAGAAATAAATGTTTTTTCATGCTTAAGATTGTGTGCTTTATTTAATCAGAGATTAAAGATAAACTTGTTTATAGAGTTTCTTATTGACATTTGTCATGTAGTTCTCGTAGTAGTAGCTCGAACATGTTATAGATGTTTATACTATAAATAGAATCGTTTTGCAGAGTATCTGAATCATTATGATTCAGCTGACACTTTGGTGCAATACAGCTGTGGCTCTGAAACAACTGCTGGAAGAAAGACATTACCTTCTAAGGAAAAATGCGACTTATGCTTGCTTTGAGACATATTCCTTTCTCTGTGGTCTTTGTTAACTAGAAAATTAATTATGTTCTCCAACACTTGCATACTTTGTTGCTAATTTACAGCAAAAAAGGAGATAAAGACTGAATTGATTTTTTTCCTCAAGGCATTTTTTGCAAGTGTTCGGCGCAGACTCATAGCCAAGACCACAGTTCATTTTTTTTTTTAAGTGTATTTGAAAGAAACCATGGCTTATTTTGAATCTCTTGAAATTTTGTTGAGAGGTCATACACTTGGATTTTATCTTTCTAGTGTGCATTTTACTACTTGGAGCAGCTCAGGCTAGTTGCGGCCCATGGGTTGGTGAGTTGCTTCTACCCTACTTGCCATCCCCATAGAAGGAGGAGGAAAACTGTAGCATGATGAGCAAAAGTTGCTGCTGAAAAGCTCTGTGCTTCCCTGGTTTCTAATGGGAAGGTTGGAAAAGGTGCTTCTCAGTAGCAGTTGCTGTTTATACCTTTATGCCAACCTTCTGCCCTTGCAGCAGCATCAGCTTGACTTTTTTGTGTTGGTCTGCAGCTGACTCTGCTACCTGTCTAGAAAAGTCTCGGTTCACTGTGACTCTTGAAGGAAGTTGGGCTTAGCTGGTGACTGCTGCTGCATGAGCAGGTCAGGGGAAGTCATAAAACCTGGATCCAGTTTCTCAAGCTGGTTAGGCATTGTTGTGATATGGCTCAGACCTGTTTAAGATGCTGTTATCTGCTTTGTAATGGGGAAAGAAACAGGAAATAGTGCTGAAGAGATAGTTAATACAGCGAGTGCTGCAAGTCTGACTCTCCAATTAGTTTGGTAGGGATAGGGATCAGCAACTTGTGCTTATCCTAGTTTGCCTTGAGTTGCAGATGAGTTATGACAGCATGTGTGTTTAAAAAAAAAAAAAGCATGGTAATAAACATTAAACTGGGGTTGCAAGTATCACTGAAATTACAGTAATTTTATTTTAATATATTAAAGGTAATTGCAGTTCCAATTTTGAAGGTTTCTTCTTAATTTTTCCTTCATAGGTATAAGTGTGTTAGCAGAATGCCTAGACTGTCCAGAACTGAAAGCCACTGCAGATGACTTTATCCATCAGCATTTTACTGAAGTTTACAAGACAGATGAGTTTCTTCAGCTTGATGTTAAGCGTGTGACACATCTCTTGAACCAAGATACGTTGACAGTGAGGGCAGAAGACCAGGTGAGATCCCTGTTTCATAACAGCTAAGAGCATTGAACTTCACCATCTTTTTTTTTTTTTAATTAAGAACTGGTTTAAAGAGTCTCACTTCTGATGTTCCTACAGTATACGATGCACATAGTGCTTGCTAAATTGTAGAAAAAAAAGGTACATCTTGGCAAACTAGGAAGAAAGAAGTCATAAAGGGAGTAAGCAGAACAGTTTCCTTTATCGAGGTAGTTGTAGGGCTTCTGATTCCATAGTATGTGAGCTGGATTAAGTTTGATGTAGAGCAGTTGCTCCTGGACTGGGGTTCATGTGCTATTGGTGAAGGTGAACTACGTCGAAGTGGTAAGCAAACTGAATGTCTCTGCCTGAGTATGGTCTCAGCCCATTTCAGAGAAGAGTTGCTTCTGATGGAAACGTATGCATACCCAAGTTAAGCTTGGGGGACTGAGGTACTTGGAAGCAAGATGAACGAAACACTGAAAACTAGATGCATTGACAGTGATGGACTGATGGCAGGCCCTTATTTAGAGAGTTGACACAAAAAAGTTCAGGTGGCTGACAGGAGCCTGGAGTTTCACTCAATTAAAAGTTGTAACCTGTGGCAGAAATCGCATTCACAGCTGTCCCATTTAGAAAGGTTGATTCAGCTTATAACGCAGCCCTGAGTGCTTGTTTGCTGGCTTGTTCTTCCTGCTGCAGGAAAATAGGAAGAGTATAGCTGTCTACACTGCAGCCCAAAGAGGTGATGGATGGTTGTAGCTGCTGGGTTCTTCTCATAGCTTCTCAGTCAAATCTGTTGAAAACAAACCGAAATTGTGCCTTTCTAGCTATGCTGTTCTGGTGCTTGAAGTAGGTAACTTAAGTTTGTTTGCATATTGTCATTGTGAGTTGACTCATGCCTTTGAAGAGCAACAGCGGGATCTCCTAGCCAAGACAGTGTGTGTATCCACTTAGAAATGGATGTTTTCCTGACTTTGAAGTTTACCTTTCACAGAATTAATGTGTTTTATTCGATGTATCTGTTGCAGTAAAAAGCTTCAATGAAAATAAGAGTGAGTGGGGGATAGTATTGGGTGATCCAATATGATAGTTGGCTAGTTACAAGTATAAATGTGAGTTACATCACAGTTCAACATTCTTCCCACCTGCTGGGAAAAGTTTGGGTCACAGTGTAACATTCTCAAAGCTGGAAGTGCTGTTTGGCTTGCAGCCAAAATGACACTTGTTGGGGGAATTTACATTTACATTCTTGGAAGTTCTGTTGGTAAGGTAGGATGGCATGCTTTAACTTGGCAGCAGTGGTAGAAATTTTGTGTAGGCAGCATGGCATCATTAAAATTCCTTTAGGAAAGTGGCAGCGTGCAGCATGAAATGGCAGAAGTTTGCCAGTGATACTATAGGAATCTTACTTCTCAGGAGTACTGCTAGAAGGTTGACGTTATACTCTAACTTTTGTACTGGTATAAAGCATATTTACATTTATCAAAAAAAGGACTGTAGCTTTAATTAGTAGCTGTCCTGTTTTTCCTGTATGCAAGTAATGTTTCTGTTGAAGGGATACAATGTTTTTGTCCCAGCCATTATGTTAAATTTCCTTAGCTGATGGAATTGAGCCTTAAATATTTATTTCTTTACTCTCCCTTGCTTCCTGGTCTTTTTGCAGAATTAGAGCTGAGGTGGTTTAGCAGTCCTTCTGAATAACTCTTAATTCTGCCATTAAATGTCTTCCCACATTATATCTCAGTCACTTACCACTGATCACTGATCAGTTTCAGCTACAGGAGTAGGTATTGACTGTGCGATCACTTGTAGTAAAGTTAGTGCTGACCCTGAAGTGGCAGCATAGTAGATAAGCTTGCTATGTGTGAGAGCAGCATGGAAGTATCTTAGTACATAGATAATACTGGATTTTCGTTTCATTCCTTGCTGACCCAGAGGACAATCATAAATAGAGTAGATTTCTGGGTTACCTTCCCTGTTCTGTCTTCCCTGCCCCCTAAGAAAACCCATCCTCTTTTCCTGTAAAGAGGAAATAGAGAGGAGGCTCTCTGGTAAATTTACGGTAGTCTGCAGCTAAAAACTTTAATTTAAATGGACCCCTAAGACACAACAATAGCAATACATTTGGATCCCCAACACTATGATTTCATAACAGAAGCAGTTTGTTGGCTCAGGAGACTATATCAAGTAAAGCTATTTCAACATTTCTGGACAAGTATTACCTATGTTATGGCATGGAACTCTAAGCATATTAGACTTAAATTGGTAGAGGGGTTACCCACGTAAATGTGAATTGTAGATTCGTGCTTCCCATTCAGAGGAGAAAAAAGTTAAATAGCAGAAGTAGTGGTTGGGTTTTTTTTAAAAGTTTGTAGATGAGTTTTATTCTGTGGTTGTGCATTTGCTTTACTTCACATCTGAGCATTGTCTTTTTTGAGGTTTGGTTGGTGGTTTTGTTGGGGTTTTTTTGAGAGATGGGAAGATGGTGATAGATCCCCACATAGTAAAACGTTACTGTAAATTAACCTCCAACAGGCAGAAGAATCAATTTGGAGCATTAAGGCTTAGTTGTTTGTCTTACTGTGTGGTTATGTACCTTATCATTTTCTTTCCTTCTCTTCTTTAAGGTTTATGATGCAGCAGTCAGATGGCTGAAGTATGATGAGCCAAATCGCCAGCCATACATGGTTGATATTCTTGCTAAAGTCCGATTTCCTCTTATATCAAAGAACTTCTTAAGTAAAACAGTTCAGGCTGAACCACTTATTCAGGATAATCCAGAATGCCTTAAAATGGTGATCAGTAAGTTGACCTCTAGCTGAAATTTTTAATGTTTTGTATAATTAAAAAAATGCTGTGGAATTTTTGAGAATTGCTTGCTTTAAAATGCTCTGACAACATTTTCAGATTAAATTCATCTGACTGTTCCTCTAGGATGCTGTGTTTAGTTGAAGTTGGATTAGCAAATTATCACGTAAATGAAACCCAGCTTATGTAATAGAGTGTGACTTTCATTTCTTTTCTCCTAGCAAATGACACAAACTCCATGACAAGTAACGGAATGGAGAGTTTGTCAGTGAGTCATTAGGGTAATTGGAAGTGTTAGTGTGCCTCTGGGACCGACTAGTAACTTGAGTATTGTTCATATTCATATGTGAATTAATAAAAGAAATGTTATGTCAAAATTTTGGATATTATAGAGCTTCCCTAAGCAAATTAGAATGTTAAGTATATGTTGCGCTATTTTTATCCCTAACATATACTGACTGTTGAGCCTACAGACAGTTGCATTCTCAAGGTACAGATGAGATGGGGAACAAGCTTCCCTTTTGTTTTTAGACACCATTTGTGAAAAGAAAGAAAAGCCTAGATGTTGATAAATATTCTGGAAAGAAATTTTTAAAATTTTGATAGCAGTTAACTAGTTGGCTTCATTTTAATGGAGATCTAAAAAATGGTACATGGCTGTTTTCCTTCAGTCTCAATGAACAAGATTCAAATTAACCTGTATGTTGGTAAGTATTTGCTGACCATCGACACCTCGGTCTTACTTCTTATATGACATGGAGTTGGGTGCATTGTTTAAGAAATAAGGATTTTTGTTCATCTGGTTTTAGTGGCTTGTAATATCACTAATAGTTTTGCATTCTTTGGAATGTTTCTTAGAGTGCTTATTTTCTTATACCAATTGTAAATAATACTTTGCATTGTCAAGAACAAAAGTGAGGGGTTTTTATGAGGTACAATGTGCTAGAGATGCCTTCCTTATTAATCAGAAATTGGGGGGTGAGGAGGTGGGCACGGTTTAGTCCTCATTGCATTCAAGTCTCTTCTTTTAATTTTAGTGTTGTCCTCTCTAGACTCCCAGTTCTGCTTTTCCTTTTCTTTGGGTTTGCTTCCTTTTGCCTGTTTCAGTGTGACAAACTTAGTTGCTTGTTAGTATTGGCTAAATGAGCTGATTGATCAATTGATATATAATGTGAGTCCATAACCATGTGCTGTTTTCACATGGAGCAGGCAAATTGAAATATGGTATAAATCTGGATGTATGCTTCCATCCTTATGTGCTGCTGTGCATTCTTCCCTTTTAAATCAAAGCTGTATATGTGTACTGTAGAAACTTGGTTTCCCCCTTTTCCCTCCTTTCCCTCTCCTCCCCATCCCTGCCGCTGAAGCATTCCTTTCCATATGAGCTACACTGGATCTGCAACAGTTGTTGTCTTCCTTCCAGGTGGGATGCGATACCATCTGCTTTCCCCAGAAGACAGAGAAGAGTTAGTGGAAGGTACGCGGCCAAGAAGAAAAAAACACGATTATCGCATTGCTTTGTTTGGAGGCTCACAGCCCCAGTCCTGCAGATATTTTAATCCAAAGGTAATCGTTACCTCAGAATGCATTAAGATTCACTGTTTGTAATCTTACATGTTTTATTTGCTGCTGATATTAACTAAGACACGATGATCTACCAAATGGTATTAGGAAGGATGTATTCCCTGCCTCTTGGGTATACAGTTGGAAGAGTATGGTTAATTAGGTATTTTCAAATTTATGTACCTAGATGTAATACTTTGTTTTTAATAGAAAGATTGTGTGCTTGTTTATTGGCAGTATTGGATATGGAGTTCTGATAAATCCATCCGAGTTGAAAATTGATTGGTATGTGCATCCCACAGCTGGAACTAAATAAAAGGTCACCAAAACATCAGACGGTTAGGAATATATGAAAGTCTGTATGCATGTGCATGCACGTATGTGTTCAGAGAATAACTCACAGTAATTTCTTTTTAGCATAAGTTAAATTATTGGCTTGTATGTTAGCGTAGTACCCAGTTTTAGAGTGCAAGGTGGTTTTCAGTGCGTTTGTTATAAATATGTAACCACTTAGAAATTCCAACGGTTCACAATTTTGCTAGTCCTTAACAGAGTATATAAGGAGAAGAATTGGGAGCCAAGTATTCTGTAACTGGAAAAGAGTGAGTTTCTACAACAAAAAACTTAGAGATGACCAATTTAGAGCAAGCAAGCTTTGCCTGAAATTTGTTTCCTGAATAAAATCAAGCCACAGGAATGGTGTGTATTTCAGCTATGCAGACTAGATGGTCTAGAAACATCAGCTGCATGCAAAAAGATTATCCATACTCTGTTTTACAAGGCAAGCACATGCAGTAATACAGAAAAAAGTTGCTACGTAAACATCAGGGCTCTCTTAAGTTACGAGATCAAATACATGTAGTACTTTGTTGCAGAAATTCTGGTTGTTCTAACTTAGCATATTAAATGCTCGTTATGATTTCAAACAGTTTTGTGTGTTATCTGTGTGAACTTTATAGTCAATGTGAGCCCTGTCAAATCTAATTCAGAATGAATGAGCCCTTGGGATGTGTTTGGAACTCATCATTCACATTCCCTTATGTAAGATAAAATTGAAGCTACCTTCTTTGAGCACCACTCAAGTCTGGAGAAAAACCTACCAGTTTTGCTGACTTAGTTTGAGAGACATTTAATACGTATTTTTATTGGTAATTCCAAATTCCTAAATAATGACCACCTTTTTCCTTCGTACACTTACTCAAGTAAGCAAGCAGTACTCCAACTGGGGGTGAGGAGGTGAAGGGAACGGAGCAGATAATTCTTTCCTTTCCAAGGGCTGAGTTGGGGAAGCCTTTGATCAGGGCATTCATCCTTTTCAAACAGTTACTTGGTTTTGGCATTTTAACAAGCTGTAATTCACCCAATATGCTCTGACTTTTATTTGAAGGAAATCAGATCAAAGTTTCTTTCTCTTAATCTCCAGTTACTTATGTTGGAACAAAGCTGATTTTAGGTAGGATGGAAAGTACCTTTGAGACTTACTGTCCGGTCATTAATTGGCAATGGTATTATCAGCATAGCGTGCATGTGGTCTCTTTTACCAACCTAACTGATAAGTGGAATTCCGTAAGTGCCTAATGTCAGTGGTGGTCAGAACTCAAAAGATGGGGGTTGTTGCTTCATCACTCTTTATAAACTAATGTAAACGCACACACACACAGTTGTCACCATGTATTTTCTGAAACCTTAGTCTTGTTTGAAAAATAACCTCAGTGCATGCTGAGTGGGAGCAACAGGCAAAGACTTAGAACTAAAAGGAAAATTATTTATGTAGTTAGGTGATCTTCAGTCAGACCTAAACTAGAATATTACAAAGAAATCTGTTTTGTGGACAAAAAGGCATATCTATATAAGCCTTCATAAAGCATAGGATAAAATAGCTCATTTTTTCCATAGACTATTTGTCCAGGCTTAACAGCAAAAAAAAAAAAAATTTTAGTTCGGAAGAAATTTTGCAGAACTGCTTGACTGAACTTCATGGCCTTGCATGTGGATTAATGGGGGGAGGGGGGGGGGACAGGGACGAAGGGAAAAAAAGTGGGT
>JAVKLA010000073.1:9750384-9810519 GCA_034782735.1 Sagittarius serpentarius | reverse complement strand
TTGACTGAACTTCATGGCCTTGTATGTGGATTAATGGGGGGAGGGGTGGGGGACAGGGAAGAAGGGAAAAAAAGTGGGTAATTGGAGATCTTGATTCTAACAAGCATGTCTTCCTTGAATGTTTTCCTAGCGCTTTTATGCTTTCTTGGGTATTCTTAGCTAGCCTGTCATGTCTTGTTGAATAGCTTTTACTTATGTCGCTTCCAGCTCTAAGCTATTTAGAAGTCCTTTTCTGGATGTTTTGCCTGAGTATCTGACTTTGATCTTTAAGTGTGACAGTAGCTTCTTAAATGCAACAAACAAACCAAGGATCCAGAACCCCTGTTGGATTAGCATTGCGTGCATGCAAAATAAGTGTGGGATGTAAGGCTCCAATGCTACAAAGACTATATCACATTTAACTCACTTTAATTAGTCTCATCAAATGATGATGGGAGTGTCACAGAGCAGAGAATTAAGGTTGTGTATGTACTTTTGCAAGGTTAGGACCTTGGGAAAGAATTGAAATTTTGTTTGTTGTCTGTTGAACTGATTGAATAGTGACCTAGTCCTTCACTTTTGATTTTAATTAAATTCAATAATTTAATTAAATTCTTATATGTCAGCTAAAGCAACAGTTCAAAACAAAGGTTATGTTTCTCCTGAAAATATTTTCTCAGTTGTGATATAAATTTCAATAATTCTAACACTATAAAACTAGTGTAAAAAATTTTTTAATTTTCACCTATTACTTTGCATGCAAAATTGTTGATCTTCATTTCCTTGTTGTCAAAAAGGGTTCTTTAAATAAGAATGGATTGGATACTGTGTGTTATTTGTTGAGGCTGTTAGCAGTATTACTTTAAGTCTATATTTGTTGTCTTTGTTGCATTGTAACTGGTATTTCTATTGATGCATGTGCTTCGTCAAGAGAGCAAAACGATGCAACAGGACAGATGCAGACAGGCATAAAACTTGTGGAACAATCTGGCACTATTTTGAGTAGAGGTGTTTGTTTTCAGAATACTACTAGAAATCCTAGGTGTCCTATTAACAGTGGTGGAAGCATTTTCTTGTTGAATTTTCCACAGAACATTTAAAAAGCTTCTTTTTTTTTTTTCCTTTAAAGTCAGGAATAAAATACTTTTTTTGTTTTATGAATTGATAAAAAAGTATACATGACTTCATGGGATTTTGAGGCAGCAATATGCTTATTCTTTTGAAATTGCTGTCTCTAGTGACCAGCAATAGCTGGAAGCTTTAACTTTTTAACAGTGCAAAATCCAGCAATGGCAAGTAAAAAGTAACAGATGCCTGGCATCGCTATTTCTTGATGTTTAAGGGAACCAGCATGCCTTTTCTGAGGAGACAGAGCTGTAGTCAATAAGCTGTTAGTGGGGAGGTTGTCCATATTAGGCATGTCTGTGGTTTTCCCTGACAAACTTGGAAGCGGAGGTATCAACTGAAAATGAGGGAAAAGTCTTAAACAAAAGGAGGTACTTTACATGTGCCGTTGTTGTCACAGGGTCTTGTGGCTGCTGGGAGTTCAGATAGTTTTAATAAGTGATTAAATAAATTCCTGAAAGAGAAAAGCCTTTAAAAAACTATTAAATCCAAGGATATAGCTTCTGCCTCTGGTGTCCTGCATCACAATTTGTTGAAAACAAAGATCAGCAGGGAAAGTGTCACCCTTATACCTATCTTGGTCTGTCTTTCCCTACTCAGCCCCTCAAAAATGAGGTTTGCCACTGCCCAGGGCTGTGTGGATCTTGACTGTGGCATAAAGCAACTTTTCTGCATAATTTTTAAATGTGTAAAATGCATAAATTGAAATCAATTCTATGTGGTGCAGACTAGCACTGAAGAGTGTTACAAGAGAATGACCTAAATTGCCTCCTGCTGAAAGAGAATACTGCTGAGTGTGCTCAGGTTATGGCTTTTCATTTGATAAAGGTGTGGGTGAAATGGTAGCTATGAATTGAAGCCATAAAAGTGGGTCAGATCACAGCCCTTTATAACAGTGAAGAAAAACAACAGGATTTTTTGTAAAAGTGCTGGAAGTTTGAGCTAGAAAATATGTTGATCTTGCACAATGCACTAAGACATTTTCTTAAGATTTATGCAGCTATTTATTTTGCCATGCTGTAGTATGGCTTTCCTTTCTAGGATGCCCCAGGACCTGTTTCTCACCATAAAGGGCCACATGCACCTGCCAGCTCTTCTTGATATGGGGGATGCTACAAGAAAAGATTGTAAGATGTTTTGGACTATAACATGCTCTGCCTCTCTTTCTTTGAACCCCCATGTAGGAGTCGCTGTTCTTCCTCATTGACCAAGGTGTTTGAAGTATGTCCTTGCTAAGAAAATGTACTGATGTAACGTCTTGTGTGAACCATTACAGTGAAGGTCATTCAGCAGGTTGAGCTAGACCATCCTGAGGTGGCACAGATAACAGTTAAGGTTCCGTACTTTCCTGTTCAGTATAGGATACAAGCTATGCTTATGGAATATGTGAGATGCTATTACTCAAGAAGTGTTTCTTGTGCTGTATGCTATCCTGGTCTGCCATCAGTTGCTGAGTTTGGTGTTTTTAAGGCTTTGGGTAGCGTTACTGCCCATATTTGATACTCGCTGGTTTTGCCAGTCCATGCAAAATCAGTTTCTAGGCAACATGACTGCCAGTATTTGTGATGGAGCATTACTCTATTTCTCATGCTATCAACTGTGGATAGCTATAGATCATTTGTGTTTTGTAAATTCTGTAAATAAGCTTCTAGTTGTCATGGTAATAAAGTATGTATCAGAGCTTTTTAACTGAGTTGCTTGTCAATTTGGGTATTATCTTCTCCTTTTTCCATCGCCTTTGTTTGGTACATTCTGTATTCTATTTTTTTAGAAAGAATCTGTTACTATATGTAAGATGTCTTTTTCCATTCCTATAAAAGAAAATGCAATCCTACTTTATTGATCACATGCATTGTTTCTGACATGATAGCAGCAGGAAGTCAATTCTATTGGAAAAAAAATAAATCTGTTTTTCAGGGAAGCTGTACTGGGTGCACACAGGGAATGGGGAAATAGAAATTTATAATGTCATGGTTCATTGCAGCTAACTATGTCTGTGTCTAAGAGAATTTTTCAAGAGTACGCCTGAGGAGTATTCTTCAATAAACAGTATTCATGTTTGTTTTGAAAAGGAACTTTAAAACTGACCATATCTAAATCTCTATGAAAAGCTCTGTTTGAAAAACGCTCGCTGTGCAGGTAAGTGTTATAATCTATTAGACATTACCTGTTCTTTGTAATGCAGGATTACAGCTGGACAGACATCCGATGTCCCTTTGAAAAGCGCAGGGATGCAGCTTGTGTCTTCTGGGACAACGTAGTTTATATTTTGGGTGGTTCCCAGCTCTTCCCTATAAAGCGAATGGACTGCTACAATGTGGTGAAGGATAGCTGGTATTCCAAGCTAGGACCTCCAACACCTCGAGATAGCCTTGCAGCCTGTGCTGCTGAGGGCAAAATTTATACATCTGGTGGTTCAGAAGTGGGTAAGACACTAAAAATCTTTAAACCAAACCAAAAAAAAAAAAAAAAAGCACAAAGAAAGATACCTGGAAATTTTTCTGGTTTTTGCATGACTCTGTTGAAAAGAAACTGCACGTTGCCATGTTAGCCTAATGAGTTTATTTTCCCATATTTAGGATTTTATTCTCCCCACGATCCAACAGTCTATTTCTGTTGTGTTTTTAAAATGGTTTCACTGATTGAAATGATTAATATTTACATTAATTAGAGCATAAAGTACACTGCAGCTCTTAAGAGTTAGCTAGGGGCAAGCAAATATATTTTGGGAGTCCTACTCTGCTCTTATCTTACTTCTATAAATCCACAGAACTCAGTCTGGTTTAAAATTCTCTGCGATGCATGGCCAGAATAGCTGCATTTTGATAATGGCATTCTGTGTATATGACATATTGGGTCTAATGAGGTGTTTTAAAGGGGGGGGGGGGGGCGGGATGAAAACAAGCTTTTGAAACTACTGCTTTTGGTGGTAAAATCATACATGGCCCTGTAAAGGAATTTGTCCAATTTTTCTGTCAAATGACAGAAGTTATCTTTTGTTAGTTTTATTCTGTTGGTTTGCTTCAGTAAATGGAGAAATACTACTTTCTTTAGATGTTATTACTCATCATAGTAAAAAAAAAAAAAAAAAAAAAAAAAACCCAAAAACCGTTGGGGTTTTTTTTCTCCCCAACAAAGGTAGTGGGTGACTTACGCTATGGTGTTATAGCAACATTTTAAAATTTATTTTGTCTGAATCTGATATGTCACCAATAATCCAGAAGTTGGAATGTAGGTGTGCTATATCCATAAAAATAGAGCTTTAAAAAAGCAGTGTTCTGGGAAAAAAGAAAAAAAAAAAGAAAAAAACCAACCAAACAAACAAAAACCCAAACCACCACTAAACCCTACAGCCAGGTAGAAATTTTCTAGTAGATCCTTTTGAGTTCTGCCTTGCTGCAGAGGGAAGTGAGCAGAGAAGAAGAAAAAAAAAAAGTCATAATCGGTGCTTAACATTGATAAGTCACTTAATGGGATGTTGTGCCATTTAGGTAATGTTGTCTGACTTGTAGGCGATTTTAAGAGGTGGCGGGTGGTGGCAGCAGCAGGGGCGGTCTCTAGCCGCCACCTAGTGTGGCAGGTGTGAAATAGCACCTTCCCCGTTACTTCAAATAGGCTTAACTAAGGCTGCACTGGGAAACCTGGAACATTAAAAAAGTCTCGGAAATCTTCCTAGTTTCCCACATATCAGTTCATGAGGGAGTATGACACAAACTTTGATTGTATAGCTTGTTTTCTAATACGTTGTGCTTAGTTAATACAAGTGTAACAGACATTTTAATTTAGGAGTTTTCTTTTAAATCTACCCTCAATACTGCACAGTTTCACTTTGCTTTCCATAAATATTATTCAGGACAGAATAGTAAAAGCTAAAAATTAATAATGGAGTTTATTTTGCCTGTACGTTTTTCTTCTTTGGAATCCAGTGAACACTGCTTGTTTGGAAAAATCTATCCTGAATTCAGTATTTTCTAATTTGGAGCAGGCAATTATGTGAAACCGTTAATCAGAGGAAATGCTGCAGTGTGTTTAACTGTAGAGAAATCTAAAGACTGCACGCTTTTTGCATTGATTGAAGACTTTGGAAAACAAATTACTATGCCGGTCCATTACAGAAATCAGGGCTCACTTCCCCTTTTTTAATTGGTGGGAATACCGTTTTATTTGCAGTAGGTAGCAGAGTTTGAAAGCTAAACATACTAAATTCTTCCATTATATTTAGGTAAAGGAAAAATGTTTAACATTATACTGACAGCATACTGAAAATGGAAGATTTTACCTTTTAAAAAAAAACAAACAAAACATTAAAGACAGTTCTGCTGTATTTCCCATGGATGAGAATTTCTACAACTGCAAAGCAATAAGAATGTGTATTTACACCAAGGAAAAAATATGTCCCACTCTCTATACAGTTCTTCGTGTTACTGAGAATTACATGGTAGGAGTAAACAAATGCACAGGTTATAGAAGTCTGCTCCTATATTTTGGGTCTGGAAATGTATTGAGGGTTCAAATCCTCAGCTGGTAGTAAGCGTCGCTAGTGCGGCACAGTTAACTTTTAGGAGTAGAAAGCCAAGGAAAAAGAGGCACAAGAAAAGGCACCTTTAATTGTTCTAGGTGAATATATCTGTTGAAACAAAGGGGAGAAGGATCCTGGTTCTCTTCTGAGAAAGTTGTATCCAGCCTTCTCTGCTTTGCTATGGTTCAGCTAGTTACCTGAGCCACAAGTCTTTAAGCTCCCATCT
The DNA here is from genome assembly GCA_034782735.1 of Sagittarius serpentarius. Taxonomy (NCBI): domain Eukaryota; kingdom Metazoa; phylum Chordata; class Aves; order Accipitriformes; family Sagittariidae; genus Sagittarius; species Sagittarius serpentarius. Next base: position 9,804,670 of record JAVKLA010000073.1, on the reverse strand, counting down.
ATCTTCATCAGAAAAATTGCTTTTGATTTCAGTCATGGTTTTATTGGCGCTTGAGGGAGGAGTACACAGACATTGCACTTCCAGAGAATAAGTATCTGCCAGTCCCCAGGAAGAGAGTGTAATGGTGAGGAGTAGCTGTCTTGTGGTTGCTAATAATTCAGGAGTCTGTTATGACATAAACAAGCTATCTGATTTCAAAGGCAAGAAGTATTCTGGGAATTGGGCAAATCACGTTGCTTAGAGAAAAAAGACTCGTGAACCTGTACTAAGTTTACAAAGCTGGTTTCATCTTCACATCTGGAAGTTCAACATATTTGCAAGTAGTGAGGGTAGCATGAGATGATGACAATATAATTGGTAATTTATATACATCTCTGTTCCGTGTTTATTCCTCCCCTTAAAAAAAAAAGCATATTCTCATCGTTTTTGTTTTTAAACACAAATAGCAATTTTATAAACTTACTTGCATCTTTTGGAACAAAAGAGTCAAAAGAATTACAAGTATCTACTTTCTGAATAGTCTCAAGTTTGAAGTTGGTTAGTTCTGCTTTTGGAGGTGGGAAAGCAGCTTTCCCTTTTCAACTAACAAATAAAGCATCAATTTGATAATTACTGTTAGACTCTTCTCTCGAAAGACAGCCATAAAAATTAATGCCACTTTGGTGGGTTTCTATTTTTTTAAGGAAATTCTGCACTGTATTTATTTGAATGCTATGACACGAGAACAGAAAGCTGGCACACAAAGCCCAGCATGCTGACTCAGCGATGCAGCCATGGAATGGTAGAAGCGAATGGTCTTATTTATGTATGTGGAGGAAGCTTGGGAAACAATGTTTCTGGAAGAGTCTTAAACTCCTGTGAAGTTTATGATCCAGCCACTGAAACGTAAGTATTGTATCAATTCTGGTTATTTTGGGTGGCTTGTGGCTTTGCTTGCTCTGTAAATAACTAAGTATAGATGAATTGGAAGAATTGTATGTAGTGAGGAGTTTTCCCAAGTTAAGCAGTAATAAATCAGTTATTTGTAGTTTTACTTAAAAGGCAGTTTTTCTTAAGCAGCTTTCTTCCATATTTCATTTTCCTAATGCTAGGTTTTACTTACGTATATTATACTTATTTTCTAGGAACTAAATAGTGAGTTTTCCTGTTTTGTTTGGTTTTCTTTTTCCCCAGGTGGACTGAGCTGTGTCCAATGATTGAAGCCAGGAAGAATCATGGGCTAGTGTTTGTAAAGGACAAAATATTTGCTGTGGGTGGACAAAATGGCTTAGGTACCTTAATTCTATTAATTCTCTAGCCAGTCACACAAGGTTTCACGGTGGTCTCTTTCGTTTTGCAAAGAACTCATTCTACTCTGTTCAGCTGAAAAACTTTTGAGCAGTACCATAAAACGTGTCCTGTTGTTGTCACGTCATTGTTGTCTTCCTTCTTTTACCTCCATACTTCACTGTCTTATTTTTCAAACTTTTTTACTAATGACAGTACTGTCAAATTCAGACATGCGCCCATACTGTCGCCCAGTTCTGCAGTAGTTAATATGGCTACACCATTCATCTGAGAAAAGATAGTATTTTTTTTTGTTATTCATTATGTATTTTAGGAGATTTTGGCATCCTTTTGAGAGACAGGTAAAGGTGTAGCCACTATTTTAGGAACTTCAATCTAAAGACTTAAAGCTAGTCAGCTATTTTAAAGTGGTGAAAAAGTGAGAACTTTTTTTTGACTGCCCTAGTTTTGAAATATGACTTACTGTCACAGGCAGGTCACTTATGATCTGGCCATCTCCTTGTCTTTAAAACTAGAAGAATAATAGTTTATTTCCCAGGAGAACTGAATTTTAATTACACAGGGTTTCTGAAGTGCTTTTCAAAATGGAAAATTCTCAGCTATGTGATTTATTAATCACTATGGTAATTGGGATATTTGATTTCAGATTAATGCTGTTTTAGAATATAGCTTGTATTTTCATTAGCTACTAAAATTATTCCAGCATGATTGATTTCTAATGGAAAAATATCAGTAGGTGCATGTGTTACGCAAATATTTTATGTCAGTTATAGCCAGAGCTGCCATTTTGCAAAATGTTACTGTATTCACTGAATGCTCGTTGTAGAAGTGTGTGTTATGGAACCAATAAGTTAAGGTATTATTTTGCTGTTCATATTCTGTAGCCTGACTGGTTAATTGTTCTTATTGTAATATAATGGGGAAGAGTTATGTCTGGGGTGAAATATTCATACCTCTTAACATTATATAAGGTTTCTTAATCTCTCAGATCTAATAATTCAGGACTGGAAGTGAAAACTCAGTGACTCATTAAAATTGTTAAATAGGGATAACAGGGTGTTTGTAGATATTGTGAAGTGTAATTACTAGCCTGTTTCCTACAGAAGCAAATCTTACTTGAAAAATCTACTCTTCTCTAATAACTTTTGATTCCCTTGGCCCTTTTCAAAGGGACTTAGGCTTTTGAACTTCTATTATTTTAATATCGTAAGGAAAAGCGATCCTCTAATCAGTAAATGACCAATTTAGGTAAAGATACTGATGACCCCCATAGAATAAAATGCCCTCACTATAGGCAAGTTTCAGGTGGATTCCTGAGTTTTAGTCACTAGGCACAAATCTAAGAAATTTGGCATTATTAGTTCTTCTGTTCATGAAGTAACATGTTAGAACCTTTAGAAAGCATATAATGTGAAATTTGTTACAAGACATCTCACTTTCAGTCTCCTTCTTACTTTTCTGTGTTTCTGTATTTATAAAAGGGTAAACCACTAAATTAGAAACCTGTGGCCTTTTTTTCACCTTGTTTATTTTACTCTAGGCTTTATGTTTTAATCTAAACCTTGAAAATAAAGACTAAGTTTATTGAAGTATTTGTATGCTCTAGTTCAGTCCGTACGGTATAATGTAATAAGCAGTTATCTATCTCATTGCTTTGTAGGTGGCCTTGATAATGTAGAATATTACGATATCAAGATGAATGAATGGAAGATGGTGTCTCCAATGCCATGGAAAGGTGTAACAGTGAAGTGTGCTGCTGTGGGATCTATAGTCTATGTCCTGGCTGGTTTTCAGGGTGTTGGTCGATTAGGGCACATTCTTGAATATAATACTGAAACAGACAAGTGGATAGCCAACTCCAAAGTCCGTGCTTTCCCAGTGACAAGTTGTTTAATCTGTGTTGTAGACACTTGTGGGGCAAATGAAGAAACTTTAGAGACCTGAAGACCTGTAGGAGATGCTGAGACATTCTTCAAGGACTTGGGGAAAGATGGCTATTGGTGCTTTGCTTGCACGTTTTACTGAATCTTGTTAAACTGAGTAATAGGAAAACCTGAGATGCAGTCTTTCAATTTGTATATACAGCATATTGTATAACATGGATTTTTGTCATGCCCATTTTCTTGTCTGTTTTAAGAGATGGGGATGTGTTTTGAGAATCCACTTACCTAGCTAAGATCGTATGGCATCTTCCTTTAAAAGGACTCTGTGTGTGGCCTTGTCAAAAATAGACCCAATCCAATTATTTAGAAGAACTCAAAGCATTTGATGAAGATAAGATTTCTGGTTAAATGACACTTTACCAAGCTCAGTTGCAGAGATTCTTCATTTAATAAAGGTGAGTAAATGCAGCTTGGGTCATGAGAAATATGAGCAAAAAATTTTCTTATTTATACCTACCTGCAGAAATCTTACTGGGATGCAATGAAGATTTTTTTTTTTTCCCTCAGGAAAGACCAAGGACAGCAGTATAATAAAGATTCCCATGGTGAATGGGGATAGGTTATACAGCTCTCTAGATCATGATAGCTGCCCTCTTCCAGTGACTTTCTTCCATCATTTGCATGACTGTGTATCACTTTTTAAAGTTAGACGGGCCATATATATAGATTAGAGAAACACTTTGCTAGTGACAGCTTTGGCGTTTGGGGGAGCTTTCACGGAAAGACTTTCATTTTTTTATTATACTGAGGTAGGGGCATGGTGGGGGAAGTCCACAATAATTGTGCACTATAATTAGCAAGTTGGAAACTTGGGATTAATTTTCAGTATCTTCCCAGGCATCAGACTGTACATACTGTGGATGCCAAACCATTAGCAAAGATGGGAATAGGAATGGGAAAGCAAAGTCAATACAACAAATGTATTGATTTTCTTCTTGAAAATGACTGTTTCTAAGATGGCATGAACCAAGTCATTAAAGATACTTTACAGAAGTCTTCTAAAGTTGCACATGGTTATTAATCTCTGGTTTATAAGCATATAGTTCTGTAAATGTTTCCAGCCAACACAATAGTCAATTTCTTCCAGTGTAGAGGCTCAGCTCATCAAGCTACTGGTGTCAATCCTGTGTACATCTTCCAACTTCTGGAAAACTATACAAACAATGTATGTACATCTGTCCTGTTCCCGTGCTAGTTTATTAGCATCTTCATCTTGATTTTGTTACCTCTCTTCTAACTAGCTAACTTTTTCAGATCTGTTTCTATGAGACTATTGAGTTAACTTAAAAGTTGGTGCTTGCCTACCCGTACCTTGTGCATTGCTGGTGGAGTGGATTTTTAGTCTGTCTTAGTTCTGAAGATCCTTCAAGTTCTCCTAAGTAGTATAAATTCCAGTTTTCAAAGTCAGTGCTTCTTTGTAGACTTCTTCCTGGTTTTCTTCCTCATCCTAACAACGCTGCGTGTACAGAAAGTAGTAGAAGCACACCTGGGCTTCATAGTGGTTCCTGCAACTCAGTTCTTTCTTCAGTAGCGGTTGAATGCTTATATACTTTTTTTTTTCTGTTCCCCCTTGCCTTTCCCTTTTTCTGAGCCACAAAACGAACGTGTCACTGGTGTCTCTGATCCTCAGTTCTAAAATACTGTAAAAACGGGAGCGAACTATGCATTCTTAGGTTGTACAGGCTCTTTGATTATTTTTTTTTTTATCTGCTTTTAAAACTGTGAAGCACCTTTTCCTAACTTTATCTTCAAGGGGTTAATAATTCTCTTTTAAGCTGCCGAAACACTTAAGAGTAGGAAGAAGGAAAGGACGTGCGAGAAGTAGCTTGTCACCTTGCCACGGAACGCGGCCACCGCGGCCCCCTCCTGCCCGTGCTGCCCGTGGCTGCTGTCCTGCGGGCAGGGCCGCGCACCCCTCCCCGCTGGCTTAAGGCCTCCACCTTTGTGCCGGGGGGCCGTGCTCGCCTTTGTCTACAGCTGGTAGTTTGGGGGGGGGGGGGGGTGTGTTTGGGGTTTTCCCCCCCACACCCCCTCGACTTTTACCTTGCCGTCTGCCCCGGCCCGCCGGCTCGGAGATGTTCTTTGGGTCCGGTTCGCTATCTGAATTGAAAAGAGGGTGGGGGAAGGCGCCGCTCCTCATCGTCGTTCGCCGGGCCCTGCCCTGTGTCGCGATATGTATCGGTAACGCCCGGGGGGGTGGGGTGACAGCCTGCCGTCGGACAGGGCGCCGGGCCCCCGCCCCGGGCCCGCGCCCCTCGACCTCCCCTTCCCGCAGCAGCCGCCACCGCCGCCCCCGGTCGCCCGGGACGGGGCCGAGGCCGGCGGCCCTGGGTTCCGCCTCCTCCGCCCCGCGGCGCGGCGCCCGCCTCTGACGTCAGGGCGGCGGCGGGGCGCCGTGCCGCCATGGCCATCTGTCAGTTCTTCCTGCAGGGCCGCTGCCGCTTCGGCGAGAGGTGCTGGAACGAGCATCCCCGCGGGGGCGGCGGGGGCGGGCGCTACGGGCCCCCCGCGCCCCACTACCAAGGTACCGGCGCGGGCGGAGGCGCAGGGCCGCCGCGGCCGCCGGGGCAGCCTCTTGGCCCGGGGGCGGGGGGTGCTCGCTGGGTAACAGGCACAGGCGCGTCCAGGGCCTCAAAACCGGACTGGGGGGGGTCTGTGCTGCGCAACGGGGCCTCTGCTACTGCCGCGTAGGCGGGAGGCCCTAATGTAAATGGGCTGGGGGTTAAATTTTGGGGGGGGTTGGTGGGGTTTTTTTGTTGTTTTTTTGTTTGTTTTGTTTTGTTTTTCTTCCTGCTGGGGTAGTTACTTTATGAAACAACGTACGTAAAACTGGAGCAGCCTCTTTTCGGCAGTGCCGAGCGGCACGGTGATGTGAGGGGGAGTCCCCGTTTACCTCTGATTCCAGAACTACCCTGGGTAACTCACTGGGTTAAGCTCGCTAAGTAATCAGGTTAACTCATGAGGGAAAAAACCCTACACTTTCTTTTCAAACTGCTTATTGACACCATAAGAATAGTTAGACTTACGGGTTTTGTTGGTGTTGTATTGTTTAATGATTTAAAGCTTTTGTTGGTTGTTTTGGGTTTTTTTGTTTGTTGTTTTTTGGTTTTTTTTTGTTTTTGCATTGGAAGGTGCTGGCAGAGGAGGAGGAGGAGGATGGGGTACCGCTAACCAGAAATACACTAATGTTATCCAGCCATCCGCCTTTAAGTCTAATACGTGGGGTGGCAGCAGAGATCACGGAAGAGGATTTTTTGGCTCCTCCGATTTTGGATCATCAGGCGGCGGCAGAAATGCAGACTTTTCGCAGAACAGATTCTCTGCATTAATGAACAGTCAAAATATTGCTGATGGCTATAAAGATGAAGAGGAGAGACTTCTGTAAGTTACAGCCCTGTCTCACTGAAAGCATTTAGAACGAGCAGTTTAAAAGCTCACTGACTTACTAGAGATGCTGCAGAGGACGTGATCGTGAGGAGGAAGCTGGGACGTAAGAACAGTAGAAAGCACTACTTCGTTTAGTTCTCGTGAGTTATGCTGTCATGGGAAGAAGGCGATCCTTGTTTTGAACCTGGGTCAGGCAGCTAGACAACTGCTGTTAGTGAGATGGTATGGTATTTAAGTTGTGGGCAGGAGGATAAGGAAGGGCACAAAGATTTCAGTACTTGAAAATAAGGGGTCAGAGGCCCTTGGACGGCATTTCAACCATTTAAAAAAAAAAATCTTTGAGAAAATCAACTATTTGACTTAGTTTTCCTGACATTCAAGATAACAAATTGGTCTGCCAGTAGCAAAACTACTGAAACCTGGTTTCACACACATGTATGTTAGAGTCAGTTGAGAGTGACCAGCAGGTTCAAGGCGATCACAGGGCCGGCGATGAGAAGCAACAGGCAGTGTGGTTTCCTGAAGAAGCAAGGTTTTGGAATCACTTCCCATTATTTTTTTGAGATTACATTGAGAAAATGCTTAACAGATTATTTATTCAGCTTCTCAAACATGAAAGTATATTGTGTTACAAGTAGCTGAAATAGAATCTTTGTTCCTATGTAGCAACCTGCTTGTCCACTTTAGTGTTTACCCTTTCACACTTTTGTTTATGTTTCAGTTTACTTTTGTTGATGTAGCTTCTCTTTCTGTGCTTTTGCAATGTCTGGTTTTTTATGATTTTGATTCTTTTCCAAAAACTTATATGGAGCACTTGTCTCTTCCCCCCTCCCCCCCCCCCTTTTTTTTTTTTTTTCCTGAATTTTGCTATTTAATACTGTGCATGTTCATTCATATTGTAAAATTGTCTAGTATTGAGACCGTTTTAAATTGTATTGTGATCTGCAGCTTCAGGGAAGATCCTGTGACAGGATATGCCATACAAAGATTGTGTGTTTTCAGATTTTTTTTTTTAAGATCTTGCCAAATAAGTGCATTTTTTTCCACAGAGAACTGTGTACTTTTCTTGTTCATTCTGACTACTGTCACACTTGGTTAATTTTCATGGTAGCAGTTATTTGAATCTGACTTTGGATTCAAACCAGGCAATTGCTTCTGATGGTTTTGTTTTGACCATATAATTTCATCTTCATCTGTGGTTTAACTTTGTTTTGTTTTCTAGCGAATGTGTAGTGAAAGACATGGAAATTTGGGAATCTTCAGGACAGTGGATATTTTCTTCTTATTCACCGATGAAAGAAAAGCCGAATGTCTCAGGTAGATAATGTTTTTAGTGTTGCCATGTACTGCTGCTATTTAGGGTGTTTCTTACACTTGTCCACACTGTTGTATCTCTGTGGAACCATTTGCAAGGTGATGATTTGCCTTGTGATGCAACAGAAAGGAATGTTGGATTATGGCAAATTCATTGTGGACATTCACATCTTTGAAGTTCTGTAATGAATCCTTGTTGTGTTTCCAACGGTAACTGACTTATTACAGATAATGTGCCAAGGCCCATTTCTTCATAACTATAGAGGGCAATTGGAAGTATTAATATGTGTTTTTGGAGGTTTTTGATTATTCCTCTCCTTACAGGCTTTACAGATTTCTCACCAGAAGAGTTGCACCTGGAGTATTATAACTGCAGAGCAAACAATAACATGCAGAACTATGTAAGTATTTAAAAAATGCTGACTTACATGGACACATTTCGTGACAGGACTTGTTACTCTTCTTCAGGTGGCAACTCTTGACTCATTTAATTACCATACTCTAGGAGATTATCAGAATGCCAAAATACTTTTAAATTACTGTGGACCAAATAGAATGCAAAAATAACTGCGAGTCTGTATGCTCTACCATAACTTCCTATTTCCGTCTGAGATCACAGGCTCAAACTGTCAGATGTGAGCTTCTAAAACTGGTGGCCTAATGTCTTGACACACCAGCTCCTACAAAAAGTGGTGGCAATAGGCTTTTAGCTAGTCTTTTCTCAATCTAGGCACTCCTTGACTTAGTCTTGTCCCTTCTCTTGTGGGTTATTTGTAGAAGTTATTTGAATTTTGTCTCAAAAGTTTAAAACTTCATATGCTATTAGTCAGTTTGATTGTTGTAGCTGGTTATATAGTGCTTTAGGTAGACTACTGGGGAAGTTTATTTGACCTTGTTCTTTTACGTACCTTTGTTGCAGGGAATTAATGCTGAAAATAGCAGATATTTCTAAAGGGGTACATACATTTCTAGAAAAGAAGTAATACATGTGGTTTTATATAAATATATCTAAATTAATATGTATTGTTCCTCCCTCATAGTCCTGTCAATATTAAGGAAGGTAGCAGAGTTTAATGTTGTGTCAGGAAGGGAATTAGATGCAAGTACGAACTAATTCAAGCTACACGGCACTCTTTCCTCTTCTCCTTGGTTCTGTATTACAGAAGGAATTGCTGTTGTCACCACTCTTGCTTCATGTGTTTAGAATTACGAGAATTGCATTTCCAGAGACAGGAGATAGTTTTTTGTTTGTTTGTTTGTTTTTAAACTTCAATTAAAAAACCTGAAATGATTAAACAATACGCTGTACCTGGCTATTAAAAAAACCATTTGTAGTCTCACTGAAGCACTGAGTGCAAGTTCATGAAAGTCTCAGTGTACAGATGATAACTGTATGATACAGTTCTCTCACAAAATGTTTAAGTACAGCGTGTCTTTTCCAAAGCATGTTTCTATTCTTAAACTTGCGTCAAAACCTGAATTTTTCCAGTCTGTTGTATAAAAGCTGATACCAAGCAACATGATCTTCCAGCATGTGACTAGATACAAAAGAATTATTGATGTTTGTGATGTAAGACTCTTTTGAAAAATTAAGGAATTTATTTACAAAAAGATTACTCTTTCCAAGCTTACAGGCATTTGGGACATTATATGTTTTACTTGTTTAGTTTTTAAGGAAAATTCAGTTAGGCTAGGCTTCGAATAAGGTGTGTCGATAAACTTAAATATAGGAAATTCAGGTTTGAAATTCCTGAAAAGTTATTTAAAGACTTTTAAACAAGTCTCTTGTTTAATACTTTAATCACAGTTATCAAGACACAAGTACTATTTATTGCTAGCATATGTTCTGTGCAGTAATCTGTTGGATCACATTAAAGGGGCTGACTTAAATTAAGGAAGTTAATTTCTGCAACGCTAAAGATTTTAAAATGATACTATTAAAGTGTTCTGAATTATAACATTTTGAAAGTGGGCATTTTTTTTCTGAAAATACGGGAGAAGCTGAGGCAAATCTTAGGACTTCTGCTTAATGAGTGAGCACATAAACAGGCAGACCAGAAATAAAACAAGGATTGAAGACTTTGTTCTCATATAATTAAAACTTACGTATTTTGTGTGTGGTGGTTGGTTTTTTTATCCCAAGCACCTAGTTCAGATAGTGATAGAACTTAGATTTAGAAAGCCCCAGGACTTTTTCTTTTAATCTTACTGTTATATAAAGTTAAAAAGTTGATTTAAGAGCAGTAGTAAGAGAATTTAAAGGAATTCTGTGTTACTAACAAAAATTTCAGCTCTTCACCTTGAAGTTTCAGGAAAGCAAAAATCTTACCTTCTTGGCTTAATGAAGTTTCTTTTCTAATTCTAGAAATCTTTCAGTTTAGTTGTCAGGTCATTCTATGTTCATTTTTTTTAAGTCTTCACCAATAATAAAAACATGGTTTGCTTTTCCCCCTTTTTAGATAAATTCTGTCCAACAGTTAGCAAAACAATGGAAAAACCGCCTGCTTCAGCTGAAAGCTTTAAATGCATCGACAAAAGCAGCTTTGGTAAGTGTTAATGAAAGGCAAGATATTTCTGTTCCTGATACCATTTTTTTGTTAAACTTGGGCAAATGTTTTTCTTGGATTCGTATTTTCTAGACACATCCTACCAAACTGTCCTGCAAATGGCAATGTTAATTTCTATTACAAAGATTCCTAAGATATGGTAGTTGTAATATGCCATCTTGTTTTTAACAAAGAGATTTTGCAAATATTCCATAGAAATTTCACCTGTTATCAAAGTATTAACTACACTTCTACTACCTTTATATAAATAGGTGGCAGGTATTGCTTTGAAGATCACAGGATACCATATTTTACAACCAAAAATACATGATTCTTTTAGGGCATCCTTGTTTGCACCTAACTAGCTGAGACATGGAAACGTTTAATTCCTAGATTCATTGGCAGTTTTTTGGTAGATCTATGAACTGTTCTGAAAATCTCAGCTGCGATGTGTTATATTCTGGCACTGCAGCCTTAAAAAACATCTGGCATGAAAGTGTTTGGCTGACTGGCGGCACGAAGAACTTGACAGTTAGAATGCTCCTGGGAACATTAGAGAAAGTGGAAAGGGTGTAAGGAGGAATTACATAAGAGAGTAACAACGACTGGAGTTTGAAAACTGCCCCATCCCTCCATCCGTGTGTTTTTTACAGGTGACAGAAATGTGACTGAATATTCTAGCACTGCCTGAGTCAGGTGAACGTGGAAGTCTGTGAACACAGTTCTGGGTCTTTCTTACATCCACCTTTCCCTGGAATCACGAAATCAGTGAATTGCAGGTGGATATTATAAAACCCTTTAGTTAACTAAGGAAAATAGTGAATCAGGATGGTTCCACGTTAGCAAGGCAGCAGCTGGATCCCAGGTTTGGAATACTGTCATTGCAAGCCACATGAAAGTAACCATAGCTTAAGGCTGGGGTCCAGCCAAGTACGTGCATAGTAAGAAAGAGGTAAATATCCACCCCACCTTTTTTTCCATGTGCTGATGTTGACTCTTCCAAGGTATAATCAGCAGACAAGACCGGAATTGTCCTCCAGGCCATCTTAGGATAAATAGAGCATTTTGGTAATGCCAGAATGAGAAATAGATAGATAGGTGGGAGAGAAACTGCTTGGATAGATTTGAAGATTTAAAGGGTAGTTGTTCCTGGGAAGGTGACAAACACTTGTGAATCTAGATGTGTCAGAAGAGAATGCTTGAGTTAAAGCCAGTATTAAACAGTCGGGTAGACAGAGTAAGTTGATTTAAGTGGAGTCTTTATGAAATGCATTAAAGTTTTAGTAATATGATCGTACCCCTTGGTATGTTCAATGCTGAAGGTGAAGAAGTGGGATTTGGGCTTTAGCACAAAGGACTAGATGTGCCAAGGTGAGGCAACAGACTAAAGTCAAAGCAATGATACAGAGAAGGTCATAAAGCACTAACTAACTGAAATAGGCAAGGGATGAGAACAAGAGGTGGAAGAGGTGTTCAGGTCATTGACTGACAGACAAAAATCTGTACATTGTAATATATTTGTGTTTCTGGAGTGTTTTACAGAGAATAGTGTATAGCCTTAAAGCATTTTGTTCATAGCTGCAAGAGCATGCAATTGTGATGAAAGTGATCAGTGTCTAACTCAGTCTAAATTGTATTAGATTGTACTGGGCAGCTATATTTTTGCTTCAAGTATTTATTGAAAGACATTTCCCTGTTTTGGAATCTAGTTTTCATTTATGTATTTGGAATTTTTTAAGCTATCTGAATTAAAGAACATGGTCACTCAACCATTGCCTTCCTTTGGATCTGGAGGACAGCAAGCATCAAGCTTTGGGTTGTCAAGTAAGTTCCTGCATTAAGAGCCAACAGTTAAACATTTTCTTGAGTTTTTCTCCTTCTGCGCTATTGAAATACAGCACTGGTTCAGTATCACAGGTGTGCACATTCTAACATGTTTTTATAAATTTCACAATTGCAGGCTTTCCTGTGAACAGCAGCAGTAGCAGTGCTAGTAGTTTCTCCTTTAAAACCAGTTCCAGTCTCGTCAGTGCATCATCTGGAAACACCCCTGCTTTTGGGAGCTCTTCTGCTGGTTGTAATCCTCCTGCATTTGGTGCGACGTCCTCTCCTAGCGTATCCCATTCTGTTGGTTTTGGCAGCCCGGCAGCTTCATCTGCAGCCTCCTTCTCATTTAAAACTTCTGAAACAAGTAGTGGTTTTGGAACTTCTGGGTTTTCAGGGTTTGGCAATTCTTCTGCTGTGAACTCTTCAAGCACCGCTCCGCTTGCAGCCTTTGGAGCTTTTAACGCAGCAGTAGCAGCTTCTCCCTCGCATTCAAGCAGTACTTTATTTGGACAGACTGCCAGTGCCTCTGGACATAACATAGCATCAGCGTCTTCTGCAGTCACAAACAATACTACATCAGAAAAGTTATTTACACCAAAGAGCGAATTATCAGCTGAAGAGCTGAAACAATTTGAAGCAAAAAAGTTTACAATGGGAAAGATTCCTCTTAAGCCACCACCGTTAGAACTTTTAAATGTTTAGGACTTTTAAGTTTATTCTGAAATAACATGTTTTTGTAACCTCTCTGATACCTCAACTACACAATTTCGTGGTTGAGTAATTAAATAAAATGCTTCCATTTGAGTTTAATTTTTGTTCCATCTCTACTAAGTCTTCTGCAATAATAAACTCTCAGGTATAAACCCTGTGAACATTGTATTTTGTAATTTCTTGGTTGTTGTGGAACGGACCTTCTAAATCTAATTGAATGTTTTAAATGAACTAATGAAAATAAAATTTTAAGTAAGTTCTCTTTCATATTCTGAACTGTGAAATTCTGGGCAAAAACTATATTAAAAAGGCTTTGTCAAAAGTAAGAATGCTTTGGTGAGGTATTCACAGCCTACTGTGAGCAGAATGCTGGAAAGAAACAGATGCAGTGCAAGACTGCTTGTTGTTGGACCGCCTTGCCTTTGGCCTCTTATTTAAAGGGTTCGTGCAGCCTTTGACAATTGTGTTTGGAGGCAGAGGGCTCCTGTGCGGTCTGTACCTACCTACGTGCTTCTGTCACCTGGGGGTCAGTTACCTCTCCGAGCTGATGCAATTCAGCTTTTGTTAGTTGTTCTGCTTGAGGTCGTAGTGCATGCATTAATGTAATACATTTGGGGAGGACAGCCTTGAAAGCATACATCATGAATGAGCTTGTGGTTTGCTATTTTGACACCTCTTAGATAAAACTTTGCAAGCAATTGCAAAACTACTTACTACATTTATGTAAATTGATAGAATCTTGTTGTCTGGTTCTCAAAACTTGATGCGTGCATATATTAGCAGTACCTTTTCTGAATTAATGACATCTAGGTATATATTTTGCCAAGATGCGATAAAGCAGGGGTCAGAAATCTTCTAGGAAAGGTACTAGAGTCCAGGGAAGAGAACACTTGTTCTTGACCAGGCCCTCCCAGTAATGGTTTAAAACTACCAAACCCCCCATTCAAGAGGAAAGCAAAAGTTTACTCCAGGATATACATAAATAAATTGATTGTTTCTTTAACAGTTGAAGATAACATTTCAGTTCTTGCTACGGACCCCATGGTCATACTTAAAACTTGGCTATAGCTGTATTTCATACCAAAGGTCCATAGCATACTGTCGTGCTAAAACAGTGAACGAATTAAACGTTTAGGATGACAGGCCATGGGTAGGTACTCTGCAGGCTTAATAGAAACCCAGATTCCTCAGTCTGTGTGCTCAGCGTAGATGTACCAGAAACTTGCATATATTATGTTACAGTACTGGGTTGCTTATATGGATTTTTTTTCTGGTGATTGTTCTGTTGATGAAATAAGGCATCTGTGTTTTGTTATTGTTGTTACTGACCCAGTGCAGGCTTCCTGTAACTCACAAAGAAAATACTGATACATTTAATGCTGATGAAGTGTGGTTTTCCAAGTGGGGTCTCCAGCGCAGTACAAATTAAGACTTGTACGTGTGTCAGCGCTCGTTTGGCTCTGGGCCATTTATGCCAGTTACTCGGATTTTGACACAGGAAGGGAGGAACATACCAAAATCCGTTACGCCACTGTAGTTGCAGAAATGCCCCATCCTCACAGAAGTTGTTAAACTCACTTCTGTAAAAGTTCGTATTTAACAACAAACAAACAAATACATGTTTGTGGTTTGTCAGATGAATTCCCTAACTGCCTGAACGCATTCTATTACATGCTATACCCTTTCCCATACTTCATTTGTGGTTCTTAGTGGTTCTCAAACCCAACTGTATGAGAAAGCTACAAGGTTTTTTTAAAGTTCCTATAATTTTTATGATTATTTGTATTAAAGCAGCATTCTAGCATGGTCAGGGTAAAGGTACAGAATTCAGGCCTGCTGACAACCTTAAGGATCCCATGGCATGTTTTAGAGGACTGGGGATGGTTCTGTCTCACATTTAAAGCAGGAATAGTTTTGAAGAAGTCACCTGTGCTTTTTTCTCCTAATCCTCATCCTCTTAAATGGCTACTTTTAACAAACAAAAAGAACATTCGAAGTCACAGTTAAGGATAGGCTACCTCTGGCGAATGCCAAATCTTTACTAAGTTGGAGTGTCTTTATACACAAGGCAACTGCAAGATTTTAAGCTTCTGTACCTCAGTGCTGCTGCTGTGCTATGTAAGAGCTTAAAGCAGCTTGCTTTTGAACGTAAGTGATGAGCTTTAAAAACCTTTAGCCTTTCTTAGAGTATCTCAGCAGGCTGTTGCTGCTAAGCTGCACTAAGAGCTTTCAAGGCTTAGTAAGTGGAAGTGCTTTTGCTTAAAACAAAAAAAAAAAAGCCATGAAAAATCTGAATAATCTACTGTACATACCCAACAGAACATTGGCTAGATGTTCTCAAACATCATTCTAACCTACTGGGACCTAAGGGGAGAAGGGAGCTTTGAAGTCTTAGGTCACCTTGCTATTAAGAAATGGAAAGGTTAAGGGAGGTATTCCTAATTTAGATGACAGTAAATAAATAAAAACATGTTTGATCAAATTTTTTGAACAGAGGCACTTTGTCAGATCATGTCCCCACCCTCAAAGAAAAATAATTAAAAAAAATCACTATTACAGAGTTATTAAGACTTGGTGTTTCATCCCAAATGGGCTTCTGAGCATCTAAAAAGATGGCAGAGAGCAGTGTGATATGACTTAGCTAGCAAAAGGCAAGCTGTGTATTTGGCTGCAGAAGTAGAGATAAGGAAAGGATAGAACAGAAAGAAATAGTATTGCTCTAGTGGGCTTACTAAACTGCGGAAAATAAGCAACAATTTCTCAGTAGATCAAAGCAATCTTTCCCACCATTTGCACTGTATTTCAATTTTTTTGCTATTCATCCTGTTCTGCTTTTGGTATACTTAATATCAAAGTTGGTTGCAAGTATGAAGGTGGCTAAATAGTATCTTCCTTTTAGCTACGATCCTTTCATTTTTCTTAATTTTTTCTTTTTGCAACTGCTTTTTTGTTTGGTATATGGCTGCTCTCCAGAAAGTCATAGTATTGTGGTCTGGCATATAAAAACACACATAGGGTAGCAGCAAACTCACAGATCTCACTTACTGTACCTCATTTTAGAACAGAAAACAGGAGGTGAACATCCAAGCGAAGAGGCATAACGTGTCCCGATCAGTAAAAGAATTTGGTCTGTGAAATAGGCTAGACCATTCAAGCGCCACGTGCTGTTTCCAGGTACTTCCCTTACTTTGAAATAACAGGATTTATGGGTCACTGAAATTCCTGCAGTGTGGTGCAAGCAGCTAATTTGAAGAATGATTTGAAGTTTTGCTTTCCAAAAGATCATGGATTAATCCTCAGAGAGCAGCACTTGAGACTGGCTGTATAGAGGAGAAAAACCCTCCACTGTCCCAGCACAGGAAGCAACCCAGCACCTGAGAAATGGAATTTTCCCAGCCCTTTTTCCTCCAGGTGGTACTAGCAGCACTGGGAGATCTCAAAATGTGAGCTTGCAGCCCGGGGCTGGGGCGGGCAGGGGCGAGCCTCAGAAAGCATGAAAATTTTGTCTTAAAAGTTACGTGTCATAGTAGCCGTGTGCTTTGTAGTTTCACTATATGCAGCGGAAAGCGGCAAGGTAGCCTTACACTGAATGAAGGAAGATGGACTGCATATAATCAGCTGGCTAGATTTAAGCCTCGGCGAATAAAGCTAAGGGCATCAATAACAATAAATTAACAACAGCCAGAAGGAGAAGGAAAGAAGAGCTTTCACAAACATGTCTGGGGGAAAGGAATACAAAAGGCCTATTAATCCAGGAGCACCGAAGTGAGATTGGTAACACTGAAATGGTGGAAATCTATTTTTAAAAATACTTGAGAAGAGGGACAGTTGAAAACCAATGAGGATGTAAAGCAGTATCTGATAAAAGGCAAGTAAGAAAATATTTGTGAAATGTGAGCTTACTGCAGCACAGTGGGAGTCCAGATAATTTGCTGTACTGGTCAGTAAGGGAATCGGCTAATGGACTTGCTGTGGTTCTGGTAATTATTCAGGTAAGTGATAGAGTGCCAGGGATGTGCTAGCAGACTGAGGAAATATATCTTAGCAAGCAAAGGTACTTGTTGATGGTTACAAATAATTTGAGGAGATTCTAAAGAAACAAGATCTGGCTTTTAGTAAGGCATTTGATACAGGCATTTAAGGTCTCAGATGTTTCTGTGTTAGCGACTAGTCAGAAACATTGACAAGCAAGTGAATGGTTTTTGTTTATAGCCCACCTCCCATGTCCTAATGTAGAGGATAGAGAGAAACTGTAATTTGATGTTTTCCTGGACAATAGTGGAGGAAGACAGCCATAGGATGTATGTAGACAATTTAAGTAGATGTCTAATTGTATTTGACCTAATATAAGCCAGCAGCTGAAGCAAAAGTCTAGACTAGTAGTATTCAGAGAGGCAGAGAAAACTGTGGAGTTGAAAGGTACTGACAGTAAGCAAGAGATGGAGCCACAGTGGTTTAGATCAGTAAAATGTAGTTTGAGCTGTAGGAATCTCCTACAGCTGCGGTAATGCTGCACTTCGTTCTTCGCACGCAGCTGCCAGAGAGCTGCGTGACATGTGGCAGGAGATTCAGAGAGCAAGCAAAGCGAGTGGACATGAGAATGTAGGAGGAAACTTAAAGAGCTGAACAATTACTGCTTGGTGACAGCAGAGGCTGTGGCATGGAATGACTGTCTTATTGAAAGAGTACCCTCTCAGAAAGGAGGAAATGGGATTTTTTAAGGCACCTTGACTAGTAACCAGAATATTGCGGTACTTCCTCAGAGATGTCTTAGACAGGAAGTTTCCCACCTAGGAAAGTCCTTTTCTTCCTCTGTGAAGATCTGGCCAAGTCAAAATCAAAACAGTAGAAACAAATCCCTACCTGTCAGGACTAACTACGTGTCCTCAGAGATGCACCAGTCCACGCAAGCAGATCTGATCCCTTGCCTTTGAACCAGCACTTGTGAAGAGAGTGACGAGAGTGCAACGCTGAGCATTTGGGGCAGGCAGCTGTATGTGTCTGCCACCACTCCTGGGAATGATTCAGGGGCTGGCCATAAGGAGAGAACCTCTCTCTGCTGAGCTTAAAGAGGCAGATGAGCTCCCTAACACTGGCAGTGAATATGCCCCTTGGTCTTGAAACTCTCGCTTGCAATTGCCTGGTTTTCCTGTTAAGAATAACCAAGTAAAAAAACAGAGAGTCTTTCTCAGCAACTCAACCTTAGGCAATATTCTTATTTAATCTGCAATGCTGTTGCAAGTTTTCAGTTTGGTCTGCAGAATAATGCTAGGCACATGCTTACAATACTGTATCATGCAACGGGCTCCTTGGTGGGACTTACCCTCCTGCAAAAGAACAAAAACAGAGCTTAAAATGGAGGGAAGAGGAGCAAGAAGAACAACAACAAGATTTAGATGTCAGCAGGCTGATCGACATTTTTGTTTGGGTACATGGGTTGCCTTGTCTTTCCTCCACAGGCAGCAGGGTTTGTTCTCACCACGTCACATGAGAGACATAAGAAACAAGTTTTACGTCTTACCCCTTCCAGCAGGCAGATCTGTTATGCTGCTAATTGCATAGTAGTCATGAGAAAAGTGGTCTGGTGGTTTTAAAGTACCTGCAGCAATTATATCCTGTTCCACCTGAATTTCTGTTTCGTTATGGCAGTGCACTCTTAGCCAACTAAATGCTTTCTAGTCAGCATTGAGTCATGCTTCTGTAAGTCTTCTGTGGAGCCTTATCTTTGCAAATCACATGAAATGTGCCCATTGCATATGCCCTACAAAGTAGTTTTAATTATACCAAACAAACCCACCCTTCTGTATGAATCAAACAAGCAACATTTGCATGTGTGCATGTAAAACCACGTCACATCACTTTTAAAGGGAGACTTATGAAGTACAGTTTTGATCTCCGATAGCTTAGCTTTTCTGTCGAACCAGTGCTGTTGCATTTTTCTCAGCCTGACGAGTAAGTATCTGTACAGCTCTGGCTTGTGATGCGCTTCAGTATTAAAGCACTCCTTATTGTCACGAGATTTTGGTGTTGTAGTTTACTTCTGCAAGTATGGCCTTCTCTTGAAGTATCTGTAATGATGAAATAGAACTAAAATCATACAAAACTGAAATAGCAGTTTATAATCATGAGCTGCATTTAAAAAAAAAAAACAGCTTGGTATCATTTACTGTTTCTGTATGATAAATGGACAGTAGATGAGGTGGAGAAGAACCTTCTGTATTCGGTATACATTAACTCTTTTGGGCAGAGGAGAGCCTTCAGCGTTCTCCCATGGCCTGTGTGCTTGCTCTGCAGCTCCCACAGGGCCGGGGACCAACAGGCCCTTGCAAAGGAAAGCGCTGCTTGAACTTCACTGTAGGAACTTGGCATAGCATTACAAAAAAAAAAAAAGAAAAAAGAAAAAAAGAAAAAAAGAGACCCAGCCTGCAGGCAGATCTGCCTGCCTTGAGATAAGGCCGTCTCAAGTTCCACTGTAGATCCTCCTGCCTGGAGTCTGCTTCAGACTTCTCCGTCTCTACCTAACCTACCTGACTTCCCAGAGACTGATGCCTTTACCCGCTGCCCTGCGTGCCTCACGCTCCCCCCAAGCTCCCTGGTCCCCTGCTTTTGCGTACCGGGGGGGGCACGACTCCCTTGGCCTCCCCACGCAGGTTTCGCAGAGGGAAATGGCCACCAGAAACCTCTCCTCTCCAGAGGTCTGCACCGCTCCCTGAAGCCTACCTGGGAATTCACGTGGGCACACAGCACGGATGACCCTGTCGGGACACAGTATTCATGGACAATTTGAGACAGCCCCAGGCCAGCCTGGGAACACAAGCAGAGCTGTACGTCACAGGTAGGTGCCGATACAGCTCCGGCGTGACTTGTCTTTCCAGCTGGTGCTGTCTCAAGCGTCTGTCGCATTAGCGCCCTTCACTCACACAAACTCCGTATCGTATGAGATCTCTAGCAAAATTAATCCCCCTTAACCTTTAATCATTTTCTATAACCACTGGTCAACTCTGCCTGCCTGTTCTTCCCAGACAGTTGTCTTTTTGCCTGTACTTCTGAGGACCACACCTAGAAACTCAGAGATACTTAAGCTTCCCCCCCACCCCTGACAAAAAGAATGCTTCTGGTTCTCCAGACACTTGTCTGAAGCAGGTCAGAAGGTTTCTTTTCTCCTAAAAACCACCAATAAAGTGACGTACTTTCCTGTCTGGCTTGTCCTCTGGTCCCCCACCCCTTCAGCAGGGAGGGTGCTACACGGACGGCCTCTGTCCCGAGCCGTGTGATGGGGGCAGAGGCAGCAGCAGCGATTTGTCATCCATCAGGTGTACGGCCCAGGGAAGGAGGAAGCACCTCTGGGCCTCCACGCAATAATGAGCGTAGTCTGTCTGCTAATAGTTGCTTAATTTGTATCTGCGAACAAGCAGATTAACTTTCTCCTATTTTTCCCTTTCTGAGCAATGCTGTACAGAGGATGAGGAAAAGAGGAAAAAAAAAAAAACAAACCAAAAACCAGGGCACAAAGCACTCAGGCAAGTTTGCTGAAATCCACGATACTGCCAGGGGAAAAAAGCCTGGACATCCTAACTTTTGGTTATGTGGTTGAAGCACAAGTCCATACTTTTTTTCACAGTAAAGCTACAGAGCAACGCCTATCAAAAAGCACACGTTATACAAGTAACACAAGCAATATAAGTTAATCCTTGCAGCAGGAAATACATCTGGCTGCCAATAATAGGCCCGTACTGAGGTAACCAAGTTACGTTGGACTTCTGACAACATAGAAGGCTGTCCTATCTGTGCTGAAAAAACAGAGGGCTATCTCTGACCTTTTCTTCTCTATTTATCTACTTCTGGTTTGGAAAATATTGGGTAACATTAAAGAGATTAGCAGAGTGTCTCAATATGAAATACAGTACTGGAGAACAAACAAATAAATGCACACAAGATGCTTCTCAATCACAGCTGCAATAAAATGGTTCTGGCAGCAAAGAGATTTTCTCCTACTTAAGCGGTCACTGGACACATTCCATCCTTATGATGATCTACTTTGAGAAGGTTTATTCTTCCAACAATAACATAACAGAAACAGTCACGAACAGAGAGAGTCCTATAAAGTAACTAAAGAGTACATGAGAACAATATGTGGTGTTTTTTTGTTGTTTTTAAAAATCTGTTAGTGTGTGTGTGTGTGGCTGTAATATATAGCTATGCATCCTAGATCATTTACTTAGGAGTCTGTATATATGGCAGTACTTGGTGTACGGGAAGAGGAAATAAATTGCTTTTTAGAGCATTCCCACCTCCGACACTGGGTCTGTGATGATTCACGTGGCCCTGGGGGTCAGCTGGAGGACTCAAGAGCCGAGAAGTCCCAGTGCACGCACACACAGTGCATCTTGTGTGCCCTGCTCAGCTCTCGCAGACCCTCAGTCTGGACCCCTCTCTAGAAAAGATGCCCCAGAGCTGTGATGCTGGCTGTTAGCCACCTAAAAATTTCCCTATGGAAGCAGGACTCCCAAATGGCAATTTAAGTTTCTGACGCAGTGCACAGGAGCCAGAAAACTGCTGCGGGCCAATTCATGATGTTTTCTGGTTTATATTCAAATGACTCAATTTTAGCAGGTTTCCTAAGAAAATAACATGGTTTTGATTATACTGTCTGATCATCTGTCTGTGATTCCTTCTGCACCAGTCACTTTTTTTTAACCCCATGGCCAATTTCCAGGCACTTAAGTCCCAAAGATGACTATATTCTCATAGCTGTAGTAAGAATTGGCAGCTGGATAAGGAAGCAGACCAAAATTAGTGTTGCAACTGAAAGAAAAACAGGCAAAACTCAGCTGCTATGAATGCTGTTAACAACTGACTGCCTGATCAGCACACACGTAAGTCTAGCATCTAGAGTAGTTTGCCAGGCTTTTGCCCCATTGGGGTATTACAGAGGGAAAAGGGCATCAATCTATAGGAAACTAAGTTTCATATGCACGTTCCGTGGGTGAAAACCAACTTGTTTCAAATATCGAAGCAAAACTCTTCCATGTTCAAACATGAAGTTAAGCCAGGAACAAGGAGCAATACTATGTTTGAAAGCTCAGATGTAACAATTGAGGCTTTTAACTTCACCCTGGATTGCTAACTTGCTGCCAATTTTGTACTTAATTGAAACCAGTGATATTAGCCATGATCCAAGAGCTGTGCTGATGGACCCCAAGCCTCATCACTCCTAGGATCCTGCCATCATCGGACCTTCCAGCCTCCCAGACCTTATGGGGAAAACAAGATCATTGCAGAAGAGCTTCTACAATGAAAGAGAAACCATGAACGATCTTTCACTTAAATGAAACTGGAAATAACAATCCTACTAAAATAAGACAATT
The DNA here is from genome assembly GCA_034782735.1 of Sagittarius serpentarius. Lineage (NCBI taxonomy): Eukaryota > Metazoa > Chordata > Aves > Accipitriformes > Sagittariidae > Sagittarius > Sagittarius serpentarius. The sequence continues at coordinate 9,782,287 of JAVKLA010000073.1, read as the reverse complement.
GTTATAGTATTTTTCGCTTTCTGGCCCGTTTCTAGCAATAATCATTGGCTAACCCATTACTGTATCACTGACCCTTCATTGTATCATATGACAAACTATATTAATTGGCTTGCTCTTTCCTCTGGCAGAGAATATCATTTCTGCCAAAACACAGGTAAAATTTTTCAAGATGTTTCACATATCCTCAGATAATTTTGAGGAAAGTACTGGCTATAAATATCAGCCGAGGAGATTTGCAACATATTCATTCATCTTCTGATCTTAAACCTAACAAAACTTAATCCATAAGGCTTAAGGTACAGGAGAGTCTGAATGCGAATGAATTTCAGACGATTTGAAATGTTTTTCTATCACACATGACAAACTCAAGAAGCCCAAGCAGCCACTAGCTCCCTCTGTACAAACTGGAGAAAGTTGACCGTGCATCACTACATGCAGCCTCCTTTACTTTGCAGGGTAACCACTACCCCCAAGAAAGGCCCCAAAACATTCAAGGCAGCCCATGCCTAAGCAAGAATATTCAGACTCACCAGTAAACCGAAGCTCAGGCAGACTCCAGAGCACAGCTCCGACGGGTTTTCCACAGGAAACACCACTGAACCGGTAACCACGTCTCCTCTAACTTGACATAGCTTCTGCCTGCTCATATACCATCATCTCCAGATGGCCACCTCTTACACAGTCATCATACAAGGCCTGATAAAACTTTTGAAACTGTAAGGCAAGACTTTCCCTGTTCAAACGTAAAAGAAGGGAAAGCAAAGAGCAGAAAAGCACTAGATCAAGCCTTCAACCCTGTTGCATTGCTGCTAGAACACCCCACTGCCAGGGGGCAAAGCCCCCTTCCCCCTTGCTTCAGCTGTGGCCCGTTGCAGCCTGAGAGGGTGAAAGCAAGGAAGCAGGTGTTGAGAAGTCCCTTACAATGATAATGAGAAAAGGATGACTGTAAAAGTTTGCTTGGGTCTCTAGCAGAGGATTGCATCTCTACGCACCTTCTCCTCTCTGTGGGCATGTAGGTTCTGCTGAGGTTTGTGTCCTGGATCATCAAAGCATTGCCCTAATCATACAAAAAAAGGTGTGACTATGCTACTTACTCTCCTTCTCTGCTGCCACACTCTTCCTGCCTCCCAAGTGTTGCTACCTGTATTGGCCAAGGTGGAAGCCACCAAAGATCACCTGCTGGTCCTATGGCTGCCACAAGAGCTTGAGTTAACACAAGAGCAACCTTTGCTTACGGCCAATGAATTATAGAGATAATAGGCAAGAACTAAGCAGGGTTGCATTTATCCAGGGTACCAAAGCTGGCATGGTGGAAGACTGGCTGAGCTGAGGCCATACTGCAGAGCCACGAGAGCACATGAAAACGCTCCTGCAAGAATGGCACTCGGCTGCCTGGATGATCATTACATGGTCATGGAATGCTTAGCACAAAGCAGAGAGAGCTGATTATGCCCGCTAAATACTGCTGTGGTACTAACACTACGTAGTTCTATTAGCAAGTTCGTTTTGCCAGTTCTTAATTATAGAGAAACTTGAGAAGATATAAACATTGAAGGAACCCTTTTCCCTAACCAGGTAAGTCTTGTCTTTATTCCTATGACATTTTAAAATTCCTCACCCTGTTCAGTTTGCAGACCTGCTGTAGGCTGTTCAGATTTAAATCAATATGTGCTTATTTGGAGACTTTAAAGGTAAATGAAAGGTTACACAGACTGGTACAAAATTGCTTCCTTTCAGTGGTTTGCAGATACCTAAGAAATAGAATTAAATACCTTTCTGGTCTCCCAAACCGTCCACTATAATTCCCCAGGCCAGTCATTATTTAACTGAATTTAAAAGCTCTCCCTAAAGATTTTGATGTATCTATCCAGAAGCACAGAGCTGCCTGCTCTCAGCTTTACCTCTGTAAATGATTATTAGCAAAAAACTTGCGTCCATCAACTCTTTCTCCACACAACCTTCTGCAAAAGCATGAGAGGCCTGACTTAAACCCCGAAGGAATCGGGATTCAGAAAGGAACTTAACGAAAGGTCACTACTGGGAAACAGACCCTGACAGATGCTACTACAGCCCTTACAGCCATTGGCCCTAGACTGAGGCGCAGCAAAAGAAAAGGACCCGTCCAACGAGAATGCAGTGAGTAGGGATGGAGTCTCTTTTAAACTGCCTGCTTTGTCTCAGGTCTATATTTGCTCTGATTTAAATAGTGAATAGTTCTCATGTATGTTCTCACCAGACATAGCTCTTGCGAGCCAAAGCCTTTCTTGTGTATCAGGGATGCTAGTTTTAAGGAGAAGCCATCTCAAAGGTCTGAATGATTTGGTGGTCCCCACCCAAGAGGAAATCACCTTTCTTCTGTTGTAAATAACCTGAAACTTTTTTTTTTATTTAAAAATAATATCTCTTACAAATACATTATGAGAGATTTGTGCAGAATCTGAAAACACATCAAAAGCATTCAAATACTATAGGAATAAAAACTATAAAACATGTTGTAGATAGATAAAAGAGTTTGCACATCCCTCTGCTTTCAGTACAGAGTTGTGATGAAGAGGCAGGTTGTGTAATTTGAACAAAAATTTCAAGATTGTATTTTCTGGGGCTTTTGACTCCTATCTGCATAAACACACCTTCTTGAAGCTTTCCAACAAATGTCACCTGGTGTCCAAAGCATGTGACTATGGAACAGAGTAAATGCCCTCCCTGTGCCTTTCAAGATACTCAAATGGTGTCCTTAAGCCTTGCTATACTTGACTTCAAAAATTTCATAATGCAGTTTGTTTTATTTATAGCTGCTGTAATTCTAAGACCTGATGCTAAATTCTTGATGAAATACTTTGTGACTTTCACACAGTTTTCCACTGAATTTAGATAGCCAAAAACATTTTTAGCTGCTTAAACAGCGGAGCAGTCGTCAGTGTAGAGAGACTGTATTAGCTCCTGGGAAGACCATGCTGGGTTATTCAGAGGGAAGGGGTGCTGGTTTATGATGTTTTGGTGGGTTGCTCCACCAAACCAAAATGTCATCTTTGATCACTTTCTCTCAGAACCTTCCCATTTCATACGAAATAAAGAAAGAAACCAAAGTTGCCTTCAAACATTTTCAATCACTGCGAGCGCAAGCTCTTAGCAGGGCATTAGAGGTGCTGGGGGGATGTACGGGGTCAGGAACACGCTGCCATTCCTCGGCACAGCAGGCAGAGCACTGATGGTGGTTATTGATAATTACATATACAGCTGCATAGTATTTTTATGTACTGCTATGCTTGCGACCCTCGTTTTGCTTGAAGTATTACTAACCCTTCCTCTTCCTGAATTTCCTCCCTTACTTGTAGAATGCAAAGTAAGCTATTTACCCAAAGAGTAGAGTGGCAGTGGAGTCTCCTTCTTCACATTCATCCATCTTTTTCTGAGATGCAGAACACCCCACCTCATCGTGCTTTCCCTCTCGCCGTTTGGACAGGTGAGATGGAGAGACTGATGAAGAACGCTGTATTACAGACTCTCTGCAAAGCACCCCCAGACGGTAGTGATGCTTTTAATATTTTCTTTCTGAAAAATCTCTCTACGTTTTCTCCTCAGCCACATGGCCCTGTGTATTAACTATGAAGCTTTTAATCTTGCTTCGGTTAGACAAGGGAGATACGCATCCTAAGCCACTTTTGTGCTAAGTGTTAAGACACAAGCAAAAAACTAAAGCCACCAAACCGATCTCACTGTTCTGATGGTTCAGCTGTGGTTTAATGAGACAATTCTGAGATGTCTTACAGTTAAAGATATCTACTAGAACCCAGAGCTGGATTTCTTCTGAGGTGTTGCTGAAAACCATACCCATGCACAATACTGATCCGAAAAGTGGCGGCTGCTGCTGCCAGTGCTCCAGCCCGGTGACAGGGTGCCTCAGCAATGCTATTTACTCTTCTCACCCCGCTGCCCAGCGGCAACATCACCACAGCTAACGGCATCAGACGGTGTTCTCACCATAAGGTTCGTTTGCTCATTTTCACTGATCATTGACCTCCAGCTGAGTTTTACTACTCAGTAGATTATTTCTGCCTAAAAACGTAAACGTTTGTATGCGCCAAGTAGAAGTATAGGGGTACAGAAGGGGAAGGGAACATAAATGCATACCTGGGCGAAACCCAGTAATTCAGCTGCCAAAACAGGTAAGCAGCTTCATCAAGTTTGCTCCCAGCTTCAGACTTTTGAATTTTGTCCTAGACAACAAACACTATGGCAAGGCAAAGAAGCTCTGATTCCTTATTATATTATAAATAAAATAAATATAGCCGTTTGGGCTGTATGCTACGTTTCTCTACATTTGTCAAACTAGTTGATTTTAATAAAATTCAAATACATGGAAGTATATTAGTATTAATTAGTCTGTCCTCAGCACCCGTCTGATGTAGTTTTTATTTGTTATCAGAACATCTACAGAAGTTGAACTGTTAAAAAAGTTGCTCAGTGAAGAATGATTTACAACTTGAGTTTCCTTGGTGTCTGTGTCTTAGCAAACGCTGATTTTTCTTATGTTTTTATTTTTCATTCTACGAAGCACCATTTGATAACCAGTTTTTTTCTTGCTGAAAGTTCCTTTGTATTGTATAATAATAGAAAAATCAGGTACTCGGAAATGTAGCAAACAATTGTTAACTGAGAGATCAAATTATCTCTATTTCCATTTTATCATTTTGTTCTTATTTCATAAAAAGATCATTATTTGCCTTTATCCAAACACCGCTCACCACAACTGCAGCATAAAAAATCAATGTAAATTTAGAGAGGTCTGAATGTACAATCCATTTTCCTCCTCTTCACTTACGCTTCTCATCTCTTTATTTTCTTTTCTTCACAACTATTCCATTTTTTATACTTTGATATCAGACATCTACAGTACAGGATTAAATTCAGACTATTCATATTGGATATAACGTCCTTCATGGAGAAGAACTGCAATTATCGTACATTGGATCTGATTTATTTTTTATAACTGTTCAATTTCTTTCCACGTGCAGCAGAATTGAACCGCTTGCAGGGAAAATGTAACCCCTTGCGTTAGGCACGGAAGAGCTTTCTCTTCCTTCCAGACCACTGGCATACGGTGGTGCTCTGAGCAGCCAGCTGCCATGAAGCAGCATGGCTGCGGGAAGATTTGTTAAGCTGTTTCGCTCTTTTAGGAGGGACAGTTTAAACCATAGATCTAAGAACCAGATTTTTCTGTTACATGATGCACACACGTTTTCTGTAATGATTCTTATCAAGTCATATAGTACTTCCCGTGCAGAGCTCATAGCTCTTCTGATCAGTGCATCACACACATGAGGCAGAGATTTTACCCTTAGTGCTTCACTTAAGCCAGGGATTGCGAGAAGGCTGCTGTATTAAATCAATTTTTTGGTTCTCATACAGTAACACAATAAAGTCATGTTAAGTTTTCCAGTACTGGCAAAGAAAGTTGAAATAAAATATCCATATTCCAATGCAGATTTAAAACTGAATCAGTGCAGATTTAATGCTCCTATCACAGAGAATATAAATAAAGGATATTGGTATTTAAGACAAACTCAGAAGACTAACTCCTATATATTTAATATATATAATGATATATTTCCCTGCTCACATGTGATCAGCTCAGCTAAAGATTATTATGTAATGCATTTGGAAACAGGGCGTTAAAAATATACTTTTCTCCCCGCGAAAGAAAAGCAGCAGTTCCTGTTAAAAGTTTTTGCAAGCAGGAGCCCCTCCAGCCGTGCGTCAGAGAGCTGGGGCAGCAACCCGTGCTGATCTGGGGGCTGCACCGCTGCGCTACCAGCCTGGGCTTCCTCCCCTCCCCTGCCCACCACCATATTGCGACATCAGGGCCTGATCCTGCCACCCGCTGCTCTGCAGCAGCTGACGACGAGTCGACGTGGCGATGCACGCGCGCATGTGGGAACGGGCAAGTTACGGCACAACCAGGCTGCTCCTCCTCCTGTGCCTCGCTGCTTAACCCATGGTCCCAGCCAGCCGTGACCATTCTGTGCAAGTGGCAGCAGGTAAACTTGGAAAAACCCAAAGCAACCCAAAACCCGTATGACTTTTTTCCGTCTGTTTCCCTCCAGGCCCGCAAATGATTCCTCCTCAATGCTGTCAGCCACACAAGGAGGATCCAGGTGGATTTAAGTCGACAGCAACACATCACTAGGAGCGCAATAGCTCCACTTCCTCAGAGTTTGCCCTCCTTTTATGCTGTAAATGTTACTATCTAAACTGGGCTTCTAGATAGAAGGCTGGCTGCTATATGATACATTCATCTTTTTTCTCCCCTCTCCGTTGCCTGTATATTCACTGCTGGGTCTAGCCTCTAAGGAAGAGGTTACCGTCTGAATTAATGCCGTGAGTCAGTGGGAACACAGTCCAAAAAAAAAAATGCAGAATTTTGCCCTTATTCTTCCTGTTAACACATTAAAGAGTATGTTATGCTAAAGTTCAGCTGCCAGCATTTTCATTTATTCTGACTCCTATTTCAGGGAAGTGCTGAGGTTATTTCTTGAGCAGTCAAGGCAATTTCACCGGACCATAAACCAAGTGAGCTTCTGTGCTGAACTCTAATCCCCAGCCCATAATAAGTGAATCATAGCATATACAGGGAAGAAGGTACAATTGAGTACGTTCGGTTTATATTGTTTCTCAGAAAAGCTTTAAAGCAGCAGACTTTGGCTGTGAGACTACTTCTCATTCAGTATCCCCCCACCAAAATGACTACACAGCAGATCTTCTTGTTAAGTGTATTTTCTTTGATACGTCACCTTTTTGGTTGGGTTTTGCTGGTTTGGTTGGTCCTGGATTACTTTTTTGGAAGAAATTTTTCTCTTTTCCCTAGCCAAAATACCAACAAATGTTTTTAGAGAAAACAGAAATTTGCAGCAATAATTTGGTTGCTTTTTTGAGTTGAATGATACAAAACCTCTCTCTTAAAATCTCTCTAAGCAACAGGAAGGCCTGAATGGATTTCATTATAATACGATGTAAAGTATGGGTCTCACACAGTCATAATCTTGCACTTTCACAGCAATTATCTGCTCTCCTGATTGGAAGACGACTGTGCCTTGATGAATCATTGTGAATATAAACCACGTAACAGTTCATTAAATCAGTAAGAGAAAAGTGGTACAGTAAAACCAATGTCCAGACTGTAAATGATCTGTGGCAGCTTTGAAACTGAAAGTGGGTCAGCTGAGGTACACACGGAGTGAGCCAGAAGCTTACAGAGGCATTTAGAAGACCAGGAGCTACAGCAGCAGAGCACTGGGACTACCAGGATAGCTATAACTCCTCCTTGCACTGACACCACCGTTAAAAAAAAAAACAAAACCAAAACACCAAAACCAATCCTGCCTAGAGAAGTTGAATAAACTTGCTTTGTTTACACACCTTTAAAAAAAGGCACACGGTGCGGTCTGGAGGGTCAGTATCTGCCATCATGGTTTGTCTTCAACTGCTGGTCACCTGCACGAATTAGTGAGAACTCCTGTGGGCAGAGAAGTCAAGTCCACCTAGGGGGGGATGCGTGGACCAGGGTGCTCTGTGGGTCTGTGTCTCAAGGCTGAACTCTCATGAGGATTTGCTGATGTCAAAGCGCTACAGACAATTCCTTGGGTTCCCCTGCCTTCCCCACAAGCTGCTTTCATGAGGCGTTTTGGGGCAAACCGCCCCACATGTGGCTGTGACTGAGCAGTGAGTTTAGCTTTCGTAGGGAGGGACCAACAGAGGGACACCCCTAAAAAGGTGGAGAGCTGGCATGCTCATTCGACCCTTCCCTCTAGAGGAAATCAGACCAAAGATGACTATTATCACAAAAAAGTTTCCAGGATTATATGCTGTGGTCAAGCGCCAGGTTTGGAAAATATCAACCCCAACACAGGATTTGGAGAAAAGTATGACTGCAAGAAAATACCTTCCCATACAAAATGGTAAAATGCATAGCTTTAGCTACCACAAAAACAAAAAATGAAGACACTGGAATTACTAAAAGTCTGTTTGTTCAGTTGCAAGTGTAAATTCGTTTTCCAGTGATAAACTGAGCTGGATGGTGCCATAAACAGATCAGGAGCCTTTCTAGAGCTTTATTTTTCCCTGTGCAACAAGAAAGACTGCAGACTGCTAACATAGCTTTGTTTACATGTTCGGTTCGGTCAGCTGATGGCCACTGCCCCATATGAAGCAAGGCACAGGTGATTTCTTCCCAGAAAAGGAATTTGTCTAGCCTTAAGCAGAGTTCCCTCAAGAGACCACTGGTAATGGCAGACAGCATTTACCTAAAAGTACCTTGTTGCCAAAACAAGATCATCTCATTTTCCTTTGCGGGCTTGGCCAAAAGTCAAGTTCATTCTTCAGATCCCTTCTTTTCTTTTTTTTTTTTTTTAAAAAGTTCCTGTTTTAAAGTTCCTGTTTAACAATTCCCGTACTCATGTTGCAGCGATGGCAGTGTGATAGTGGTGGGAGTGTGCCAGCTCTGTCACAGTCTAGACATGCAGGTACACATGATGTGCTCACACCCAGTCATCTGACAGGCCTTCAGGTAGCAGAGATGTGTATCTCCTCAGTGAGTTTTAATAACTGAGGTGCTAAAGCTGTGAAGCACTTCCTACCCACCCACTTCTTTGTCAGATTAAGCCTTTAGTCTCTCTGAACGTGTGTTTCTTTGCTAGGAGAATATTTAGGATATATTTTAAATCTTTTCTCTTTTACAGCTGCACAATTCAGTTCAGTTGTTTTAACTGCAAAGCTGTTTCTCAGAGACCAAGAATAATAGTGTAAAAACTATGAAGTTAATTTAAGATCTGGTGATGATTAACCAGTTTCAAGCAACTCTACAGTGTTTCAGATGGAGTCATTTTCAGACATAGCCAGCTACAGCTGGGACACTTAGAGAAGTCAGCTCAGTTTTTAGATGGTCCCTTTAGTCTTCCCTTCTCATACTTTTCCTTGGCTTTTTTATTCTTCTTGTCACTCCTTTTACATCTCTGCTCCTCCCGGCTCTTTCTTCCCTTCTTATACGGCTTTCTCCTCTCTTCTTGCTTACACTGTTGGCTGCAGCCACAGCACGAGTGGAACCAAACATTTTCTGTGTCAGCCCTCCAGGAATGCATAGTCTAAGGCCCAAGAGCTGAGGAGGAAGAAGGCGAAGGACTGGAGCGTCACAGTACGGCCACCTTTTAGTAATTATCCCAGCCCTGGTGGGTCTGGATTCCTCTAACCACAGGCCTGATCCTCAGTGCCCCTGAAGTCTATTTACAACTTGTTTAATAATTTCCACCAGCTGGCCCTTATTGAGAGTGTCACTCAATATTTATGTAACAATTTCATGTATCAAATAACATGGCAAAAAACTACATCCTAACCAGCTTTATTGTTTTTAGGCTGATAAATTTTTGTTTTGAATTAACAGGCATTTGTTGTCAGCGGCTTTCCTCTGGAGGTTCTCAAAACCCTGTTGGGAATGAGCATTCAAACCTCCTTTCTCCCCAGCAGACTTTGGATCAGGCCCCCAGTGCTGAAACACAGTGTTTGAAGGTCATTTTTCTCTTCTAGGATCAACAACCTGGAAACAAAGGAGTGCAATTAAAGTTAATGTCCCACATGGTTTAAAAAAATAATTGTGAATGGCTTCGAAACCTGACATTTCAACTGGGAATGTAGTTGATTTAATAACAACAAAAAAGCAACTATCACATGAGGACGCTGTAGTCATATGATTTTTTTGCATAGTCAGTCACAGCTTTGACTTTGATTTATGCTCCCTCTCCTTTCTGCCAGATAATGAGGGCTTAGTTTAAACAAGCCCGGTATCCCTAAGGCTATTGCCTTCACCCTTTTCCTTGGCTGGCAGTAGGAGGTAGGGTTGGCTCCAGCCAGGAGGGTGCTGAAGCACGGAGTCTACCTATACAAGGTGCGCAGGACCAGACATCAGAGCCTGCGTTACTGAGAGAAATGCTGGCTGGGGCGCTCCGAGTAGTGACAATTACTTACAAAGCTAGTAGGAAATGCTAGAAAAATGGAAGAAACTAAGAACAAATCAAAAAATGAAAATAGTACGTAGTCACAGTTCTAAAATCTCCTTCCATTGGGAAATCTCTTCATTCTGTTGACAGTGCCTTGGACTTACAGACTTCCACCTGCCCTGCCCAAAATAAAAATGGTTTAGTGTTGCCCAACTTGCTGGTTCCTGGCTAGCCAGTGTCTCACTTGCCAGTGCTATACTTTGGGATCACTGAAACCACTACTGAACTCCTGTCTTGAGGACCACGCTTGCTTCTGTGCCATGTCATCTCACCAAAGCTTGTTCTTTGCTGCAAACAAAAGCAAGAAACTTCACGAGGCTGCCAGGGCTGCAAAGAAATTCAGTTGCTGCACTGCCTGCAGAAGAACACCTGGGCTGGTGAAGCATGTTGAACCTGAATTTGAACCACTAAGTGCAGTGTTTCCCACTCCGCCTGTATTACCCTACTCCTCTTGAGCCACGGGTTATACCTCATTATTAGGTTGGGCAGCAAAGACTATTTTTCCTTTATCTCTGCACACCATGAAGTATATACAATGAAGTACTTGTCTGCGTGTAGGTCATGGCAACTTGTGAGCTAGCTATTGACTGGCCATCACTACATGTGGTCTGTGATCACGCCTCTAACCATGGGCACATTATATTGTGCAGCTGTGGTCGGATGGTACACGCATGTGCCCACTAAAGGTTTAAATAACGTTTTCCTTAACAATCAATCAGCTCTGATCCGGAGCCAAGTCCAGGGATGTGTTAGAATTGGCCAATCTCCATTTAATTTACAGTTGTTGCCCAGCATGTAGGGAGAGACACATGGGTAAGTAGCCATGGGTCCATCAAATGCAGTGAGCTGTTGCAGTAACACTTGCAAATCAGGCTGGGGCAAGAGTTAATTTGGACTTCTGGAAATAAACGTTCCTATTTTAAAAACAAATTAAGTGCAAAAATTGATCATAGTGCAAAAACTAGTATAAAAATGCCTGCGAGGTAAATGGTGTGGCTTAAAACAGGTCTCTCAGAAATCCCAGGGAATGCTGAAAGCAAAGGCAGTGAGTCATAAGCACATGAGCTGAAAGAAGCTGAAGACAAAATCATGCATCTCTGCTTAATTCCATCACATGATGAGTCCTGGGGCCCTTCATTTAATCGGAGAGCAAAGCAGCGGAGAAACTTCATTCTCACTTCTCAGTGGGGACCGGAGGAGTCACCGTGTGCAGGCACTGGGCTCTCTCTTCTCCTCTGTGCACGCTGAGCCGACGCAGGGTCTCCAGCACCATGAGCGGTGTTCGCCGCCACCTCGGATTCCTGCTCCTGGCCGAAGCGGTGCTGTGTGCTGCCGCCATACGTGAGTGCTTCCCTCACCCCGTCCTCTCCCCCTTCCTCCGCGGGTTTGACGTCCCAAGACAGTGCGGTAAAAACGGCTGCTCCTTGCACGTGCAGCAGTTGCTGGAGCTGAAGTCGGGAACCGGTAGGCGACAGCTGGCTCCACCTCAGGATTGCCTGGCTCTGGGTAGAAACGCCACCTGAGCTGGAGAAATATGCCGAGAGGTGTTCAGTTATCTGTTTTCTGCGCTCCACAGATACACAGAGCTGACCGGAGCTCAGCCTTGGCTCATTTCAACAAACTTTTTAACGATATTTCCCCAGCTCAAGCGTGGCTAAAAAGGCAGATGCAGAATGGACTTCTCCCAGTTTGTTCAGCTCAGCTGTGGCTGGGAGAGGACGGGTCAGAGGCAGTGCTCCCCGCCGGGACACCCAGACCTGTGGATCCCCAACGACAGGGAGCCTGGTCAAGGAATTAGATCCTCAAGCCACGGTAGGCAGGCACTGGGCTGGTCCTCTGCTTCTTTCTGGGCTCCCAGCTTGACTCAAGTCTTAGGTTGACTCCCTGAGATCAGGGCTGGGAACGCAGAAATGGGATTTTAGGCTCAAATTCCAGAATCGACAGTAAGGAAACTGAAGACCTTAAAAGCTGAGGTCCAGCTGAGCATCCATCTAGCCTTGTACCTGTCTCCAAGGGGAACCAGTAATGGATGTATAACCGGGCAAGTGTATACTGGTACTTCCTCAGGACACTTTCCCAGCCTCTGATGATTTATAGCACCAGAACTGCCTCTGTCAGATGCAGAGTCATTGTATTTAACAGTTTTTACTGGACTTTTCTTCCACCTGTTCATGCACTTGGGTTTTGATTGCAAGCCGTGTAAATTTTTGGCACACATGACATGCTGCCAGCAAGAAATTTCACACCTTAACTGTGCCTTACATGAAGAAATATCTTTTATGCGCTTAGAACCTGTAACCTGCTGGTTTCATCTGATTCTCCTTAACTTTTGTACTTTCAATAATAGTGACAAATTGCTTCTTCCTCCACGCTGTTTGTGATTCTGTTTCTATATTCTCCTCTGTCACCGCTTCTCCAGGTTCAAGACACAGTCTATTTGGCTGTTCCTCATAAGGAAACAATTCTATCCCTTTGTAGCATCCTCGCCACCTTTCTCTGTATTTTTTCAGTTGTCTTACCCTGCTTGAGCTGCAGAGAACAGAGCAGCAGACAGTATTCAAGACATGAACACACATGGAATTATACAATGCGTAATGACATTTTCATCTTCATTCTCTATCTAGCCTTTCCCTAGTTTTTCAACTACCAGTGAGCACTGCACTCAAAACTGTAAAGCTATGAGATTTCATTTCTGAGTGACAACAGCTAGTTTAGAGCCCCTCATTCTGTAAGTAAAGTTACATTTAACTATGTCCTCCCCTCTACTACTTTGAGATGCTGTCTTCAGCAGATTAAAGAACTTTACCTGTTTTCCAGATTATGAACATTTTAAGTTATTTCAACAATGAAGAAAACCAGCCACTTATAACTTTTGGTTCATGTATCCTAACCAATTATTTATTCATGTGAAATCCTTCATTCTTATCCCACGGTAATTTAGTTCTTTTAAGTGCTTTTAGCGAGGGACCTCATCAAATGCTGTCTGGAACTCAAGCAGACTATAACAAGCAGGTCAGCCTTGTTCCCATGCTCTCTGGCTCCCTCAGTGAAACTTGAATATATTTGTGAGGAATGCACTCCTTTTACGGCATATCATATTAATCCACTGTATCTGCTAATTCTGTTCTTCACTGCTGTTTCTACCAGCTTCTCCAATTTGAGCCTCAAACTTTTTGTAGTCCTCTAAATCTTCCCTGGAAGTGTTTTTAAAAACTGTCATCACATTTGCCAACTTTTTCGTTTCTCGGCCACTGAAGAATTTTAAGCAAGATGTTACATGCTATGGTTAATAGCTCATTTATTTCGTTCTTGAATAACTTCCATACATTTCGAGCCATCCTATCTAGACAACTTCTTCATTTTGTTCATTTGTTCTGTGATTATTTTTTTTGTGCCAACACTTCATTTTGAGATTCTCCATCATTGTAAAGAAAAATTCTAGCACAGAAACCTCTTAATGCTCCTCCGTTGTGAATGAAATTGTAAACTAACGTATTTGACTTTCGTGGTATCCCTTTATCTTCCCTGAATGCTTCTTTTCTATCTACATAATCTTTTGGCCCTACAGACTTTCTGGCAAGCTATCCACTACTTTTGTGTTTGAAAAAAGTTTAATTAGTAGTTTTTATGTTTTCGCAAGTTGTTCCTCAAATTCTTTATTATGTTTCTGTATGTAACTTTAGAAAGTTGACACGATTTTCTGTCTTCTTAGCTTGGCCTTAACATCAGCCTTTTTACCTCTAATACACCTTCATCCTCTTTAGCTGGGTCATCTTTTTATTGCTGTTATTCTAACACTGGCTTTCATTCTGTCTTCCCTGGCTAACACGCTATCACGGGAAATGCTGAGCTTCTTGTCTTTGCTACATTTTTCGCCAAAATGAAAAACAGAATGAGAAGAAGAAAATCAATCAGAGTATAAGATCTTTTCTCCTATGATCACCTCACCAAAACTATTACAGTAATCCGTTCCTTGGAGTGTAATATTACTGTATTTTGAACTGAATTGCTCTATTTTGGTTATGACCAACATCTGTTCTTGAGTGTTTTTCATTGTTAAAGAAATACATTAAAGCTTTTTGTTCCTTTAAATTCAGCAACTGCAAATCTTCAGTTCCATGTGTTAGAGAAACTAGTGCTGAAGTCTGCTCATCTGAAAAAATGCCTTTTGTCTTGTCCTGAAGCTTGTGAAATGTTCTGTATTAGACTGAAATAAACAAAGCACATCAGGGAGGCACAGAAATGCCTAAGGAGCTTGTGATTTAGAAGCAGTGACCACAGTTATTACCAAAGCTGGACAAGAAGATTACTTCTGAATTCAGGGACTGTTAATGAAAATTCAAAATTAAAAGCATTTACAAAATTAAAAGTGCTCCAGCTCTTTTTGATGAACTGAGCATTTGGGAAAAAAACAATGATTGAAATGTTTTGATCTGACAAAATCCAAAAATTTGTCTTTGTTAAATAATTTTTAGATAAAATCAAAGAAAATGGGAAAAAGAAATTAGGAAAAAATCCCTAGCCACTTACTTTCAAATAAGATGGAATATTAATTTAATTACCTAAAACGTAACTGAACTTGATAAGCCTTTGTGAAATACTTTTATACTTGCTAATCTGTTTTTTTCCTAAGAAAAGTTTCTGAAGGACATTACCCAACTCTTCTTCTGACCAAGACTGAAAACAATAAAGCATGTGATACAGGCCATTAAGTAAATACCAGTCATGATGTTATGCTTTGCTCACATCACAATACATTAAATCTGCAGGAAAGACTTGATTCAAATGATTTAAGTGAGACTGTGGGGAGTTCCTGTAGGGGCAAAAGACCGTAGGAGAATATCTCTCTCAGTGCAAAACCTGTTCTTTTCCTCAAACCTTTCAGTCCTCAAGACTGGGGAGAGAGGTACCAGTATCAGTTCAGAGTGACCATTGAGATGGGACTGGCCACAGGACGTCTTTCCTGCCCAGCAGAAATCTCACTGGGCAACAAAACATCAAGAGAAAGCAGCTCTTGCCTCTTCTTCAGTGCTGTTTCTCTGGTCCTCCCTTGCAGTAAAATTAGGAGTCACATGCCCATAAAGACTGCGCTTAAACTGGCTACACCTGCTCTGTGACTTCTCCAAAACTTGAAGAAATTCCAACACAGCCAGTTACATTATAGCACACAGGGCCATTCTTGCCCTTCTTACAGGTCTCTGCATTTCCCTTGAAGTCACCCAACTCTTTGTTGCACTTGGGTATAAATCTCAGAAGCATTCAACATCAGCTACCTTTAAAATAAAGCCACGAAAAGCAGAAATCCTAAATCCCTTGATGTTGTGACAGAATGGCACGCCCAGCAGTTACCCGATTAACAGAACAGAGTTGTTAAAAGCCCCCAGGCTTTAATGGAATTCTGCCTATGAGCCTACTTACGAACATATTTTTATGGCATCCTACAGCAGTTGACATGTTCCTACAGGTTACTTGGATATTTACTTTGCTTTTCATTATATGTACTTCATGACAGAAAGAGGGATCCTAGAAGGCCTGGGAAAAGTTTGAACCCATCATTTGTAGTAATATGAGAAGAAAGAGGTTATTAAAGTTGCTTAATATCTGAACCATTTTAAAGTAATAGGCATGAAGCTAATACATTTTTGTTATTATATTATAAACACACTGAATTTACTATTCAGCTCTAAATTTCCTTTTCTGGAAATACCACCTTCTGTTACAATTGGTTCCACCCCTCCCATCCAAACCACCAGCCAACTCACCAAAGAAGCTTCACTGGGTCAAAATTAATTCCTGGCATAACTTCCACTAGTGCACAACTCAGACACGGAGTGAACTTACCCTGTTAGCCTTTTACTCATAGTTTTATTACCAGGCAAGCACAAAGCAGTCAGCAGTCAAGCAACCTCTGTACCACTAGCCTGATTGTTGCAGGGTTATGTCCTTTTGTACAAACAATTGCTCTGATATGGTCAAAATGTTGTAAACCTTCTTATTCTTTCTCTGGAAAGCTTGCAACTGTGCAAGTAGAAAAATGTCAGTCTGTCAGTGGTGGAATTGTCTGTATGTTGGTTATAGTTGATGTAAGCGTTTATAGCTGCAATTACAAAATTCTGTAACTTTCTACTGGTGAAGAGTTTTCTAATCAGTGCAAGAACATAGTCGTAATAAGGCTGTTCAGCACAAGAGCAATGTCTTTATAGGGTGGCAGGGAAAATGCTATTACATTACATGTTCTTTTTTCTCTCTAGGGTTTCAAGATGTGCTGAGCCATGGAAGTACCTCTCCTGTCACATCCTACAAGAAGCTACAAGGCTGGTCTGGTGATCAAAATAAATGGAACGAAAAGCTTTATCCTTTCTGGGAAGAAGGAGATCCCAGATGGAAGGACTGCTGGAAAGGTGATCGCACATAGGCTTTTCAAAAACACTGCGAAAATCTGCCAGAAAATCCACGTCATTGAAGAGTGCAGGTGCTATAGTGCTTTTTCACAGGCGCAATATCCACCACTGCTGCAAGGAATAGCAAATTAGAGATGATTGGCTTTGATATCATTCCCAGTACGTTGTCTGAGGAAGCAGAAGACTGAGTTGTTATGGTGAATGCTTTCCTATGACTCACAGCCTCAGACATTAATACTTATCAAGAAGTACTGATGACCAGGGCTCTAGGACAATCCATTATTTGAAATATGCCCTAGAGGACAGGTAGCTTCAACTGCTGCCTCAGTAAAGCATGTAGGCTTCAGTGTGACAGCTTCAGTGAAGACCCTGTTTATTATCACCTGGTCTGAGCTGAGGTCTAAAGGCTGTATCCCTGGGGAGAAACAAAAATATTCTCCTTTGGAATATATTGAACCCCATGGGTAAAAAAACATATTCTCAGCTCTAAGAAGGAAATGAATGACAGACCAGTAAGTGATGTGGGGGGATGAGTCCCTCTGGTTGTTCTAAGTTGGGGTTTTGATAAGAGCACAAGCAACTTAGGAGCGCAAAACCGCTTGGAAACAGAGGAATCAATAAAGCATTTCTAATGTAAATAGTGCACAGCTGAAGATAGCTGCTGCTCTGATGCATCCTTTACTGCACTGAAGACCAATTTCCTTTTCTACAGGTGGAAGGGTGACAGCCAAATTGGACACTGATAGCCCAGCACTGGTAGGATCCAACGTGACCTTTGTTGCCACTCTCCAGTTTCCCAAGTGCCAGAAAGAAGATAATGATGGCAACATAATGTACGAGAGAAACTGTACCCAGGGTAGGTAACTGCAATCTCCCTGCACTATATGCACGTCTGACTATGGTGCTGGTGTGAACATGTCATGAATCTTTCAAAATATCACCTATGAACAACAGCCATGTTGCTTTTAACTGATAACTACACTCGTGTCTAACCTGGGCCACAGCAGTTTCTTTCCTCAGAAGATCACTGTGGTGTTTTTACTGTTCTGTACCCACTGTATATAATGACCAGGTAATTTAAGATTTGCCTTCACTATAAAATTGCCTTCCAAAAACAGTGATGTTAAGTTGGCTTCGTAACAAAATGGTTACTGCTTTTCAGCTCAGTCACAAGGTTGCACAGTCACACTGTTTTCTTCCAAATTTATAAAGCTGTCAGTTCATAAAATTGAGATTATTTTTTTTCAGTTAGGAATTGTCAAACTCACTAACCATCATCTGCATCTCGAAAAACCCTCAAAGAGTAAATCTCACGTTTCCACATTTTAAGAATTAAAAACACAAAAGAAAATAAATAATTTTAAAATCAAGCAATCTTTTCATCAGAGATTCACCTTTTTTCCGTCTTATTTACTGTTACATGGAGCAAAAACCCTATCATAATTCCAATGGTTGAAGCTGCCAGATCTAGAGTGATACAGACTCTTGTACGTTTCTTCATCTGAACTCATAAATGTTCAACTTCTTTTACTGATCAAAGCAATTTTCATTTCAAGGCATATCAGCAAATTTTTGTCAGCCTGAGTTCTACTTTTTGATTGTCTAATGTTTTGTTATCTGCTGATATACTTTCTCTGCTTAATATCTGTTGCGCTGTTTGGGGAAGGAAACTTTTTTTATTATTCAGAAAAGAACTGAAATTCATGTCTAAGTTATTTAAAGGTGCCATAAAAAACTTTTCTGACAAAACAAACTAAGTCACTTCCTCACAGTGCTTCCACGGCTGCTATTTCTACTTAAAATTTTAGATTCTGCTTGCCAAATGTTCAGGTAGCCCCACTAACTCCAGTGAAAGAGTAGTGTCCTGTGTAGTCGACAGCGAATTTTGAGCAAGCAATTTTAAACTGTGTCTGGCCCATAAGACAGTAAAATTTTTTTAAGCTTCTAAATAAAACACTGCCAAGCCAAAACAACTTGGGGTTTACGTTAAAAACCAAACAAAGTACAATCTTAGAAAAATCAAATGTCAGTCTAAAAATACCCCACTTAACCTGTTGCTCAAGTGCCATAACTGCTGTAACCTGGGGTGTCTGCCTCCTGTTTCCTGACTTTCTGCACATTTCTCAGTTGATCAGGAACATGTCCTATTTCTACACTTAGACCCTCCAGCTTCCCAGGATCAGCAAGTCTACGTCTACAATTGGACTGAATGGATCGACAACTGTGGCTGGGAAAACTGCACAAGCAACCATAGCCATAATGTATTCCCAGATGGGAGACCTTTCCCTCATCATCCTGGCTGGAGGAGAAGGAACTTTGTCTACGTGTTTCACACATTTGGTTAGTACTGCAACATATCCCTTGGTTTGGCTGATGCTGCAAAGCTTACATTCACTCTGTACACTAACTCATTTGTTGAGTATGTTTTAATAAAAGCCCTTTAAAAACGATTCCATGCTCTTGAGTGAAGATCCTGAATTCATTCCCTGCTTTCCAGAGAGGCCATTAGCTGCTCAGTCTGGAAATCATGGATTATCAGGAGATTCTCTTTCTTCTGCATTCACAGTACTACCAGTGAAGAAAATTAATTTCCTTTCACTAATACTCAAGATCCTTTCCTAGGACAACAGAGGGTCCGAGCAGGCCAATCAGATGTTTAGTTGACTGCTCACTGCCACTTCAGATTCTTAAATTTAAGAGAGACCATAGCACTGTGTATCTTCAGATCAGTTTAACGTTGCAGCACTTCTTGCCTCTGGGGAGGTGAAAACTGCCACTGACTGTGTGGTACTGATCCTGTCACAGATGCTGATTTTCAGTGTTTCCAGCTCCTGAGTACGTAACGGTTGGGCTATTCCTGACGTTGGCTACATACTAAATCTTAGAATCCTAAGATAGCTTGGTTAAATCAGTATTATCATCAGTATGATAATGATTATAATAGTAAAGTCCCAAATTTTATGTAAAGGTGATACTATTTACCTACCTCAATCAGCTGTTACAAAAACAAATAAGCAAATGTATACAAAGAGCTCTAGGGTATGAAGCAAGAGATATTATACCTTCTTGCTACACTGAAAGCATACAAACACAAGATTACTTAAAATGCCTAAGAGGTGACACCATCCACTATATAATCCTAATGACTTAATGTAATGTAATTGCTTCGGGAAGACGTAGATGCCATGGCAAACTTCTCTCAGGTTAGCGAAATTTGGGACATCTTTCTGACACCTCTGAAAAAACACAGACATAATCAGAGTAAACACATTTTACAAGTATTCAGTCCTCCAAAAACACCTGCCAGATAACTGAGAAACAATCCTAAACTATTCCTTTTGATTTAGACAATCCAAGATTCACAGAGATATTGCTTCTCTTAAAACAACTTGTAGCTAGGCTGAAGGGGTAAAACATAAGTTCATGTTCTGTTTCAGGTCAGTACTACCAAGTAACTGGACGATCTTCAACAGTGTTTTCAGTCAACACAGCAAACATCACTCTTGGCAAACACGTGATGGCAGTATCCATTTACAGGAGAGGGCGCTCGGCATATGTTCCAATTGCAAGAGCAAGTGCCATTTACGTTGTAACAGGTAAGCGTGCTGGAATAAACTGTAGTGAAATACTGGGGGTATTTGTTGTTAAGGTGTTAGAAGAATTCAGCACACGCATCGTCTGGCACAAAAAGACAACACTGGCCTGAGAAAGGTTTTTAATATGAATGCGGAATCTCTGGTAAATTGCCTTGAGTGGTGTAATTTACCTTTGTATCTAGCTCAGTTGCGACACCTCTACTTTGTAATGAAAAATTATTTACGAGAGGAAAAGCAATCTTCCACAGATGCCTGTGATTCCTCATTTCTTCCCATACTTTTCTGGGTAACTGTTTCCTACTGACATTCGCTCCTCAGATCAGTAAATCAAATTAAAGTAGAAATGCACGTTAAAGATATTAACATCTCACATTCTGACTGTCAGGGACTTTGATGCTGTTTGTTGTTTGCAGCCAGGTATGTATGCTTTATTTATTTACTTCTTTTTTTTCCCCCTCCAGACAAAATTCCAGTATTTGTGAGTATGTTCCAAAAACATGACCGCAACATCTCTGACTCCATTTTTATCAAAGACTCACCAATCACATTTGATGTGAAGATCCATGATCCCACCTACTATCTTAATAATTCTGCCATCTCCTACAAGTGGAACTTTGGAGATGGAAGTGGCTTATTTGTAGCCAGCAGTTCCACTACGTCTCACACCTATACTCTGCAAGGGAACTTCACTGTGAATTTAACTGTCCAAGCCATTATACCTGTACCTTGCAGGCCAGTAACACCCACTGCACCACTGCCCACCTCAGCAGGTAAGAGTTTATCGAACAGCAGTGGTATTAGGAGCTATGCTAAAACTCTAAATTCTGGTATTTTAAGTTCATATCTTTAGAAGTTTTACTGTCATCAACGAAAGAGCTGCAAGGTTCTTCAAACCCTCTATTAATTGGTTTAGAGACAGAATCAATAAGCATAAACTCTTCTGTGATTCTATGGTAGGCATCACTTAGGCATTTAACGCATTACAGATCCAGTTCTACCACCACAGTGGCAGCATACAGAGGTCTTCAGGTGGACATGCTGCACACATAAATTTGTTTTTACACCCTCTACCACACCAGGTCAAGTGGTTTTAGCCTTGCCTACTCAGGGTCATCTTCTGAGGTAAGATGTAAATTTTAAGTGGGAAAGAGGTATTTCAGAACACTCTTCTAGTCAGTTCCTTTCTGGTTTGCATTAACTTCCACCCAAAATTAAATGAGACCGGATTGAACCAGAAAAAAAAACTTACTCATATTCCAAAATATGGGATTTCCACATTGCATTAACCCAGAATGGCTTTTCCACTTTAAATTTATGCTCTATCATATTTCAGAATAACTTTCATTATGTTCAGCATTGGTTTATCATCTCAGAGGGTTTTAAGGTTTGCAAAAGGCCTGCAGTTTCAGCCTGGGTAGTTATAATACTGCTACTATTAGATTGTAAATGCGGCTATATTTTTCAAATTTCAGAATTTTAATATGTGCTTTTACCAAAATGTTGAGTAAGAATGAAAAATGAAAGGAAAGATATAATTTTCACCACTTCCCCCTCTTTATTTTTTCCACTAGATGTAATGTAGAGCAATGGGAAAATACCTGCTTTTAAAGAGAGCCCTTTAAACATTTTACTGGCCTTTGGATTTCTTCTATAATTGATTTGGGAATTTTAAAGAAGTGTTTAATTATACTAAACCTTGCAGTCTCATTTTTGTTTCACAGAGATGGGTGACTAGCTTTTAGAGTGAGGCTACCCAGGTCACTCCAGGGTTGTACAGCTGGGCATGTGTGTTTTCTTTTAAGCTTTATTACCGTGATCCCATACAGATTCATACATGACTGCACAGCTGCAAACCGAAGTCACTAATGACCTATGTAATGAATGCAGTTGAAATACATGGCCATGTTCAGAATACCTCTAAGCTGAACTTGATCTAAAGCTGTGTGTCTACTCTTTCTCCCTCAACTCAACAGTAACAACCGGAGCATCTTCTAATTCAGACTCTTCTACCACTGTTGAGTCAGTGGAAGATAATCCTGATGGAGGTTGCCATATTTACAGAAATGGATACTATAGAACTGGTATCTCTGTCGTAGGTAAGGATGTGGATCAACACCTGAACAGAGGAATGGGGTTAATACTGTACAACAATGTATGGTAGAGTTAATTTTTATTTAGGCTCCCTTTTATCAAATAGGAGAGACCCACAATAAGATTCTTCTCTTGGACCTACCTGACATTTTCAAAGATTAATGTACAGACAGTTAACCACCCAACTTTGGTTTCTTTACATGCTCTGCCAGAACCTAGCAGCAGAGGTTATGGCCCCTTGGTTTCAGACACGTGAGGCTGGGCCTTGGTCTGGGTGCCTGCTGATGGCTGACCCCATGCTACTTGTGGCGTTTCCAGGCACTTGGGCTGGAAAATGGCTGGTGGGGATGTGCACCGTATCACTACTTTCTATATCATCAGCTTCTGAACCTGCCACACCTGAAACATACTGGCCTGGGGGGGTCACGTAAGGTTGAATTGACCTTGGCATGCACAGAAGTAATGGGTAGTGGGACAGGGAAGTGATATAAGTAAATAATAATAATGGAAAATTAAAGCAGAGCAGAAAGGAGCAGCCTCACAGGGAAAGCCCTGGAAAATTTCTCAGCTTTCAAACCCTTCAAGAAGAGTGCTAAGGGAGGGAGGAGGTTATAGAAAACAAGACCTGAACTGAGCATCAGCCAAACCCTTGAGGTTCTGTATGCACAGACTTCAGAGCTTGTCATGTGTCCTACCGTTGACATCTGTTTCCTCTCCCAGAGGGAATCCTTGAGGTAAATATTATTCAGATGACAAGCATCCAGATGACAGAAAGTCAAGCTGAAAACTCACTGGTTGACTTTGTTGTTACCTGCCAAGGGAGGTAAGCGTGTGAATGAAACTGTCAGTCTTCCCTCTTTAAAAATAATTAGGTGCTGGAATGCTGTCTGCACTTAGATGCAGCTGCATGAACAAAACTTGGGAACTGCAGTGTTTCTATTTCTTGACTGGAACTAAAGATAAAGCAAGTCTCATTTGTAAACTATGGCAACAGAGGTTACTGCCAGGCTCTTAGGATTCAGAACAAATGTCAAGCTTCAGTAAAAATAAGAGAACTAGACAGTGGGGAGAAACAATTCTGTATTTTCCTGGCCAAGACAAGATTTCAGCACTTACTGTAAAATGGGAAGCAGTCTACTGAAATTGGAAGGAAATCCTTTCTTTTTGGCCATGATTTTTTGACACTTAGAGTAAATGGGTGTGTCCAAGCAATTTCTTGGATAGGAAAACATTGCACTAATACTCCTAGCTCCTAGAAGGGGATTAGAGTTGAGAGGACTGAGAAGTACAAGAATCGTCTTGGTAATGCAACTGGAAAACAATTAACCTCTTTTAAGTTAGCATTTACTTTTTCGGCACGTGATACTACAGATAAGAATCTGCATTCCTTTCTTAATGATGTGTATTAAAGGTAATGGACTTTATAATCTGATTTGAGGCAGGTAATTCTGTGATCATCAAAAAATGTTAAATGATATGTAAAAGAAGCAGGTAATTTTATAGACTGTATATATCCATTTTATATAAAATCCACATGTATGTATATAGAAAATGTACAGGTATATATAAAATATATATATAATGTATTAATAAACCATTTTTAAATCACTGTAGTGCCACTGATTTCAGTAAGCAGGCACCAGCATAGAACTAGGGCATCAGTGCAATGTGTCTACGGACTGGGCTAACAGGAGTCCACAGATGCAATGTGTTCTCTCTTCCCATCCCAGTCTCCCCACAGATGTCTGCACTGTAGTTTCTGACCCCACGTGCCAGGTGTCCAAGAGCGTGGCATGCGACCCCATCATCGTCACTGATGAATGCTTACTCACCGTCAGGAGAGCTTTTGAGGAACCTGGAACATACTGTATAAACATCACCTTGGGGGATGACACAAGTCAAGCCCTTGCCAGCGCGCTGATTTCCGTAAATGGAGGTGAGTCCACACAGAGCAGATGCAGGTCGTCTGTGAAGAGCTTCTCCCTGTAGTCATTTCCCTGCAGCAGGGAAGAGCACAGGAATTTATATGGGGTTTTTATTATGCCTGGAGGCCTCAGCTGAGACTGCACCAGCTTGTGCGAGAGTCCACGCAAAGATAAAGAGACTATTCTTTCCCTGTGGGAGTTTTAGATGTTAGAACTTGGTTTGATTTATGTTTACGATCCAATGAGTATAGTAATTACACAAACCCTTCAGTATCACAGAATATGAACAGTTCTTAAGCCATAATGTATTTTTCCACGGAATGACTCTGCTGAGCAGAAAAGCAGGTGGGGAACCTGCCAGCCAGCCTACTCCACACATGGAGAAACAGGAGAAACAGAGAGGAATTCAGCTCGCTTGAGACAGAACCAAAGTCTGCAGCCGAGCTGGCTGCCCTGGGCCCTCTTTGTAGCCCATTAACCTTGACCAGGTTTCTACTTCTACAGGAGGATAAGATGAATCAGGTTCTGGAGAGATCTGTGTAACATTCATTGACTACAGAGTCTACCCAGGGTGACTATTTCAGAACAGGAGGTTTACCTTTGATTGGATGAGTATCAATGTGTCTTGCTCATGGTTATCCAAGCAGTTTTTGACAGACCCAAGTATTAAACTCGGCCTCAGTCAGAAGTCTAAATGATCATGCTGTGTGTCTGCTCCCACTCCATTGCCCTCCTGACCTCCCACTACAATGTCGTAGCAACGCTTCTGTATCAGCCAAGGAACTGACCCTTTGTGGTCATTTGCCACAGTATTTTTGGCTGATTTTATTTAATCTAGGTATAAATTTGGCTATACCAAAATCAGTTCATGATGACTAAGGCACAATGCCTGACCTGTAAGTGTATTCTGGCTGCTAAAGATGAAAATAAGCATGCAGTTGGATTTTTCCAAACTGTATTTGCAGAGGCTAACTTTAGCCCAACAAAGCTGGTCTTCCTAGGTTTCCTCCAGAGGACAAATTTAAGTTATTTTGGGGCTTCCACTATAATCAAAGCAGAATTAGGATCTAAGAGAGGTTGCTGCTTTGAGTCACCTTCTGGAGGAGCCCATCTAACGTTTGCAAACATTTCTCACGTGCCACAATTTTCCACTCATTTTTCAAGAGAAGGCAAGTATTTATGAATTTCTGAAAAACCCATAATTTGGTGCCTGAGTATTTGGTGCCAAAACATCTGGCCCTTGAAATTTGGCAGGACTGTGCCTGGGTTATGTAGGCATTGCACAAAACGTCCGCTCTTAACTTGCTTAAATTGCTGTTGAATGGGTTGCCGTCCTATGATTTAGACCCATCCCATCAGCATGAGTTAATTCACAAACTAGTCCAAAGACCTACCTCATTCATGAAATAAGGTAAATCCTTACAGTCTCAGCAAAAATATTGTGTAAACTAGGAATGAGGTCAAGCCTTCACAAACAACTGTATCAACAAACTGAGAAATATATGATGCACATGTACCAAGTAAATGGTAAACCCTGATTTGGTATCTCGATTTTCATAGATGGCAATTATAAATTAATTAACTGGAAAGGTAAGCCAACACGCACCTCTAGGTTACTTCATTGTATAAACACTGTTGCTAATATGAGGACCAAGAATGTGTCTCAGTGTCAGTAAACGCGATAAAGGTACAGCCTGTGGACCAGAAGATTAAGATATTTAACACAAATTTTAAAAAAAACAACTTGTAATGATTTTGCTTCTTCCATCAGATACGATGGAATTAGGAGTAGATGAGAGTGAAACGGCTGATGGCAAACCAGAAGGCAGAGTTCAATGAAAGGCAGAGCCCAAAGTTAATTTCCCAGAATGAGCACGTTAAAAAAGCAAAGCCCTCAACTCTTGGATAAGGCAAACAAGCCTAAGTCCATCAATCTCAGACACACTGCCATCTTAGCATATGGGACCGCAACAAACTCCTTTTTTGTCCCCTTTCCCCCTGGCCGTCATCCCTAAGAGCTGATTCTAACATTAAGGCTTATAAAGAGACTGCATCTTTCATACTCTCAGTGTAAATGTTTCCCTAGCACAGCAACTGGCAAGGAAGAAATTAGCTGCACCTCGTGAGGTGCCAGCAAGACCCTCCATTCCCTTCCATGCTGGAAGGGCAGCCCTGTGTCTCAGGAGCATGGCTTATATGAGAAAACTGGCAAAGCCCAACTCACACTCTGGTGGAATCGAGAATTAAACCAATTAGGATGTGAAAGTACCACCTCCTGCCAAAGTCACTGACCTTCAAAGCTTAGCATATGAGAAGTATTAAATGTACTTTAATCTGTAAAAATGATGTTTTCTTTAGAAAATCTCACCATAAAAATGAGGCTAACTTTTAATCAAACTACTTTCTGAACTCTAGGATCATCATCAGGAACAACAGAAGGTGTCTTTATCTTCTTTGGTGTGTTGGCAGCGTTTGCCGCCATTGGGGCTTTTGTCCTTTACAAGTAAGTTGCTAGTTTCTAGGA
This sequence comes from Sagittarius serpentarius, assembly GCA_034782735.1. NCBI lineage: Eukaryota > Metazoa > Chordata > Aves > Accipitriformes > Sagittariidae > Sagittarius > Sagittarius serpentarius. The sequence continues at coordinate 9,755,704 of JAVKLA010000073.1, read as the reverse complement.
TTAAAAACAGCTCAAGGAACTGTCAAAAATATTAGTTTAAATTAACAAAACCAACAACTTAAATTTGCATTAGCTATATTTTTGTTTCTTTTTTACTGTTGTTCACAAATATTCTGGCAAATATTCAAGAAAATGAGATTACTGGTTTAAGCCACAAAACCATTGGAAAACTCGCAAATGTTAAAGACTTTCATAGAAAATCACATTCTGTGCTCATAAGCACAAATACTAATTCTAGAAGGCCTGGGAACTGCCTGGGAAATAACTGACAAATAAATTCTTTGGGAAAAAGGTGCTAGGCATGCAGGAAAGTAGTTAACAGAAGCACGTTACTGCAATATTAGCTTGGACGTTTCTCATGAAACTTTAAGACTGCACCAAGACTCCTGAGTCAAGACTATGCTCACCCTTCACAGTCGGTGGTGAGAAAGAAACACCTCCACAGAGCAACAGTACTCCACTGAGCAACAGAGCTTTCTCATTAACCAGGCCTTAGTCACGATGACTGACCTATGGCTGTCAACTATTAGATGGGATTGAAGAGGGAAGGAGGAGAGAGAATGTATGTTATGAACACATGATTAATTCTCTTATGCACTGGTCACATGCTAAATGTAGACTTTCATCTAAATGTCTTTCAGCAAGTAACTGTGCACATTCCTTGCAGGAGATACAAGCAATACAAGCCTATTGAGAGAAGTGCAGGACAAGCAGAGAACCAGGAGAGACTAACTGCTTACTTCAGCAATTTCAAAGCAATTTTCTTCCCTAGTAGCACTGAGAGAAATCCTCTGCTGAAAAGCAAACCAGGCATTGTTTAAACCTTTAGTCTAATACCGACTATTAGATTAAGTACAGGACTCATATCTGAACTCTACTTTGATGGGGTTTTCTTGTTGTTTTAAAAAAAGGGGGCAAGGTGAAAGCACATATAGATAGGATGGTAACTTTTGGGGGCTTGGTGCAATTATAAATATTAAAATAGTCCTTCATAGAAAAAAATAGGGTAGTTTTGAGCACTCACTGTTCTTGCTTGTGATCTAGGATGCACTCTTCTGAATAACTAACACCCCCATCTCCCTTATCTGGGTTTTCTTACTTCTAGGTTAACTACCCAAAAAACTAACCAGATCTATAATCGGGGGGGGGGGGGAAGTTGATTTAAAACAACAACAACTATAAAAACCAAACAAAAAAAACCCTTGTAAATACTTAAACAGACAGTCCAGTATAGCTGCCTTAGCAGGATTCATGCCTTTGCTAGAAAGAAAGACACGGGGGGCAGGCACATGTTATGTCTGTGGAATGAAACGTGCCATGGCCTATTCCCAGGCATTGGCACTGAACCACTGACAGTGTTACACTGTTCAGGAGGTCCTAACACAGTCTTGCCCCAGGCGGGCTAGCTCCCCACCAAGCAAACCCCAGATCCTGGGAACCACCAGAGGCACTGTTCCCCACTGGGAGTTTGGCAGCAGCCACCCTGTTTTGCAGGGTTCAATAGCATGGATGCAGCTCATTATATGCCAGTTGGCCTCAGGGCCAGAAAACAGGGCTGGACACATTTAGTTTCCTACCGGACATGGCTACCAGTGCATAAGTCTCACTACAAACTAGACCACAGACAGCTGAGCAAGAAGATGAGGCCCATCTGCTTGGCTCTCCCTGTTGAAACTTTTACTCTGAGTCCCATGTAAAAACCTTAGATGCAATTGCTGATGCCGTCTTCGTCTCCTTTATTTCCGTTGGTCTTGAGACACTGGATTGGCACCACCACTCCCCAGAGAGCAGATATGTGCTCCACGTACAAGGGTCAGCAGAACGAGGGTTCTAGCAGGAAGGGGCAGCATTCAACTCCCTTTTAGCCTTCTCTTTTCATTCCTCTCTCTCCTGCTGTAAAGATACATTAATTTCTGCTTATTCCTCCATCCCTCTCTGTCTTTGCCTACTTCATCAAATAAATGAAAACCCCAATATAAATAAAGCACTATGCTCCAGTTTCTGCTTTTGCATGATGCAGCTTAGAAAGTGTAAACTTCTGCAAAATCAATGTGCCTTCACTTGTTCTCTCTAGCTGCAATTCTGTGTTAAGAAAACTCAGGTTGAGGCCTTTCTGAAGTGATCTGGTCTTCGAGCCATACATGCTCATCGTTCTGCACTGTGGCATTTCACAGTGCAAGGCCAGAAGCAAACTGCTGAAGGCTGGGTTACTGGATGATGAGAAAAGGAGAGCATCTTATTTATAGAAAGGAAGAGGTTGCTAAAAAGGTTCACTGAGATGAGAAAACAGACCAAAAATGCTTTAAATAGTTCATTTTCCACAAGAGTCTTGCTGTTAATATTAAAGGTTATAATCAAAATGAAATTAACTTTCAGCTGAGGGCTGGGCAAATGACCTTACACAATCCATTTCTAAACACTGAATTCTTTGAAGATCCGCATTGCAATATAATTAGTTTATTTACTGTGTCTTGGAACATCTCTGATACATATTGTTCTCAGTTCCTGAGGCGATATATAAGCATAAACATATTTTCCTAGTATCTTAGCAGACCTGTCAAAAGCTCGTCATTCATAATCTGAATCTAGTCTTCACTACTGCTTCCCCAGTGCGCATGGACACCTTTAAATGAGTTAAGGATATAAAAAAATGCAGATTCCAACATACCTGTGAGATTAGTTCTTTGGTTCTAAAATTCAACAGCCTCTTTTCTTCTTTTGTTTCCAGGTTCTCCAATTATTTTAACTCCTTTGTGGCCATTTCAGTTATATTACTAACAGCATCATATTTGCCATTGTTCGATCTTCCTTATACGTAACATCCTATTCTCTAACCACAACTGGGCATCTAAAACTATTCTCTGACCTAAACAGAAAACACATTTCCTGCAAAAATTACTGCCTGCATGTTATGTCCTCTGTTATCAGTCAGGCTGCTGACAGGAAGGACTGTAATTTGTATTTGTTGCTCTAGCTTGAGGCAGGACAGGGGTTTAGTGGAAAGCTTAAGATGACCTGTAATGCAGCATGAAAAAATTAAATCTGTCACAGCTATAATGCTTAGGATCAGCGATGACACAGGCTACCACTGACCTAGGCTATATGCAGAAAGCATCTTGTTTCAGCAAAACACTGCATGTTAGGAGCTCAGAGACATCTTGAGCTTTTGCATAGAAAACAGCTTTTGGGCATACTTTAAGAACTTTTTTATCCTTTAACCTAGCTATACAGAATAGCTTGCACTATCTTCCTTTAAATATGACAGAATATTGATTTTTTTATAATTTGATTTTGCCTTTTCAGCTGTAACTTCTATTTCATACACCTTTACTTTTATACAATGGAATCTAACTGCTGCATTGACAAATAAACCATCTAATGATTTTAAAGAGTACATTTCCTTTGTCTCAGAAAAAGATACTGTCAGATAAGCGACTCGATGAATTGCCTAATTACCAATCAAAACAGTATCTACCTCCAGAAAACACAACTGAATTTGCCTTAGTCTTAGTTCACCCATGCACATCTGGTACTACCGTTGGTTACCTAGCCATTTTTGCAGTCTCCCTTCAAGTGTACTCAGAGCAATGGCACCACAAACCTGAGAAGCGAGGAGACTTTCTTAACAACCAGACGACAGCTGAGGAACCCAATTTCAGAACATACCAGGATACAAATGAACTTCATGTCCTTCAAAGGCAAGAACAGCTGACAAATAACAGATTTGTGAATGTCAGCAAATGTTACAAGACAGGTTTCAGGCATCCCCTTTGGAGAAATAACATCAGAGAATGACATCAGACATAAACGTACATCTTTAGAAAAAATATCTTTCCAAACATGTCATCAAGAGAAATGCAAACATTAGCTGGGTAACAAGTTTGTTAAAAATTACTTTAAAAAAGGAAATATTATTTCAAAAAGTTTGTCTTGGCCTTCCCCCCTTTTCTTCTCGAACAATTTTTACAGCAGACAATTAAGAGACTCATCAGATGTAGCATTTTTTTCTTACCAAAAGTATTTCTAAGCTGAAATTAAGGCTAGAAACCACCAGCCCCTGAAGGAATTGTAGAGGAATCAAACTAAACTTTGCAAGAGACAATCAGACACTGTGGCCTGTTAGTATAACTGACCACCTCCAGCCTTGTACAGCATAGTCAAATTTCCTTTAAAACTAAAGCTGTTCTCACTACAGGTCTTCATCATTCACAAGATTATGCCATTTAAGTCTCAACACCATTGTTTTACCATCATACACAGCGAGGGAGGGAAAAACAACCTGAACAGTAATTCTGTTATTTTACTGTCAGTATAAATGCCAGCATCTCCAGGGGAAGGGGGTGGAGGGAAACACGTTTCACCCATAGTAAGAACAAATGCTTGAATTTGCCTAGGTCATAGCTTTTTAACCCTTGACAACATTCCTTACAGCAAAACAAACCTAGCAAGATTACTACCCTGCACGCATTAACACTACGTGGAACTTACACAAATGTAAAATACACTTTCCCAAGAAAAATATAATAGTTTCAAACCAGCTGCAGCTTTTAAGGCAAAACCATAGCCTTTAAAAGGGAGCACAAGGCTTGAACTGGAATATGCGGTTAGGGTTTATGTGGCAGCACCCACATTTTGTGCCTACTCCTTTCCAGCTTCCCAACAAACCATCACAGCAGAACCTTGGTTACTGGTGTCCAGGTCCGGTCCCGTCCCTTCCCCCCTTTTACCGCCTCGCGGCTCAGACACCCCTCAGAAAACACTGACGAGGAGCACAAAACGGGGGCGGGGAAGGCGAGGCCGAGCAGCTGCCCGCCCCGACGTTCCTATCTACACACCGAAACCCCCACACCGGGACTCCGACAGAGGAGCGGGGCGGGGGGCCGAGGCTGGGTCTGGGCCCTGCGGGGACGGAACGCGACGGCCCTAACGGCCGCTCCTCGGCGAGGAGGCGCTCCTCAGAGAGCGCCCGCTTCCCCCCCGGGTCTCCCCAGCGCAGAGCACACGGCCGCCGCCGCCGCCGCCGCCGCCCGGCCTCCGGCGAAAGGGCAGGCACAGCCCGGCAGCAGCAGGGGCGGCGGCCGCCGCCAGAGACACTGCGCATGCGCCCAAACGCTCTGCCCGACCGATGGCAGGATGCACCAGTGAGGTGAGAGGAGTGTCTCCGCCGCTGGCCAATCGCTGGGCGGCATGCCGGCGAAGGGCGGGCCGCGGTGCCGGAGCGCGGCGGCGGGCAGGTGGATCGGCAACACACGCCGCCCGACCGCCCGGCCGATCTGCCGTGCGAGGTCGGCATGGGTCAGCACGTTGCCGTCGTCCGCCT